>JANFAE010000165.1:0-207967 GCA_024613145.1 Pisolithus marmoratus
TCTTCTCTCATCATCTAATCACCTTCCTCAAGTTTTCCTGTGCAAAAAAATCACCGCTGTAGGGAATGGGTTTTCCCTACCAGGAGATTTTGTTTTTATTCTGTGTTTCTCATATTTTAACTTGATTTTCCAGTTATTATATGTTTATTACCTTAGTGCGAGGTTTTCTTGCTTAGTCAGCATTTTTTTCATTACCTAGCCTGTACTTACTTTTCTAACAATTGAGTTACAAGTTGCGAGTTCAAGTTCGAGTTTCGAGTTCGAGTTTGGGAAGGTCGAGAGTGGCCTCTCTCTGTGTCTAGACAGCCTCAGACAGCCTCAGACGTCCTCAGACAGTATCTCTCTCTAGGCTATAGAAGTCCCTCTGGAAGTTCTCTCCTCCTTCAGACATCACCACTCCCCCCCAGTCTCTGTTTTCTTTTCCTACAACTGGAGCCCACTGTGAGGGGCTTCTGTCTTAGTCTGGTACCCCTACTCTCATCAGTTGCAGTCTCGTTTTTGCAGTTTCAGGTCTCATTTTCTCAGTTTTCGCTTGTGCTCTCACAGTTTCAGCCTCAGTCTCACTCTCGTGTTTGTCTTTTCTCTTGGAATATTCCCTCGTACATTGCTATAATCACTCGAATTCCCCACCTGACATCATGCAAGGGCTGAATACCCCAAGTACTGGTTCTTCCGAAGCCTCGAGCTTCCTTCAGCTAGTGTTGTGCTGGGCCCGGCCTCAAGCCCTGAGCCGAGCCGTGGAGACGGCCTGTGGGGGCTCAAGGCCCAGCCTGACCTTTTGGAAAGCCCTGAGCCCTGGCTTGAGGCTGTGGCTTTGTGGCTATGCTACCTGGCAATCACCAGGTAACTATACAGTGGAGCGTTGGGGGTGGGAACTTATGGTATTGCTTATTTCAATCACCCGACTCGGTGGCAGTTGTCAAATGGTTGACGTTACTGCTACCAACACCGAACAGCCATGCCGACGATGTGTCCCTGTGCCCTCAGCATGGATCACATGTACCGACAATGCTGCCGAGCTAGAACTGACATCACACAGAAGAGCTCAATTTCAGTTGGCTGCATGGCTGGGCCTGGGCAACACTACCTTCAGCGCCCTGAGGACCTTCAAAGGTTCCTCGATGACATAATTCGAGCTGCAACTGCAGCAAAAGCACTTCTCGAGTCTTGTCAAGGCCCCCTCGAGGCCTGTAATTCACACACACAGCCCCCACCCACCTCAGACAGTCGCTCACCCCATCGGCTGTACTCATTTTGCTTTTTCTGTGGTCAGAAAGGTCATATTCGAGCCAGCTGTGATTCGTGCAAGGAATATTTGGCCACAGGAAAATGTCTATTAGTGAAAGGTCACATCGTACTACCTACAGGGAAAGAGATACCACAAGAAGTACCCGGGCACACTCTCAAGGACCGTCTGGATAGCTGGGATCTAGGGAGTCAGTCTAATGATATTCAAATTCCTCCTTTGAGTCCAGGCTGGCTCATATCTCTGGAGGATGTGGGTAGTCAAATGCCGCAGACCCATATGGTTTCACTAGCAGAAGTGCTGAGTTGTCACTCAGTGCTGGTTAGTGTGCTGTGAACTAGGTCACTGCTAATTTACACTTGCTAATTTACACTGCTAATTAGCACTAATTAACCCTGTTAAATTGAGATGCTCCAAAACTGGGTGTAAATTTGTGTTAATTAGGGGTGACCTTGATGACAGCTGACAGGTGCCAACTGCCAAGTGCCAACATCATCATTTGTGAATAGTAAGAAAAAAAAGAGACATTCTCCAACTACTACACCTATGGACAATTCAACAGACACCAAAGTGGAGCTTCTCCGCCTCTATCTGGAAAACCTCCCTGACTCTATACCCCATGTGGACTGTGGAGGGATGAGCAAATACAACTTCAGCTTCTTTCTTGTGGACGATGAGGACATAGAGGACAAAGGTCATGTTGGTGCCATCAACCGTCAACTTGAGATACGACTTGGTCACCGGCACAATGGTCCAATACAGTTTATAGAGCAAGGCCCTGATCTCAATGAGCTTGCCAATCTCTTCAAGTTGTGGCTCACAGACCTTGCTTCTGATCCCGAAGTCCCCATTCTCCACAAATGGCTTGACGACCTGATCATGGCAGCTGAAAATGCATATAATTCTACCAATACAAAGGTGAGGAGATACCGTCAACTCGAAGTCAGAAGTTAACAACATATTTGAACCATTAGCTTCCAAAATTCACAGGACAGGCAGCCAGTGCACTACAACATGTACAGCACAAGCGGCCTAGGCTAGAAAAATCCGACACCAAGCTGCTGAATAGCGATGCTGATCCAGCTTATACTGACTTACCTGAGGTCAAAGATAGTCGAAATGGGGGTGCACAAATGCATCCCTTGTTACGACAGGGATCCAGGTGCTGCCGCTTGAAGGGGAAAGAAGAAATAGTGACGTGAACCCCCAAAAACAAACAGGATGAATCTGGTCTGATTCTAATCAGATGTATTGGCAGCAAGGGTTGCCACCAGATATGGGCAAGCCCCCAAAATCGTCAGCGAGTACTTGGCCATCTGGCAAAGTGCACTTACACTGATGCCAAACTTCGCCAAAAATGCATTGAAGCATTGAGTTCCAAAGCCATTGGGCCCATACCTGAAATGGGGTTCTCGACAATGGAGATGGACGTCAAGAAAGTCCCTGTACCATTGGTGCAAACCAAGAAAAGAAACTTGGGGAATGCAAAACTCACAACGATCATTACCAATGAAGGGAAGAAGAAACAAAAGGAGAAGAATGACTACCATCTCATGAAGTGTATTGTTTGCTGTGGGATTCCCCCCAAAGTAGTGGATTCAGCCGAATGGAAAGAGATGATGGCTGCACTAAATCCCTACTATCAGCCACCTTCGTCAACAACACTCACAGAGAAGTTGATTGTCAATGAGGCTGCCAAGATTACTGCAGCCATTGATAAATTCTTGGCAGGTTGTCGAAACCTGACAATCACTTTCGATGGCAGCAAAATACGAAGACCCAAGTCAACTTACAGTGTTCATGTCACAACAGCTACACGCCGTGCATTTTGCATGGAGTTGGATGACATGTCACAGTTGAGTCACACAGCAAAATATATCCTTGAAGTGCTAGAACATGTGAGTACCATCACAAGTCTCCTGTGTTTTACAGACAGCTTAGAACCTGAATGACAGACGATTGCAAAGGTTGGACCATGGAACTTCTGTGCAGCAACATCAGACAATACTGGAAACACCCAGAAGGCACGAAAGCTCCTCTGTGAAAAGTACCCCCACATCCTTAACATTCAAGACGGATGTCACCTGATGAATCTCGCTGTCAAGGACATTTGCTTACTACCTGAATTCGCAGAAGTAAGTTTATCAGTCAAGGCCAGTGAGCTCCAGTGATGTTGGTTCATGCTATAGGTCATTAGTCGAGTCCGAACAATACTGGCATTCATGAGTCACTCTACATACACAATGGAGCACTTCAACTACCAGCGATCATGCCTTGGGATACGTCATGGCTTAGAGTACATTGGCAAGACACGGTTTGGCACTATTTACTGGTCAGCACTGTCAATCCAATGTGGGCTTCCTGCATTCACAGCTCTTGTGGAGAGTGGCATAAACATCACAGTTGGTCAAAATTGATCATTGAGTTTGTACAGCTTATCTCATTGTATGACAGGGTCTCAATGCACTATTCATGCCTGGCAGACAGAGGCTTCTGTTTGAAGTTGCACTTTCCAAGTCCCTTCAGGCAACTGGACCATGGGCTAAAGGGCTACATGTTCTTGAAGCAGCGGATGTTACTGCTGACCACATTTACTATGTCTTCCTTGGAATAATGTCACAGCATGAGGAAGACTTTCGAAAAAATGAGTTTGGCCTGGAGCTGAGAATGATGGAAGATATTCGCCACATTGCAAACAACCGTTTCAATGAGCTGGTCAATGAAACCCCACAGTCACATGACCTGTATATCACAGCATTTGTTTGCAATCCTGGTGCATCAACTTGTTGTAGTACAAACCATCCATCTACTGACTGTATCCACCTCACTGATGGTTCATAGATTATCGAAATGCACCTGTCTACAAGGAGATTAACCCACTAGCCATGCCGACAATTGTCATTAGTCAGATCGAGGGTAGTGTGGCCTGTTCCACCAAGCCTCCAAAGGATATGGTTGAACGAGCTGGACTGGGCTTACAGCGTATCTTGAGACATGAGTATGGTGACGTGTATGAGGTGGGGAGCAGTGCGACAGATCCCACTGCTGCAATGAGATTGTGGAACCCAGCTCTTTCAAAGTATATACCTTTTGATGCACTCAACCGGCTTCACCTGCAGTTCAAATCATATCTCAATGCTGAGGACCCCTTTAACCACAAGCGGTGCTCGAAGCAGAGTACATTGCAGTGGTGGGCAGCTCTTGCAGGCGATGAACTTGCTGATGTCCTCGTGGTGAGCTTACTTTTTCTCCATTCACACAGACCAAGTGGCAAGTTAATATTACATATATTTTGTTCTACCAGCCCGTCATGCAGAAGATCTTTTCTGTAGTACCCATCTCAATGACTGATGAGTGCATGCAATCCACAATAACTTGGTTGAATTCACCACACCGGCATCACCAAAATTGCATAAACCATATATACAAATATATATTAATATCGCAGCCATCGACTGTGTAGACACCAGCAGGCAGGACCCATGTATATAGTATAATATAGAAAAACTGACTTGTCGCTCAACACCATACTGGGACGATATGGCACAGTAAGGTGTGGTCATCCTGATGGTGCACTGTCAATGTGCCGCCACTCGATCATTTATCCCACTGAATATATCATTTGACATTGCAGGCAGTAACACACAAAATGCCATTATGAGCCATGCGATAGCAAAGATAGTGGGTGATAAGTCCGCAGTATAAGATAGCTGAGACAAGGCAAGTTAATAAAAGGGTACTGGTGTAATCCGCATCTGTAGTGAAAATGTGACTACATTCCGTAACAGTCAATCGTAAGTGTCACGCCGCACTTTGTTTCAGTGTATTACTCACAGAAGCCACAGCTGAAACCATGCACACCAGGACCTTCGCTGCGGCTCAAAAAGCAGAAAGCAAATACCACGAAGCTAAGGTGCAAGCAGCCGAGGCATGTGCGAGGGCAGAAGCCTGTGTGTTGGAAGAGCGCATGAAATCGGAAGGCAAGCCAGCAGAAGTGAAGGCTCAGGGGGAGCACATCAAGTCCGGGAGACAGACTGTTGGGGAATTGGAGTGGCATCTAGTGGTGTGTGCTCAGGAAGTTGGGCAGTTATGCATTATCAAGGCAACAGATGAGGTATGGGATTGGAAAACTCAACACACTTGCTCGTCTCTTACATCCTGCAATTTCAGCGTGAAAGAAGGGTAAAGATTATGGAGCTGAGTGGGGAGGTGTTGGAAGGATAGGGATTAACACGAACCATCTTTGTAGGCATTTGCTACAGGAGGGGGAGCTGTGATCATATGTGTTACCACCTAAATCTGTTGGTGGACTGCTAGAAATGGTAGCACGAGTAACAAAGTCCCGTTCATCACCACATCCAAACAATGGCAGCAGGGAAGGGTCTGATACAACCCTACTATGGACTGGAGAAGGGGCGAAGTTAAATGATGCACTCTATTTCGTTGTCCTTGCTGCATATCTCCCTCATGCGGCCATTTATACCACATATAAAGCAGTTCAAGTAACATATTACACTGCATATATGTGGCACATACCTCAACACCAAGTGCATAGAATTGAAAGTGCTACTTCATGTCCTCGATGACTTAGCGCACATGGCCTTCAATATAATGGTACACATACACCGTTCCTGCATGCCAGTATCTCTGGGATACAATCAAAGTGCATATATGCTATCAGATGATTGAGTACTCACGCTTTATACCAAAAACATATTAAAAACGCATGGAAACCATCTTTTTTTTTTTTTTTTAACTCTGAATTAAAGTGTGTGAGGTACATGATGTCCCTATGCTGCACTAAACGAAACACAATTGTCCGGAAACGAGGAGTGGGTCAACTAATGGTACTGGTCAACAGAAGCTGGGTACTGTGCGCACTCAGCCAACCAGGACCTGAGGGTCCCCAGAACTAATCTGCGAAGGGGAACGGTGAGTGGAAAGGTACTACAGCTACAAGAACAGAAGAAGGGGTGGTGGAGTGGATATTGGTCACTTCCTTCTGCAAGGAAGTGTTGGTACATAAGGATCGTGTGGCAGGTTGTATGATATGGTAACTGCACTGGCCGGTGCAGCAGTAGATAACCTAAGGTCCCCGTCCTTATGGGTACCTAGAAACAAGGGGGAGGTGCCATCAAATGTCAGTTTGATGACTTCGAGTGTTCCTTCCAGGAACGAGGTGGTAGGGGTGAGAGGGGATGGGACGAAGACGCTGTCCCTGAAGGTGATGGGGAGGTCCTGCTGGGCTAGCGCAGTGACTAACCAGGTCGGGGGATTGACTGCGGGTTTCGACGACCCATCCGGGAGGAGGGTGAGCAGGACTGGAGGAGGGCGGGGGGTGGCACAAGTCGTGTGGTCTTCTTCTGAAGATTCCGATGGTGAGTTACTGCGGTGTGTGCAGCATGCCTCATGAGACGTAATATAGTTGAGAAATTTGTCCCTTAATTTGGCGATCTCCTGGCAGAGTTTGGATAGCTCGGCTTCTAGAAGGTTCCCCTGTGGGGGAGTGGGCTTAGGGTGGACTAAGGGGAGGGGGGTGGGGGATGGCTTGGTAGTCGTTGGAAGGGCCCTCTTGGGCGCTGTGGTCTCTTTCATTTGACCTCGAAGATGGACATACAGATTGTTCTGATAAAGCCTGAGCCATCCAGGTTTCACCTTTCCAGACTCTCCATCAATAGCGATGGGGTTGAGGTGGGCCTTAAACGAATGGAACACGGCAACTACCCAATGGATAGCCCTGGGAGCTGCCTTGTCGCAGGTGATGGGGATGGTTGGGACTTGGAAGGAACGGTCTTTGTTAGGACCGCCCTTGGTTGTCCAAGTCCAAGTCGGGGGGTGAGCAGCAAGGTGTTTTAAAACAAAGCGAGGAGCTGAAGGTGGGATGAACCAGGCTTTGAACGAGCCCTTAGGGAAGGAATGGTAGCATTTGCCAACATCTGACAGTCTTATCTGGCATGGTTCAGCTGTCGAGCAGGTGTGCTTGGGGGGGGGACTGAATTTTCCCACGGGGGGATGGTGGTGGTAGTGGATCAAGAGGCATTTTCTGGAAACCATCTTGCAGCCTGGATGCGTCAGTTCTCTAGAGGTAAGACCTCCTGGTGTTAGGCAGTTCTGATAGTAGTCATCGGACAGGGGAGACAAAAATTGAAGCTCCGCTATGGCGGAGTCAGCTGATGTAATCACCCATGATATTCCTGTAGGGTCTATCATGGGTAGGGGTTGCCCGGGTACCTGCCCGGGCTGAACCCATGGGTATGTGGTGGGTCGGGTGCTGTGGGTAATGGGTAGGGTGGGTGTTTTTACCTGGGTGGGTATGGGCAGGGGACCGACTTACCTGCAGTGTCCACAGGTTACCCATGGGTTTCCGGTGCCACTGTATATGCCTTATTAGTAGTTCAACTACTTGTTAGTACTAGTGCTACATATCAGACCTTATGTGTATCTCTATGGACCTGCAGTCACATATCTTTATCAGCAGTGATAGGCCTACATTCCATACTAGAATGGCTCTTTTTTTTTCAAAATGCTGGCAGATCATGCTATGAAGATATAAATTTGAGTGGGTGCAGTTCAGACCTGGCAGCTTTCAAAAAGTTCCCCCTCGACACAACTGCCCATCAATCATCTTTTGGGCTTGATGCCACCAGATTCACCCTCGAAAAACACTCGTAGTCATACCCACCAGGCAGGGAGCCTAGGGGAGTCACCACCACCAATTCTGGTTTCACCAAGGACGGCTCAGGGTAGACGAACTGCAGAACTTACAGATATTGAAATCTGGGATGAAAGTGATGAGAATATCATTGGTTAGTCATTTTGTAGTATACTACAGACATACAAATTATGATATCTGTGCACAGCAGAATCACAGAAGCATTGGAAGTCCAAGGTGTATGACCATTATCAGGTCTCCCTGATCTGCCATACTCACAAAAATGGGCAGCCAAACTACCTTGAATTTTGTTTCACCTGCATCACTGATCCTCATGATCATAGGTCCCAGACCAGGAAGCGAATGCAGACAGGGCATGGGATCAAAAACCTTGCAAGGGGCATCAATGAGTGTAATGAACGGTGTGGTGTTATGACCAATGACCCGAGCACAGTTGGTGCACAGCAAACAATTGAGAAGTCTATTTCTGAGTATACACCTGCAAAACACTGCTGCAATTGCAATGCATTGCTGTGTATCAAAGCGGCCATTCAACATGGTTCAGGACCCCCACTATGTCGAGGAGATCCAGCTTTTGCAGCCTGGGACAGCCATTCCATCTCCAGCCACTGTCTCCCGTGATGTCAACCAGATCTACCAAGTTGGCTCCAAACATGTCAAGGAATATTTCTTGGTATGCCATCTTTATAACTGAAATTGCTGATTGTCACTACATACATGTTTGTCTATGTCTACTAGAAATATGAGGGATCAATTCAGCTAGTAGTTGATGGATGGACTGCACCATTTGCATGCTCATACCTTGGAATTTTGGTGGTTTGGTTTGCACAAAGTCAGATATGGCGAGCAACATTAGAATTCATCCAGTATGTCACAAGATAGTTTCAGGAAAGTCTAACCATTGATTTTGGTATCAGATTATCCCAGCAACACACTGGAAAACATCTTGCTGAGGTCACAGCAGATTGTCTGAGGTGGTTTAACCTTGAAAAAAAGGTGATCTTAATTAAATAAATAGTGGTTTATTTCAAAGTCTGAAGTGTGCTTGACATCACAGCTTCACACTATCACTATGGACAATGCTACCAATTGTGACATCCTTGCAAATGAGTTGGCTATACTTATTCCAGAATTTTGTGGTAGTGCATCTCGCACACGCTGCTTCCCTCACACTGTCAACCTTATTGCTAAGGTAAAATATTGTAGTAATGATAACCCGCTTACTAAAATAGTTAATAGGCATTGATTTCATTTTTCTTTCGCCAGCCAAAGCACAAAAAGGCTGTCAAAGTCTCCAAACATGCCAAACAATCCAGGAATTTGCCTCAGTCTGTTCCAGAGCCCAAGATTGAAGAAATTGTTGTCCAGCCAGGTTGTGGGAATGATGACCTAACCCTGTTAGAGCAGGAAATGCTGAATGAAGTACATCCACTGGAGAGTGGTGAGGATGGGGATGGCACCGAAATAGATGATGCAAAAGAAGCTCATGACAGGGAGGTAGTGACATCAGTGCATGCACGGGCAATTGAGGCGATGAGGAGTGTAGGTGTTACTGTGACCCCTGATGATGAAAAGACAGCTTTCAGATTATTTCCCAAGGCTTGTGGTCATGTCCGCACCACATGATGATAGCAGCTAACTTTTGATTTTTCATTGTATAGGTTTCAGGACTTGCACACTGCTTGCATGACAGTCCATCACTCCAAGCAGAATTTGAATGGATTGTGAATTCTCTTCGACCAGGTGGAACTAACAAGACACATCTTGACTGCCACATTCCAACTCGTTGGAATTCAGATTTTGCATGTTTAATGGCACACTTTCATTTCAAGGATGCCATTCAGATTCTCACACAGAAAGAAGACCTTGCACTTGAGGCTTATGCACTGACACGGTCGCAGTGGAGGCTTGCAGAGCATCTGATCCCATTACTTGAGGTATTTGGCTTCAGTTTGATGATATTCAATGAGAGCCTGATGGTTATGTAGCTTTTTGATGATCTCACACTTCGATTCTCACAGGCAGAGGTTCCAATGATTTATGAAGTCATTCCAATGCTTGAATGGCTCGAACACTCGATGACACATGCACGTGATGCTGCCCAGGAACCCAGCATCATCCGCATTGCAGCAGAGGCTGCCCTTTTAATGATTGGAAAGTACTATGCACTCACTGACAATAACGAGGTCTACCAAATTGCAATTGGTAGGATCATTGTCTCATATTTATGTCTGACATATGCTAATGATGGGACACCTAAAGTGATGTGCCCTGAAAAAAAAATTGAATGGTTTGACTGGAACCCTGACTGGCATTTGGAGGATCAAATTGAGGCATGTTGGATTGTTCAAACACATTGGGATGAATTCTATTCAAGTATTTCACAATCAACTGTAGTCACAACACGTCATGACAAGGATGGTCAACCAAGGGTAAAGATCACTGTTAGTGTCTGCATCAGGTCATGACTGATTTTTCACCCAGCAAAAGCGATCCAAATGGGCAGTGGATGACAATGATGACACTGATGAACATCCTGGTGTGGTACCCGACTCAATTGAAGCTTATTTAGACTCACCACCCATCATGAAGTCAGAGGTCAAAGCCACAGGAGGGGTGTTGGGATACTGGGAGAACTGCCACACCACTTGGCCTCAACTTGCTCAAATGGCACTGGACTTTCTGTCAGCACCGGGTTAGTTGACTGTTTTGCACTACTGTTTACTCTGAGACTTAATGAAAATGCTTTTAGCATCATCTGTTGATGCAGAACGTGTGTTTTCAGGTGGTCATCTACAGGTAAACCACCTCCAACACCAGATGGGTTCACAGAGCTTCAAAGCACAGGTTGCCGTGGGATCTTGGTATAATATGCCACTGCTACCTAGTACTAGCTCTTCAGCAGTGATCATCAAGAACAAGTTGTCCAAAGGGAAAGACTGGGCAGAACCTATTGAGATTGGGGATGACTGTGGCAACTAGTGATTATGCCATTTTGTACTAGCTAGATGAGAATTACTACCTTTCATATCATTGCTAACTACAAGCTATACAACCTGTGGGTTGGTCTGGGTACCCATGGAATTACCCATGGGTCAACCCATACCCATGCATGTCTACCTGGGTCGGGTATGGAAAAAGGCCCACCCTCATATGAACCCATGGGTATGACCCAGGTATTACCCAGGTATACCCATGGCAGACCCTATATTCCTGTGAAGTCCACACACCTCTGAGTTGACATTGACCAATGACCAGCAACTTGGATTCGGATAACAATGCCCAGAGAATGACAAGGTAATCGAAGATACTGTTGCTGGAAATGGTGAGGTGTTGGATGATTCCATATATATTGAGGAGAGTTCATGCGGACGCCATGAATTGTACTGTGTGACGTTTATTAGCATATTATGTCCATTACTACAACAAATCAAAAATCACTACTCACAGCTTTTTGGGTGATACATGTGCATCCACTATGTTGACAGAGATGACATTATAATGTGGGATTCACACATGACTATATTCTAATAGCTTACGGACAGGAACTTCATTGTACCAATATCGTATTGCTGTCGATGATATACTGTGAGGTTGTACACAGACAGTGTCGCTACGTTGGTGA
Organism: Pisolithus marmoratus; assembly: GCA_024613145.1. Classification (NCBI taxonomy): domain Eukaryota; kingdom Fungi; phylum Basidiomycota; class Agaricomycetes; order Boletales; family Pisolithaceae; genus Pisolithus; species Pisolithus marmoratus. The sequence continues at coordinate 11,545 of JANFAE010000165.1, forward strand.
CAAGTGGCCAGATTAGTCATCTTGTCACATCATGATGCGACGAGCAAGTGGCTGAGTCATCGCACCAAATCGGGCAATGTCACATTTCTGCAACTTTGGTGATGGGAGTAGACAAGAAGTTCTGACACTGCAAGACCATATTAAGATCTGTCAGTGGCACTGCTACAACTGGGACGAGGTACAGCTCTATTTCCATCAGTACACCTTCATATTATGCTGACAGCAACAACTTGGTGTCACTAGGATAAAGAAGGTTGGGACTTCAGGCAGAGGACTAGGAAGGGAACCTGTAGGTATCCTCAGTAGTCTGGCAAGCTACTGTATATTAGTATGTACCTGTAGGTATCTACAGGGTGTCAATAAGTAGGAATGAACCTAAGTAAATGGTACTCACCCTCAGTAGTCTGGCAAGCTACTGAGGGACTAGGAAAATTATCTAGTGCTATGTCCGATGCAAGGTAATTATGTAAGCAAGCAAACACGTGCCAACAATGGCCGGTTGCATATTCTCCAACACTCCCCCTCAAACGGCATGGGGGAATTCTAAGGCAAAAACATAATCCAAAAAATGATAAATGAAATATACCAATGTATAATCAAATGAACTTGAATTCCGGGTGCACGGTTTGTGCGACTTGGGTCTGCGATGCGAGAGTTTCGAAAGTTGAGTGTGATTGCCCGATTTGGCAAGTCACGTCGTGCCGTTGCATCTGCATGCACGGTGGCCTTCGAATGGTTCCAGAGGCTTCATTTTTGCGTTTCACGCCCTGACATTTTGTACATCGCTTCTGTAGGTTGTATAAAACATTTCTGTCGATTTAGAATCGCGTTCTTCGGCCTCGTAATGAACTGGTAATGATTTTGCTTGGTCTCGAGCCTTGAATGCAACACCTTGTACAGCGCGTGAGTGTAGTTGCCCGATTTGGCAAGTCACGTGGTGCGCGTGATCAGCGCGTCGCCTCTTTGTTGATCGCAATGCTTGCGGGGCTGCTGCATGGTCTCTGATGTGCCGTTTGTGGTCGCTCGGCTTCGTGGAATCGACGGAAAGCTTTCTGAACTCGACGGTAAGGTCTTGGCATGTTCCGATGCCTTCACGATTGTGCGGGATCAGCCACATCGTGGTTTCTTGTCCATAGTGGCCATTTTCGAGCTTCCGAGCTCTACTGACATTTCTAGATTCGAATTTAATTCTTCCGCGTCGACGCTTGGGTTGGATAAGTGTGCGGGAATGTTTTCCGTGGTTCGTGGATGGTCCAAGTACGTTGCGTGGCTTCCGCAGCTGCTGCTTGCACTGACCGCTGCCCTCGTCTCCAGTTAGCAGTCTCGTTTCGACTCGTTTCGAGTCGCGGCGTGCGCTGCTTGTTGTGCCATCCATCCAGCACTGTCTCCCATTCATCTCAAATGTCTCCTGGATCTCCCTTTGACCTCTTGGCCCTTCAATTCGACTTGGCGTGTTTGTATCAACACTTCGCCACTTTCCAATGCCTTCGGGGCACTCCTCTAGAGTCCTGGACTTGATGGTAAGGTCTAGGCACGTTCCAATGCCTTCTCGATGGCACGGAATCAGCCGCATCGCGTTACCTTGCCCGTCATGGGCGTTTTTGACCTTTCGAGCCTTACTGACATTTCCACCTGCAAATTTGATTCTTCCTCAGCGGCGTTTGGGTCGGTTGAGTATGCAAGAATGTTTTTGACGGTTCGTGGGTGGCCTTGGCAACACAGGTAAGTCACTGCCCGGGTTCTGGCTCCAACACGCGATCTGACTATCTCCAGCCAGCATCACTACTTCGACTCGCATCGAGTTGATGTCGCCGTTGTTCGTTGTGCCATCTCTGCCATTGTTTTGTTTGCCATTACCACCAGCTGTCTCTCCCTCAACGCTGCTCCCCACAGTCCCCTCGTTTGCACTCGCAGGTTGCCCAAAGGTAACATCTTGATTTCGGGTGCTCAACGTCTCGAGCAGCATGTTTTGTGGTACGGGTATGTTGGCGTCTCCAACGCCAACTCGTCTCCATGGTGTAGTAGGGTTGGGTGACACGTTTCCGAGTCCTCGAGGTGAGTCTTGACTCTCTCCCTTCGTTTGGCATGCTCTGACATTCTGACGTGCATCACTAGCTGTTTTTGTGTCGTATGCAATACTGAATGTAGCCGTTTCGTAGCTCAACATCCTTGTATAGTTCTCCAGAGTGTCCGTTTCGTCCATGTGCCGTTGTGCACCTCCATATGTGCCGTCATCAACAATGCAAATCTGTGGCGTTGCCGCAATTGTTTCTCCTTCGCTTGACATGCTCGGAGTGGCTGTTTGGCCGTTTTGTCCATCCACATGGCCACTGGGCTCGTCTGTGTGCCCGTTTGCAGCTGTGTTCATAGCGTCGCTGCTCGCACAACTAGCCTGCTCCCCCTCGAGCGGTGCTCTTCGTTCGTCGGTATCTGCAGCGTGGCCTTTCTTGTCTGTGGGCTCCTGTCTACTGACTGTGCAAGCCCGAGAGTGTCCTAAGTTTCCACCTGGGTCGTAGATGGTAAGTTGCGGCTCTTTGTTATCGCCGGTCTGCTCGTTTTCGACGTCGCTGCTCGTGCAGCCGTTCTGCTCCTCCTCGAGCAGTGCGTTGGCGGCCTCTGGTGTATCCCACACTGGGATTTCATTAGACTGGCCGTGTTCAAGTTTCAAGCGTTCTCCTGCAGGTTGAGCTTCGGCACAGCTCGCCGCTCCTGCATTCGCGGGTTCAGATATTTGGTAGCAGACCTTCGCGTCTCCACCATCTCGGTTTAGGTACCAAGTCTCAGTCGTGATCTCCATGCTCGCGGCTATGTCTGTGGCCTCCGTGCCCAGACTTCCCTCCGCAGCAACCATGTCACTAACTTCTCGAGACTTGTCGCTAACCTCATCAACACTTGTATTGGTGTTGGTACTGTCTCTGTAGCTGTCAGGCTTGACATCTACGAGCCTCGACTGTTCGTGTGGACCATCCTCGCACCCAGCTGGTGCCGTTGACGTGTCCTTGACACTGCCGCTCGAACACACTGCCTGCTCTCCCTCGAGCGGCAATCCTCCTGTGTCAGGCATGTCATCTTTTGTTCCCTCAATTGTCGCAAGTGGGCTAAGGTCGTGAAAAAGTTTGGCAAGGTATTTGAACATGTCGCGTGCAGTCTTCAGCTTTCGAATCTTGAGTACGAGTGGGACTTGAATTGTCTGGTACAACAAGAACTTCAGTTGGGCGTCTCTGCCCTCCCACCGTAAGGTTTCGTTATTTGATTCCTGGCCTGAGAGAATACCAAGCCATCCTTTCATGGCTGCGACCTCAATTAAGTTCGCGCGATAATCCTTCCAATTCCGACCGTCCTGTGCGAGCTCGGGAACCTTCGAGTTAGCCATCTTGTTCCTTGCTATTAAGCCTTCTTCCTAGTACTGTTGCGAAGCGGGGCTCATAACCTAAAGAAGGTTGGGACTTCAGGCAGAGGACTAGGAAGGGAACCTGTAGGTATCCTCAGTAGTCTGGCAAGCTACTGTATATTAGTATGTACCTGTAGGTATCTACAGGGTGTCAATAAGTAGGAATGAACCTAAGTAAATGGTACTCACCCTCAGTAGTCTGGCAAGCTACTGAGGGACTAGGAAAATTATCTAGTGCTATGTCCGATGCAAGGTAATTATGTAAGCAAGCAAACACCTGCCAACAATGGCCGGTTGCATATTCTCCAACATAGGATATGTCAAAAGTGCCATATAAGCCACTTATTAGTTGGCGAGACATGGAAGCAACTATTCGAGGTGAACGTCCGGAACCCACTATCCAAGGTGACCTTCTACTTCCTGGATATAGGCCCCCCGTCAGGCTGCTCCAACCCACAAATCTTCAGGAGAGCCCTACTGCTGGCGACGAGTCTGAGTCTGTGGTGTCAGATGATCCTGATTGGATATCCTGGCTGAGTGAGCACCATGGCCTTGCTGAAGGGCTTTCTGATACTTGGGGAGATAAGTTCATGCTTGCGGGGTGTGACGGGATTGAGCTTCATTCACCATGGCTCTGTGATATCATTAGTTCTGCCCCCAGACAACCACAGCACTTCACTCAGGCAACAGTCCCCGACCCTCTGACTAGTTCATCGTCATCACAACTTGTCCCTAGCACTTCTGCATGGGTGGTATGGGAGTAGGGGAACAATATCTACACCATTTCTGCTGAATTTTCAGTTGATTAGTGCTGTTTAATAATTTTGCTAGTTAACGCTAATTTACACTGGTTAATTTGGGGCCCAAGGTTGCGAGGTGTAGATTAACGGGTTAATTTGAGACCCATCCCAAATTCACGGCACACTAGTGCCGGTGCAACCCCAGGTCCCCACTCGAACACCTACTGTGTCCTCGAGCTCGGGTGATGGCTTGTTGTGCCGCCCTCGTTCACCTCCTCGTAGTTTACCTACAGGATACTCTCATGGCCGCTCCTGCTCTTACTCTCGTGGTCGGTCTCAATCTTGCTCTCATGACTGTGGCCGCCCATATTTGCCATCTCGCTCATACTTCAAAAGTTCACCAAGCCGTGGCTGCCCATGTTCGCCACCTCGCTCGTACTTCGAGAGTTCACTCAATGATGGTCATAGGCATCAGTACTTGTATTCGAGTAGGCCGTGCAGCCACGATTCCCGTGATTCCCATGACTACCAGTACTACTGCTCACCACCACCTGCACCACGACTCACACACTTGTTACTAGAAATCTCAAGGGATGAGCCCACTCCAGTCCAGCCCACCAGCTGGCTAGTCGACAGAATGGTGTCCTCTGCCTCCTATGATACTCAACAATCTCGTAGCAGTCACATATCAACCCACTCGAGAAGGTCGTGCAGCCACAGTCGTACACCCCAGCCCTCTCATAGGGTGTGCTGAGTCAATATAGGGCCGTTTTAGCTTGTTGGGACTTCTTTCATTGTGTTTTATTCTTCTTTTATGAACATATCTTTCATGGAGTCTCCCCTTGCCAAGTGTCAGGCAGCTGTGCACCTCCATCATCCCCCGCCTCATCAATGCGATATCTCAACCACTGCTCACCCGTCCCTCTCGCAAATAGGGATTTATGTTCTGCTCGACGAGACCTTTCTAACGGTGTACCTTTCATTGTAGCAGTCTCAGCGCATCTGGGGATATTGCCCAATCCCTGGAGAAAGGCACCATAGGACGAAATTTGGAATATCTCGGGATTGCGTGCGCCATTTTCTCCGGTTCCTCGTTCGCCCAACTCTCCTTGCGCATCCCTATCACCACCTGAAGTTTCATAGAGTTCCACCTAGCCATTCCTCACCGATGCGATGCTACCCTCCTCCCCTCTACTGTGGTTAGACCATATCTCTTGTAATTCTTGGCCGAATCACTCGCTTTTCTCAGACGTGAATCTACTAGACGACATCTACCAGACGATATAAAAGACGTAGCGTGCGCATTCACGGTTATGGAGTTATTCAAGTTTTTGTGTCTGAACAGGGTAGGGAGGTCGAGATTGTGTATCTCGCTCGTTTTCACGCCGGAACTCTCGCTTTTTCGCATGGTGGCTCTACTCGTCAACAGCTACCTGGTGATACCTTTTTTGTGGTGACGTGCTCACTGGTTGTGGAGATACAGGAGTTTTTCGTTTACAGAGGAGTATGAGGCGGCTTTGCAGGTATCTCGGGACTGGATGGTCCAATCGGTCTGATCCCTTTTTCTCTGGCCCCTCCCTGGTGTCTTCTACCACCACCTCCAGTTTCATATCGATTGTCTCAGTGGTTGCCCCGCAGCGGCATTTTCTCCTTCCCCATCTTGCTGCCCCACACCGTGTCCACGTCGTATCTCCCCCGGATCTTCGCCGTTTCTCTCGATTTTCAGGGATATGAAACTACTCTGTCAGAGCTTTCGAATGGTGTACTTCGTGTCTGGGCTGGTGCAGCCGTTGTCGAGAAGTCGGGGTTCTTGTGGGTAGAGGTGACTCTGACCAGTTTTGCATATATCTCAGGATTGGGTGCGCGTATTCCCCCCAATTCCTTGTTCTCCAGGTTCTCCCCACTCCCCTTGAGCGTTCCCCTGCATTTTGTGCCGCTGCGCTGACCCATTATTCGTCGGTGCATACCCTTCCTCCTACCCCCTACCTTGTTTGGGGCATAGCTCATTCAATTCCGGCCCGAATCGTTCGCTTTTTTTTAGACGTGCCTCTACTAGACGAACCCTACCAGAAGATGTCCAAGACGTAGCGCATGCGTTTGTGGTTCCGAAGTTATTTGGGTTGTTGCGTTCAAACAGGGTTGGGGAGGTCAGGAAGGCGTATCTCGCCCGTTTTCACGCTGGGCCTTTCGAATTTTTGCACGGTGGCACTATTCGCTCACAGCTATCTGGGAATATCTGGTTTATGGTGACGCGCTCAATGGTTCCCGAGATATCCACTTTTCTGTGTCCGGGCTACAGGCTATCATTCCTGGCGGCGTATCTCCCTCGTTTCTCAGCCGTTCCTCTCGAAAATGGGTACCTGCGTTCTCCTTGCGAAGCTGACCCGATTGAATTCTCTTTCGGCGAATTCTGTCCAGCCGTTCTCGAGATATGGCGAAGTCCGCCTCTGAAGGGCTACCGGCGACGGTTTTGGCGATAACTCGGGTTTGGCAGGTCCAATCGGTGAGATTCTTTTTGCACCGTGCTCTCCCATGCAGGTGGAAGTACCTCCCGAAGTTTCGTGTCTACCGGCCTCGCCGTTGCTCGTCAATGCCTTGTTCTCCTCCTCTCCCCATTTGTGGCTGGCGCCTTTCTCCCCCATTTTGCCGCCGTATCTCTCGCTTTTCGAGGATCCTATTCTACTCGACGAGGGCTCTCAAACGGTGTATCTTACGACGCTGTCATCATCCTGGCTGTGGAGATATTCAAATTTTGGCTCGTGGGGAGCACTATGGACCGTTTTGCGCGTTTCTCAGGGACGGATGGGCCCTTTAGTATAATTCCTTTTACTGCGTCTTCTCCCTTGTGTCCCCTACCATCTCCCGCAGTTTTGTGTCGACAACCCAAGCCGTTGATCTGCGGCGCTCTCCCCTTCCCTCCTCTACTGTCCCTCAATGTGTGCACGTTGTCTCTCGTTCGTCCCACATCCGTCCCTCTCGATTTTTTGGCACCTCACACTACTCGATGGGAGCTTTCGGACGGTGGGTCACACGTTGTGGCTACTTCAGCAGTTGTGAGGAGGTTCCAGCTTTCGTGGATGAGCGGTTTTGGGCGGTTTGCAGGTATCCCAGGACTGGCTGGACCTCAACTGAGGACAGTTGGTATCTAAGTGATGGGGAGATGTAGGGAATGGGTTTTCCCTACCAGGAGATTTTGTTTTTACTCTGTGTTTCTCATATTTTAACTTGATTTTCCAGTTATTATATGTTTATTACCTTAGTGCGAGGTTTTCTTGCTTAGTCAGCATTTTTTTCATTACCTAGCCTGTACTTACTTTTCTAACAATCGAGTTATGAGTTGTGAGTTCAAGTTCGAGTTTTGAGCTCAAGTTTGGGAAGGTCGAGAGTGGCCTCTCTCTGTGTCTAGACAGCCTCAGACAGCCTCAGACATCCTCAGACAGTATCTCTCTCCAGGCTATAGAAGCCCCTCTGGAAGTTCTCTCCTCCTTCAGACATCACCACTCCCCCCCAGTCTCTGTTTTCTTTTCCTACACTGCCAACTCATAAATTTGGCCCACCTGCATCTACAAAAATTTCCCATTGTCTATAAGAGTAAAGAATCACCACCCTTCAAGTCCCAAGTCACTTCATAGCTTCTACCAACCTAGCAAAATCCCTGTTGCCTACCTAAGGCAGAATTTCAAGTTCCTCATCGCCAGTACTCCCAAATCATCAAGAAAAATCCTCTCTCACCTTCTAGACCTCTTTCCCATCTCCTTCCAACTCAGCACCCCTTGGGATGAGCCTAGGTTTATCCTACAGCTTTCCCCTCATTCCCCTTGCACTCTCACAAGAAGAGTTGCCCACACTGGTGGTGGGCACTCCTTGGTTGTCAAGGAGCAAACCTAGCTCCAAGTTGGAAGGATGCAGGCAGTGTTGAAGGAGATTGAGAGTGGGCTGTCACTGACATTAGCTCCATTCAGGAAGATGGAGTAAGAGATGAGCATCCTGACCAGTCATTCACCTGGATTTCCTTAATGTCATCATCCTTGGGGTGTAACATGCAACAAAGTTGTGAGGACAGAGTCTCAAGATCAATTGGCACATGACAGTGGGAATGGGATCAATGGTGAGCCTAAGACAATGCTAACTGAATGGGGTTTTTCAATTCTAGCAGTAACAACCACACATCAGGTACATACAAGGGGTCCACAGCAGCTGAATCAAGGCTGTGGCAGATCAAAAACTCCCTCATCCACCAGTGTAACTCTACTGCAATGCCTGATATCGCAGTGCCTTTGAAAAGACTCCTGAAGCTTCAGGGCATGTACATTGGATTGGCCCAACACAGCGAGGGCAATGTCAATAAGGCAGCCTTCCTCTTTCTCCCTGCAAGGTGATCAGATGAGGAGCTGGGCATGCAGGTTGATAAGTAGAGAATGGACTGTCCCTGCATAATGTTATTTTTGCATCATTAATCAAATAACAATTGACGTCTTCATGGAGTAAAGGATCTAATAACTTACCAAGTTTCAGTGATGTCTGGCAGCCTTGTGCATCCTCTGCATGCGAAGAAACATGTCAGTATTGACTGTGTCAATTACAAAGTAATCACCAGGTTTTGTGTGGTCCAGATATAGTAGTGCACCATGGATAATCAAGTGCACAGAGAATATCTCAGCTGATTCCCGAGGTTGCTTGTGGACCCTCCATAAGTTGAGATGCCCATCCTTTGTGAGTCGCAGCCCAGTTGGGGCATCATATGGCTGAATGAGAGCCAGAGGGAAAGTTTTGTCACTGACCACACACTGGAACAGGAAAATTAGTTGTCCAAATATGTCTCCTTGCTGCATCTTGAGGAGCATGCAATCATAATGACTATGCCCATGGAAGTGTGGGTTACACCATAAATGATCAGTTTATTGACACCAATCAGTTGTAGACTTGAAATTGACTTTGATGTATCAGTATTCTGTAATCTTCATCAATAGTTAGAAACCTTGTCATAAAGATAATATTAGAATCATGCCTCACTGTTTGCTTGAAACTGGATACACTTGCTGCCAGGGAGAGGTTTTCAGGTAGCTTCGAAATGCCTATTAAGCAATTCATTGAGTTTTGCCTGAAATCATGCGAATGCTTTGTTGGTTGTGCTCCTCTGCTCAATGGCTTCCAAGACTATAGGTTCCTTTACCCTACTCCCTAACCTGATGTGGAAGAAGTCCTCCTGCTCGACATCATCAGTGTCACCACCTTCAGATCTGTGCATATTAGCTTCCATGTTCAATAGATATGCATCATAATCAGCAACCCTGCAGTGAATGAGTTCTGAAACTGCTTCAACATGATCAACATCAAGAATCTATAATGTGGAAGTTTAGTGCATACCGATGACCTGATGATTATGAACAGCTTACCTGCTGGGCAATGTTCTTGAAATTGGTATGCTTTTGGTATTTCTCCTTCAATGGGCCATGCATCTTCTCATTTGGCTTGGTGTTGAAATTGTGGGTGACACCCTTAGCTTCGATGTTGTCAAATACATGCATACATGTATGGTTCTTTGGGAAGTTCCAACTTTTCTTTGTATTATCGGTCTTCTCAGCAAATTTCTTGTATGACAATGATCAGAATATGTTAAGTTGTGACTATGAGAGTAACTGACCTTCATTAATATGTTGAACATAGAAAGTGCTTCCTGTCCCACCACAAGTGTATGTGCCATATGTAATTCAAGTGCCGTGTATAAGTCAAATTCAACATATGCTCTTAAACAACAGAGTAAGAAGTATCCCTCTTTATCCATATCCTGCAACAGAACATCATGACATGTGAACACCACTATCTGTTTTAAATATATTATCATTGATGGATCTGAACTTCACACTGTATGCATACCTTTGACAAGTCTTCCAACTTTTGACTGTCAGTGTATGAGATGGATAGGGCTTCATCAAAATGGTTCAGCATATGCCAGCATGGCATCTCACTGAAACTAGTAAATTGTCAGTACATCTGCATTGCATGATAGGACAGGACTTACTTCTTCTTGACTTTTGCCATAGCCTGATGTCCAGCCCTGTCAAGGATCCTAAGCAGTTCAACCCATAAATGATCCCCAAATTTCCCTGCACAATTAGCATGCAGGCAGTCCCAGCTTAGGGCATGGTAAATGTCCATGTTTGCAATGACTGCAAATGCACTCTGCAAGTATTAGAAGACAGTAAAAGTGATGGTATGGGTACTTGTACTTACATCAACATCACATAGACCTTGCTGTATTAAGATTTGTTCCTTTTTTTTGGCAGTATCTTGTGAATGCACCTCTTGCAATACTTTCACAACATCCTTGCTGGTCCTTAGTGTGCATTGATCAGGAAACTCCAAGATATGATCATGAGGGATAAGGCAAATGGGACAGGGGAAATTTGATTCGATGCCACATATGAGTCCCATGACTGCCCTAGATGTCAATGACATCAGTGCAATAATTAGTGATACAAGCATGACTACATACTGTTCTTCATAATCAGCAGACAGGATGAGAACAACTGGGAAGAAGTGGCAAGCAACTCCATCCCAGCAGTTTACCCAGCAGCCAGTTTCAGATTCCTTCTCTATTGTCTGTAAAAGCTTTCTGAAGGACTCATGCCAAACAGCATTCTTGAAGTTTGCAAAATGCAGTTTGCCAGAATGCTCCTTTGCTTCCTTTACCTATGATAGCATGCGCAGTAGAAGTTGTTAACACTATAGCATAGGTATAAATGCATGAAAACATACAATTGGCAACCAGCCAACAACATGACCACCTCCAATACCTTCACCATTCCGAATTGACACAGGGAGGCTAGCGAGGCAAGCAATGACAGGGTATCCTTTCTGCCACCCAAATGACAATAACTTTGCCTTGTCAGCATATAGAATAAACAGAAGCACCTTTCCCTCGAGGGGCAGTTTGCTCTGGAAGAATGGGGTAATGATTTCTGGTAATCATCTACTCATACAAATGTACTTGTATGTTCCAAAAATCATCAGCTGTCCATGGCTCATCAATGAAGCAAATGAAAGAGGAACCATCAAACTTCAAAAGGTGTTGCACATCAAAAACAAAGTGTGGTCCGATGTTGGGGTGTTTAAGCAAGTCGCATGCCCAATCCCAGAGTGAATGATAATACATTGCAAATTCATGTGGCTCACCATCCACACCACATACATGTACTACTTCTTTCTTAAACTAGACTAGGCATGATCAACTGATGGCACAGAATGATTGTTAAAAGTTTACTTACAGCTGTCATGTGGTATGAAGCAGCCCACCAGGTGCTCTGAAGATTGTTGTATTCATTTAGGGTGAACTCCTCCCTAGTGCTGTGGATGGATTTGATCAACCTAAGAAACCAGTTCACCTGTTCTTTGTTAAGAGCAGTCTTGAGAGCCAGTTTCGCAAATTCGAAGTTGAGACATGAATGGAATGGGTACCAAGGGTCAGTGGACATATCAGGTTTGTATACTCTCGGCCTGTGACCTTGGGTGAACTTGGCAAATGGTATCTTCTGAGGCAGTATGGCAGCATTGGGATGGTACTTGATTTGAATGTTGTCAACATTGTTGGTGGCAGTCTCATCTCCAACTGGGTCCTTGTTCAGCTGCCTACCACTAGCAGATACAAGTCTTACTTACTGTTTGGTTCTAAATCATCGGCTGAATCCATAGTGACCAGAACTGGGTCAATGTGGATAGGCCAGGTTTTGCTGAGATCTATAAGAGGGGAGCTCTATTTAAGAATACAATTGAAATCAGTCAAACTTACCATTGTAGTATGTGTCAGCATTCAGCTGGGCATCTGATACCATTGAACTGCCAACCTCAGATGGCACATGCAAGCCACTCATGGATGAAACAGCTGTAAATAAAATAGTGAAGAGATCAATCAGACATAGATTGAAAGTTACCTTCATGAAGTAATCCCAGATAGGTAAGGTCTTCCTGCTCTCTATGATGTTTTTTGATGCACAATTTGTGATGAGGTCCAATTCCAGTTAATTTGAACAATTATCCACAGTATTCACAGGCAACAGTTGTTTTTTGTGCGGGCATAGTTGATAGTGATTGAAAGAACACATATAGAACAGTATGAACAGTGAGTTGTACAAGGAGAAAGGATGGTGGCAGTAGGCAGGTGGTTGATGGAAGGCATGCACATTGTGAAGGCATCACATTTGTGCTGTGATAGGAATTGCAACTCCACCACCTTGCAATAATCTCATCACAATCTCATTATCATCACGTGAAAATAATATGTCATTGCAATGGGCCAAATTTTTTACTGACACAGCTCGCTCTGGCGACCCATGGTTTTCCCCCCACACCCACTAGATCATTTCTCCTGTGTCTATTCTTTTAGATAAGTTATCACAGTCATTTATATATCCAGCATATCTTCATGATTTGTCTTCATATATCTTATCTTTGTATATCTATTTTGGTTTGCATGTCAGCAACAAAGGTGGGGGCATGAGGAGGAGGTTGCACAACTGATTACCTAATGCCATACATTACTTTTTTGAGCCAGTATACCACTTGGTTGATAACATAAGTGATTGCTGTTGTTTCCCAGATCACAATTGCCCCAAGTCAAACTCTGTTGAACTGAAATCACTCACTCACAGAACTACTGACAGCAAGGACTAGTTTGTGTCGAGAAGTGAACAGATAATGAGGAAGAAATATTGGAAGTCTTCTTCCCTCTCTACTGAGCTGAAAGGGCCACCACACTCTATGCCTGGGGAGGCTCTTTCCATTTCACCCTCTGTCAAATCTGGTGTTGTGGTCAAGCAGCCTACCTCTCCTTCACTCATCCATTCAAACAATTTAAATCATGGTAAGGACATGAGGAAAATGTGGCTATATTTTTCTGTAACTAATCTTATTTATCAAGGGAAATGCAAGGAAATATTGGACATTATTCCCAGGGCTCAACAAGAATACTTAGTGGTAAGCTATGGCAACTACATATTTTGAGGTTTTGAAGGATATTTGAGAGCAGTATGAAGGAGTGTCTATGAGTGATTATAACTACATCATAGGTTGTTTAGAAAAAAGTGGGTATCAGAAAACATGGAACAAGTGTGTTTGCTCACTATGGCCACTGTACCATTGCAACTAGCCTTCTTTGCTTGAAACTTAGACTGACCTATTTCCCAGTATCTGAACATCTCATGGTCTTGTCTCCCTCTGCCCTTCATGAGTCCATCTTAGGTGCCCTTATGGGTTGTCTTGGGGAGATCCTAAGCACTATCCCAGTTTCCAGTGACACAGTGATTTACCAGACCATGCAAACTAGATCTGTTTCATTGGGTTCACTGCATGTGGTTCTGGACTCAACCATTATGATGTGTACTCAGCACAGGCAGGTAGGGAATCCAATTTGGCTGATGGAGTGTGCCCTTGCACAAAGTGACCAGGATGTCATGTAAAGTTGAACTCTTACATCCAAGACATCCCCAGCCTTCTCATCATTGGGAAACTTGTGATCAAACAGGGACAGCAATACCACAATCCAGGGTCAAAGGCCTCTACTGCTCCCTAACTTTGGTCATTGGACTTGATGACACAGGGACAGTGGACCAATCATCTTGGGGATGAATTTGAGCAGGTCATCTATGATGGACACACATGGCTTTCATTATCATTGGTGGAGATTTACATCTGGACATGTCAAGCTGGAAACTACAGAATCAAGCTAAGTGACATGGACAGTAATGGATACACTTTTGGGGTATGTAATCTAACTGTTGTGCATGTATGATGGGTATTTTGATCATTGATCTTCATTTGTTTTCACTGATCAGACCCTGTACCTGACTGTCAGTCTAAATGACATCAACCACACCTTCCAACACAGCCTCAAGCTCATCAAGCAAGAAGTTCTCATGGTGCTTGAGTCTGTCAATGCAGACCAAGCATTGTTTGATTGCACAGTGGCATGGTCACCCACCTGTCCTGTAGAGTCTGCATTGCTGAGAAGCATGCTTGAGTATGGTGCCTGTGCCACAGTGTATGAGCAATATGTGGATTGGCACTCCAGTTTGAAGAAGAAACCATAGAATACCACACCAAGATGCTCCTGGATGTCTCATCACCTTGTATACAAGCCACCAATTTTTGCACTCCTCTAATTCCCTGTATGTGTACAAGTCCTCTGATATATCTGAATCATATACACCTGTTTATTGTGATAGTCATACACCTAAGAAATTGTGTAGGAGTGGAATCAAAAGGTCATGGTGGGCTCTAGTTGCAAAAGAAACTGCCCAGAGGTGAGAAAAAAATTTGCAGGTCTACACAAAAGTTGCATGCTACCAGAAATTATTTATTCTATTTAGGGAAATGCATGGGTGTCAGGCACCCATGATGGGTCACAGGTATGGGTGCCCATGGGTGTGGGTGTGGGTTGCCCCATGGTACCTATGCACCCACACACCCATGACCCATGGGTTATAGGTCACACCCATACTAATACCCATGGCTCAAAAATACCTAACTAGGTTCAGGGATGTCTACTACTACAACAGGATGCATGCTAGGCTAATTAGGCACAAGCATTCCTGTCAAATGAAAAAACATCAGAAAATTTTCCTGCCTTGGTCAGATACCCTCATCATGAGTGCAAAGTGCATCCCACAACCCACAGAAAAAGCCCTCACTATGGTCACTGGCAAACAAAGGGCAGTGACATGAGAATAGATGCAAGGACAGTAACAAAAAAGAGAAAGGGAAGCAACAACAGCAATGACATGGGAGCATGGGGAACACCTGACAGTCTTCCCAGTAGCCATGCACAGTCTCACGCACAGTCCCAAGTATCAACAAGATCCAACTTGGATGGCAGCATAGACATGGATGACACTGGCAGTGACTCAGACTCCAGGCACACAGAATTGGCTACCAACAAATCCTTGAATGCAGAGCTAGGTATACATATATCTGTTCAAAAATTAGTATCACATCTAATAGCAACACAGAATGTGCAATGAAAGAATGGACATCCTCCATTTATGCATTTTTCTCACCTGTGCCAGCCATTGCATATGTCAATGGGAGACATTGTCATGTTTTCAAGTGTCTTGGCAAGAGTTGCAAGCACAGCATGCACTGGATTCTTGATAAAGCAGACAAAGGTTCAACAGGAAATATGAGGAGGCATGTCTGGTCCTGTTGGGGACAAGACATGCTGGATGCTGCTGGCAGTGTGGCCACCCTTGAGGCTTCCCATACCCTTGTCCAGAAATTTTCTGCAAATGGGTCAATTGTGCACTCATTCAAACAGAAGGGAAAGGGGAAACTGGCTTACTCAAACTGGCGGCATACAAAGGCAGAAACAAGGTATGTACTCAATTGCAGATTTACTTGGCAAGCATTAATGGTATGTTGCAGAGTTGAGATAGTCTGTTGGATATTGGAGAGCCTAAGGCCATATGAAATTGTCAGGGACCATGGCTTTCAATGCCTCATGAAAACAGGCCATCCAGAGTACTACTTACCACACCCCAGCATGGTTTTGCTGTAGAGATCACTAAGAAAGGGATGGGGAAATGGGCTCTGAAGGCTAGTTAGACCAATAGGGACCCTGCTGAAGAGGGGAACTAGTAGATAAAATGAAATGAAAAGAACAGAAAACACTCAGCTGCAAAACCAACTAAAACTCCTCAATCCCACCACTCTAGGGCTCCCCTAGAGCTGTCCTGACCTCACTCTCAAGGGCAGAAAAACAGAAAAGACTGCCACAGGCTGGTCACACCAGCCTGTGCTCTCCAGCCTCTATAGTGGTGATTGTTCTGTAACTAGTACAAACTCCAGTCCCAAGTCCAACTTTGCTTACTAATGAGCCACTTGCCTCACCCTAAGCCCCAGCTCCAAAATACAAAATGGGGATCAAGCCCCACAGTCCTGTGACTTTATGCAGTATCAGCAGCAAATAGTGAGGATCCCATTGTTTTGTCAATGAGTCATAGAGCAGCTGCCCATCTGGTCCTGTCAGTACAGTGAGTAATTCAGCATTTGGGATTATTGGTAAAATCCTGTTGGGAAACCAGCAATCTGCGATAATATCCCCATTGTATATGCTACTTGGGAGTGCAGCCTCATCAAAAATACTGGTGCCCAGTTCTGAGTGGAAGTCATCTTTCAAGCTTGAGGCCTCGAAAACATTCACTTGTCAAGGTATGGATGACATTTTCACTTTTCTAGGTGTCTCAAATTTATTCTGGAATGGCATTGTTGGGAGGAGAGAGGACAGAAATACAAACAAAGTCAAAGAAAAGTGGCCCATAGGCTAATAAGTACACAGGTATTAATAGGACATTTTATTGAGACCAGGAATGGAACAGTTCCTTTGTCCAGTACTTATTCAGCCAAAAACTCAATGAAAGCTCATCTGATGACTGTAAACTGAGTTGAGAGTTGGCCTTCTGGCCAAAGCATGGGATAAGATGAGCCAGTGCATGGATTTGGAATAGAGGAATGATGTCCCCCACATGTTCTCCAGTACTTCACAATGCTCACTTGAGAACATGCATCCCTGCATGTTGATCTACTGATGTGGTAGTAAAACATTGCACATATGCAAAATATATGTTGGATGGTAGCGATGGCAAAGCCAAGATTGGTTTAAAAATTATGCGAAGTTGCACAACTTCATGACCTTTTAAGAACAGCACACATTTAGTCGAAATAGCAGGAGATATACATGGCAACCTCACCACATAGGCCACTGTGCAGCCAGTCCTTATTCCCATCACTGGATATGATAACACTGTCATAGTGACCAAACAGCCAATTCACAGTGGGCAGAGATACATGGAGACCCTGGGAGGGTAGCAGCATCTTCAAATTGTAGCTGGAGTAAAGTTGAATGCACATTTTAGACCAAATTTGTATATGGTGAAATGGTAGTTGACAATCTGGCATCACTCATCATCTTCCTCTGATCATATGAGTGAAGTTAGGATGATGGCATTCCAAGTAATCTGCAATGGCCAGTTTAAGATCAGGGAGCCCATACAAGTCTGCTGCTCCATCAATGCTCATGTTTGTCAATGTTGGTTTGGATGAGAGGTGGAAGGCAGTGGTAGATGAGGCGAATGTCTGATAAGGCCGAGGAGCAGTCAGGAATTTTCCCACACAGAGAGCATGAGCTTGTCCAAAGTAGTCGGTGATCTTCCTTGACCCCAGCAGATCTTCCTCATCATCAGAGACATCTAAATCATCCAAGTCCCCATGAAGATCAAGCTTATGCACTGTCATTGCCTGCATGAAGAGTTGACACTTCTCTTGATGATCAAGATACCAACAGATTTGTGCATCAAAGTTTTGGTTGTTGCCTGATTGAGCTGGGTCCTTGATAATGTTGATATGAGCATGTTCAGTAATGTCTGCTGACCACTGTCCCAAAGTACCCATGCTCCTGATACTCGGCACAATGGAGAGCATCATCTCTAACTTTGGGATTCACCAATGATCCAATGTGCCATGTGCACCAGCATCCATGAGGGCAGCCTTGTTGTTGTAGAACTCTTGTAAACTTGCAGTAAGCTTTGTGATATCAACATCAGTAAGTTTCAGTGCTTGAAAATGATAGTGAAAATCAGTCAAGGCCTGAATGGCAGTGAGAGCATCCTGTGGAATACCTCCAGCAACTATGCCCACAATGTATCATTGCACTTCCCAGTGCAGTCACATTGATGTCTGCTTGAGGGCCATGATTCCATCTGGAAAATGCCAATACCCACTACATGTTCATAGGAGAGAAACCTGGAAATCAAGCTCATCTGCTCCTAGCATTCTGGAGCACCACTTCTGATCATGGTCCCAAAACATCTTGAAGAAATGGTGTAGGATCTCTGGGTTGAGGAAAGAACTCAGCTCCACAAGGGCACAATCGAGCCAGAAAGGAGATGCGACCCCATTAAGCTGCCATTTCTGACATGCTCGAAAATACAAGGACAAGTTCAGGGCATGTGTCTCCCTCTTGACCACAATAAGTAGCCAATGGGTCTTGGATGCAGTGCAGGCTGCACAGCAGAGGGGATCTCCAAATTGTTTGGATACAGCCATGGAAATGGCTGAGGCATTGTCAGTGATGCATGTGATAACATGTTGCTCTGGAGTATTGGCAATGTAAGCAACAAGGGGAGTGAAACAATGCTTTAAATTCCTAATGGGGTCGCTCATCATACAGCCCACTTCAGCAGCCTTTTTGAGAGGCCCCACGATGATGGAAATGACCTGATGAAGTAGCCTACTTGCTAAAACACCACACAGATGCTTATTCGGGTGGACAAACTGGGGTACAGGGAGCAGGGCAAGAAGAAGGTATGATTTCGTGGATCCCTTTCTGTGGACATCAGCCGAGATATTGGCCAAACTGATCAAAAGGGGATGAGCCTGGCAGTTCCCAACTTGGGTGATGTGAGTTTTGTCAGATGACAGCACAATGCCAAGAAGGGTTGCACTGTTGGGTAGAGCATCCTGGAGGAACTGTGAACAATTGTATGGGTGTCTGTGAGGGTATGTACCTGCAGTTCCCATGCTTGGTCACCAGTGAGCCATTCTGTGTAGATACACTGTGTGCAGTCTGCAGCACTGTAAATCTTCTTTGGCACAAACTCAATTTGCCCATTGTTAGACAGCAAGTGTATGAGGTGTTGGAGGCATTCGATGGCATCCCAATAGAACACCTGCAGATCATGTCAACTAGGTGACTCTGTTTTCACAGACCAATACTTCCACCTGGGTCCAGAAGGGAGCAATTCAATAAGTTTGTGAAGTGCCTTTGCTGTTTTGAAAGAAAATCACTGTGATTTGATCTGAAAGGTACAACATCAGTACTCATAGTAGAAAATGAAAAGAAACATACAGCATCCAGAGAAAGACATTTGTCAACAGTGGCCATGTTCAGACCTGAATTGGCAAGCCATGAAGCAAATTTCCACTCAGCCTCCAAAGTGAAAGGGTAAAACAGGTTATGCTGGCACTCTGACGAGAAGGGATCAGCATCAAACATGTCCATGAAAGTATACCCTCATCCATAGTTTGCAGATGCACCAAAATAGAGCTTGGTAACTGACTCCTGAGTCTGAGTTTCCATTTTGATGTTGAATACTTCATCAACACAATCAACAGCCATATTGAAGCCTGAGTCTGTGGACATCTAGTCATCATCTGTGTTTCCATCAGCACCCAAGAGTGGGACTTTGCAAGATTTGATACAAAGCTTACTGGTGATGCAATGTCTGTGGTTGGTTCATGTGTTGAAGAAGTCACATATGATTGGGGAATGTTTTGCAGCAACCAGGGCATCTTGCATTAGGCATGGCAAGGACATAAGCAGAGTTCAGGAGGTGATGGATGATTATTTTGCAAGCCAGTAACTTCCAAAGAAATACAACTTTCTACAATGATGAACATGTTGAATTCCACATCCTCAGCTATACCATGTTCCCCAACATTGTTACCCAGGTGCATTGATTGCTAATACTGTGGGATCGCAGCATCTTAAAGAAAAATTTCCCTGCATGCAATAGCTCACCATCAGTGGTGCCCTCAATGCCATTAGAATCTCCTGAAGAGGCAGTTTCTCTACTATGTCTTTTAAGAGCTGATCATGATGTCTGCCTGGCTGAGCTCAATCTTCTCAATTGTGAAATCAATCAGGGCACTGCTTGTGTCCAATACTACACACACCAGGCCAAGAAGGCAAGAAAATGGATTGAGTGTGCAGAGCAAGCAATTGGTTATGGTCAGATGGTCATCACTAGGAGTGGGTACTTGTATGAGGCTATGGTTGGATGTTCATGTTGCTAAGGTGTGTGAGGACTTCTTCATGATGTCCCTACATCAAACTGATTTTGCACAGTAGCATTTCATATTGTTCTTTTTGTTTAGAAAAACTGCCTCTGTGTGTTGAACATCTGACATATGTACAACCATTTATCTGTCATGTAAGGACCAATTACTTCACAGTATCCATATTGCCATCATGTGCAGACATTGACCAATTGCCACCTCACTTGTGTTTCATTGTTGCTCAGTTTTCATTTGATGTTGTTTGGCTGCCTGCAGGTGTGATCAATGGCCCATTGCCTAGCGCTCATCTCGTGCACTTTTTCTTATTGCCCACATTTCAAATATGCTGATGCCACATAACAGCTGGGATTTTGGACAACACAAACTGAGGATTGCACACCCAGGTGAGGATGGGATAACTTTAGCTGATGTTGGTACAAAAGGTAGCTCAGCAAATGTTATGTATTTGTCTTAGCCATACACTGGTGTGCAATTTTTGTCTGGTAATCTGGAAAATCTAGGATATTGGAATTGTAAACTGAAAATATGATTCCTGGAAAATCTTTGATACATAAACAAAAACTTTGGAAAGACTGGACAGCTGGACAACTGGGTTGTGGCACACAGAAAATCTGGGAAGGCCTGGGACTCTGGAATAAGGTGCACAAAATATCTGGAAGGATCTGGAACTCCTGGAAAGCTGGAAGGGGAATGGCTAGTTTGCTGATGTATTGTGCTAAATGAATTTGTTGTCTCCTTCATAAAAGTGTGAACTAAAAGAAGCAAAAAAGGCAAAAAGAGCAAAGTATAGCAAGCTTGGGATGACAACATTGTGGCTCTATTTTGCTATTTATCCTCTTTTTTAGCTATATGTGTCTACATGTGTCTATATGTCACTATATTTAAGGGGGGATGGTTGTGGTGCCATAGATAAATAGTGGAATATAGCAATGTATCACTGGAGGCATTATCCAATACTTGAGCTACAAACAGTAAAAGAACATGAAAGAAAGAGATACTATGTTTAAGAAGATTACACATTTTTACCATGTTCTCTTTGTGTTTTGAAACATAGTATCTGCTTTTTCAAGGTTTTATTCACTAAACATTGGTTTTTGCCCCCAGTGTATATAGTGATAAAGAGTGAATAATGGCACTGTTGGGTTTTCCTGATGTTCCAGAACATCTTGCAGTAACCTTTCATGGATAGGGGCTATATTTCCTGTAGGCAGCCAAATTTGGGTTAACACCATTTTTTTTCTTGCTCAAATTTTTTTAAGTCAATAATCCCTCTGGTAGATGTTCTCTACTTGTCAAGTGCATCATTTTTACAAGAGGAAAAAAAATTCTGTTTTTTTGCTAGGAGTAAATGTTGGTATCACATAGTAGATACTGGCATTCCATACAATGAACTCCAAGGTAGCTGAATATTCCATACTGTAGTAGACTATTCTAGAATAATGTTCTCACACAGTATAAATACCCGAGCCTATAGGGCGAGGGAAGTAATCAATATCTTATCAATTATTCTCATGATCGAGCTACTACTCTACAGGTTATGAGCCCCAGCTCGTCGCTATAAACACTACCTCTATCGAACACTATCTAAAAACTTCGTGTCACTATGTTGGGAAGCACCGATGACTTTGTTAACATAACAACAAATACAAACAACACTAGTGGAACTGGTAGTAGGGTATGAAACCTCAGCGCCATCTCCTCTTACAAAGTAGATACACTTAAAGACAACAACTGGCACACATGGCAAATTAGAATGCAAAAATTCCTATGCTTGCATAAAGTCTTTAAGTACACTGAGGGGAGCTACCCAAAGCCAGAGGAGAACTCGAGCAACAGTGCCGAGATTGCAGCGTGGGAAGAAGAAGATCTTATCATGCAAACCCTCATATTGACAAATATAGATGACCAACAAATGGACCATGTCATGCATGCCGAGACGGTGGCACAGATGTGGGAAAATTTGAAGATGGCTCATCAGACACACAGCGTTCAAACCACTCTCATAGCGAAGAGAGAATTATTGAATGCTAAGTGTCCTGAGGGTGATAATATCGCACTGCACATTAACAAACTCAAATGTATGCGGAACGACCTGTCAGCTATGGGGAAACCAGTCCCGGACGATGAGTTTAAAGATATTCTATTATTAAACATGCCAGAGTCCTGGACAACATTTACCACATCCTATATGGCAGGCCGGATAGCCGGAAAGGGAGTTGATTTGGTCACGGTCGAAGAACTCACAGCAGTACTAGTGGACGAGTACAAACGCAGGCAAGGCACTCTGCAAGATCAAACATTATTTACTCAAAGGAAAGTAAATAATAAGTGGAAAGAACCTACAAAAGTCTGCAGTATCTGTGGACGTGACAATCACACTACTGACAAGTGCCATCACAAGGGGAAACCCAAATGCGGTTACTGTCAGAAATTAGGTCACATGGAAGATGACTGCTGGAAAAAGCATGGCAGGTCACCTAAAAAGGCTAAACCCGGGCAGGCTAATTTTGCCTCAATCACGGAATTGCCTACACATGACATACAGGACGATGAACAGGTACTACATGCAGATGGGAACTGGACATCTAGCAGTAGTAGTACTAATACTAATAATAGTGCATTCAATGTATCGTACGAAGGAATAGACGAGCACATTGAATGGTACACATGGGTAGCTGACTCAGGGAGTACAGCACACATAGCCAAAGATAAGATAATGTTTAGGGATATGCTCCCTATACAAAAGGTGATCCGAGGTATCGGAGACCACACAATTACAGTGTACAGAATTGGGACAGTCGTGCTACAGGCACATATAGGTAATAGAACTTCCATCATCACATTGTGGAATGTACTATATGCCCCCAACGCTGAACATAATTTAATTTCATTGACATGCCTTGATAAAGAAGGCAGCTCCTCTATTTCTGGGGGGGGAGAGATGAAGTTGTATGATCAAAACAAAAATCTATTTGCTATAGCTAAGATACATGACAGGATATACAAACTATGCATCTGCAGGCATGCACCTGCAGAGCGCACGTACCAGGCGAGGACCTGGGACGACTGGCACCGGCATTTTGGGCACGTTGGAGTCAAAGGACTCCAACACCTTCAATGCGACTGGTTGGTTGATGGGCTTACCATGGTGCCATCGCCGATCATCGATTGCCCCTTGTGTATAGAGGCTAAACAGTCTAGGTTACCATTTCCAGAAAAGTCCACACCGAGAACTACACAGCCGGGTGAAATGATTCACACTGATGTGTGGGGTCCAGCTCGGACAGAAGCCCTAAGTGGGCACGCAAGATGGTATATATCCTTTATAGACGATGCAAGCTGGTACTGTGAAGTTAGGTTTATGGTCAGTAAAGGGGAAGCATCAAGTAAACTAAAGGAATACCTTACCTATCTCGAATGACAACTGGGACGGTGGACGAAGGTCATATGTGCCGATAATGGCAAAGAATACAGTGACTCCAGAAACCCTTTCCATGTTTGCCCTATTTTCAGTGCATGCAGTGTACTGCCAGACACATGGAGAATCACACTAAGCTTTGGTGGAGTCATAAATAGTACATGGTCCTGGCTGCAATTTGGGTCCAAGGTCATGTGATTTGATTCACACAGTCTGGAGATATGGTGATTTTAAAACTGCATGTGCATGGAAAGGGTTTGTTCACTTTTGAATTTACAAGGGTATTTGGATATTATCAGTACTTGGTATATCCACCTTTTGCTCTAAGCACTGCCTCAACCCTTCTAGGCATGCTTTCAATTAGTTTCTGACACTCCTCCACTGAAATCCCCTCCCACTCTGCCTGAACACTCTCCCATAGCTCATGAATCCCATTAGGGGGGATTTCATACCCTGCAAGCCTTCTTTTCAGGCAACCCCAAAGATGTTCAATGGAATTGAGGTCAGGAGACTGTGCAGGCCATACCATGGTCCCAAACTCCTGCTCTTCTAGCCAATCTCTAACCTTTTTGCAAGTATGCTTGGGATCATTGTCTTGCTGAAAGATTGTGTCAGATGGATTGAGACCATAATGCTCCAATGTTTGTTGAAGCTCATCCTTCAAAATCTGAAGGTAAAGGTCCCCATCCATCCTACCATCAATCTTTGTAGCATAGCCAACACCATCCCAAGTCATACACCCCCACATCATCAAGGAACCCCCTCCAAACTTGAGAGTTCCTTGTACCAGCCTATCATTAAGTCCCTCCCCAGCCTTTTTCCAAGCCCACTTGCATCCATCTGACCCTAGGTGATTAATTTTGGTCTCATCAGACCATACAACCCTTTTCCAGTCCTCTATAGTCCAGTCCTTGTGGGTATAAGCAAAATCCAAGCAAGCCTTGCAATGTTTGGCTGAGAGAATAGGACATTTGGTCTTGACTACAGACTTCATACCAGATTTTTTCAAGTGATGATGAACAGTGTTAGCAGAGAGAGGCTGGTTGATGATGTTTCCAAGGGCTTTGGTGACCTGAACTGCATTTTCAGCCTTGCCAGAGGTAATAAGATGCTAAGCATGGCAAATATTGGCAGGGGAAAGCTTAGAAGGACAGCCTCCAAGGGCCTTAGGAAGGCTAGAACACCTCTTAGAATGAAGTTTGGATACAGTAGAGGGGTTGACACCAATTTGCTTGGCAATAGCCTCACCAGAATGGCCAGAGTCAAGCAAAGAGAGAATGGTGCTTTGTTGAGTAAGAGAGAGGGGTCTGACCATAATGGTGGTTGGGAACAAAGAGGTATTTGGATTTTTTTAAACTCAGACATATTATTTACACATGTATCTTTGTTTGTATCACCAAACAATAGCAATTATTGGATGTTTTGAATAAGATCTTAGTTACCAATTCAAAAGTGAAAAAACCCTTTCCATGCACATGCAGTTTTAAAATCGCCATATCTCCAGACTGTGTGAATCAAATCACATGACCTTGGACCCAAATTGCAGCCAGGACTATGTACTATTTATGACTCCACCAAAGCTTAGTGTGATTCTCCATGTGTCTGGCACTACACTGCATGCACTGAAAATAGGGCAAACATGGAAAGGGTTTTTGGAGTCACTGTATGTCAATAATGAAGTACTTACCTGGTGTCACAAGACCGGCATTGACCTACAAGTGACTGTGCCATACTCACCGGCACAGAATGGGGTAGCAGAGCAATTCAACCAAATGTTGGGTGAACTTGCTTGCGCCATGAGGATTGCAGGAAACCTTCCTGCATTCCTCTGGCCCGAGGCAATTACCCATGCGGCATACATTCGGAATCGCTCACATACCCGGGTGCTGGTGGGAGCGACACCATATGAATGGTGGACAGGACACTGTCCAGATGTATCCCATTTCCAAGAATTCAGTTGTCCTGTGTGGATCATGAATGAAAGTGTCAGTATCAACAAGCTGGATGCTAAGTCCACATGACTCACCTTCATTGGGTTCTTGGACGGCCCATGTGCTGTCCGTTTTTATGACACTCGCATGAGATCTGTGAAAACTTCCCATAATTTTTGGTTTCTAAAGGATCCAGTCAGTATGCCAAAAGTTCCACCCACCTTGACAGATGGTATGCCGCACAAGGGGGAGCCAGAGCCCGAGGATGTGGCTGACGAGGATGCACTGGATACCAAAAATAGTAGAACAGAAGCTAAAACAGATCAAGAACGTGTCAGTAAACGAAAGCAGACAGAAGACATTAGCAATACTCACCAGAGGAAGAGCAAAAGGCCCAGGGTAGTCAAGGACTACCGGGCACTCAACGATCCTATGCCTGAGTTGTCAGATAGCGAAGGCAACGACTCACCAGAATCATTTCGAGACCCTGATGAGGGAGTACTTGAAGACAGGCCTGTAGAACAGGCAGAGTTAGTGTATGCAGCACTAAATGAAAACGGTACCTTACTGGACAACCCGAGATCGCTGAAGGAGGCACATGACTCACCCGAATGGATGGAGTGGGAAAAAAGCTGTCAAAACAGAAATAGATCAGCTACACTGAATGGGGACATGGGAACTGACAGACTTACCAAAGGGTAGGACACCAGTATCCAACAAATGGGTTCTCATTCGGAAATACAATAAAGAAGGGAGATTAGAAAAGTATAAGGTGCACCTGGTAGCGAAAGGGTACTCACAGATACTGGGGATGGACTACATGGATACATTCTCACCAGTAGTGAGGCTGGAAACAATAAGGGCAATAATAGTGTTAGCGGTTTCCCAGGACTGGGAGATCCAACAGATGGACGTAAAGGGGGCTTACCTAAATGGCAAGCTAAAAGAAGAAGTCTATATGAAACAGCCCAAAGGCTTCGAGGATGGTACACAACGCGTGTGCTGGCTGATAAAAACATTGTATGGGTTAAAACAATCCAGAAGAGAGTGGAACATCGAACTCAATAGACAGTTAGTGAAAGGCAGATTCAAGCGCCTATGGTCAGACCCTTGTGCATATGTTCGGTGGACAACAGAAGGAATAGAAATCATTACTGTATGGGTAGATGATCTCTTACTGTTCACGTCAGGACAGGGGTCTATGACATCACTAAAAGCACAACTACAGTCTATGTTCAAAGTTACTGACCTCAGAGACCCTAAGAAAATAGTTGGTATAGAAATCACACGAGACCAGGCCAAAGGAACTTTGTTCATAGGGCAAACATGGTACATTGATTCTATACTACAGGTGCAAGGGCTAGAGGATGCAAACAGTGTAAAGACACCTGCAGACATGAAGGTTCAGATGTTCCTGGAGGAGGAATGGGGAGAAGCAACTAACCAAAATAAGTACGCTTCCCTGATTGGATCTTTGATGTATGCTGCGGTTGCCACACGGCCTGACATCGCCTATGCTGTAAATAGATTGGCCTCATTTACAGCAAACCCAGACTTAAGGCATTGGGTTGCGGCCAAATGAATATTGAGGTATCTACAAGGGACAAAAGACTATGGTATAATGTATAGCACAAAGAAGGGCAGTACTACTACCCCAACATTTCAAGGGTACGTAGATGCAAGCTTTGCTAATACAGAGAACTGCGCATCTGTCACAGGCTATGTATTCTTAGCTCAAGGGGGAGCCATTGTTTGGGGCTCGAAGAAACAAACCTTAATCATGCTGTCAACAACCGAAGCGGAATATGCCGTGCTGGCTAAATGTACTCAAGAATGTGTATGGCTACGAAAGCTATATGCAGAACTAGGGTACAGGCAAACAGAGCCAACTAAGATAATGACAGACAGCAAGGGAGCCCGAGCTCTAGCCTATAATCCACAGTTTCATGCCAGGATGAAACACTTCGACATATCTCATCATTACATGCATGAGAAGATTGACCAAAAGAAGGTCAAGGTGTGTCATTGTTCTGACAGGTACCAAACGGCCGATATATTTACTAAAGCGCTACCAAGAGACAAGCACGAGAGGCATACCAAGGAAATGGGTATGACCCCAGCTTGAGGGGGAGTGTTGGTATCGCATAGTAGATACCGGCATTCCATACAATGAACTCCAAGGTAGCTGAATATTCCATACTGTAGTAGACTATTCTAGAATAATGTTCTCACACAGTATAAATACCCGAGCCTATAGGGCAAGGGAAGTAATCAATATCTTATCAATTATTCTCACAATCGAGCTACTACTCTACAGTAAATATTTGCACAAAAGTAGTGGTGGCTAGGTGATTTGCACCATAGATCTGGAGCTACTGTACGTTGGCACGTAAGCCACGAGTGCAAAGCGACCATAAGTGAGAAGTTGGGTAGTTTACATATTGACATGGAAGTGCATGCTGTAATTCGACCTCTTGCAGTTTTAGGTTCCTTAGATCGGTACAATGAATGGGTATGCGCAACATGCGTGCAGCCGTAACACATGAAGAAGACGGCAACAGGCCACACGGCAGGTGGGCATGCGTTGTCCGTGCGTAATAGGCCAGGTGTATGTCGGATTGCGAATACGAGAAACCTTGTGAAGCAAGGTTAACACATGGCGACGCCAACCCTTAACCGCGTTTGAAAGAGAACTTCGGCACTTTCGCCGCGCTGATAGAGTATCCTCGCGGCCCGAGACGTGGAGTGCCTCTAACGACGTTTATGGTAAGCTTCTGGTTCTGGTAAGTATATAAGGAGTTCTATTAGCACTCCATGCATCCTGATATGCTTCCCTTAAAGCACGTTTCACGGTGTGCCCCGCTGATGCACCTGAGAAACATGCCCTCCGAAACACGTTTCATGGCGCACTCCAAAGAACTTCACGTTGTGGAGGGTCCCGCTGTCCTCTACTTGACCATCATCTCGCTGGCCCTTTACCAGACTACCTTCTGGGGGTTATCACGGTATCTATAGAACGCCGATCTGCCATGAAGTACTGCTGCCAGTCACAAGGACCGACGGACAATTGCTTCAACCTTTCGAGTTGTGCGTAACGATTCCTTGTAGGCATTCATTCAGTTGTTGTTCGTTTAGTTGTTGTTGACAGAATAATTGAGAGGCGGTCCTGCCGGATATGGGGGTCCATATTGTGTTAGACACATTCATGTTAGAGGTATTTGAAAAGTTATGGGTGATTGCAAGTCAACTGATGATCAAACTTATCGCCTCCCTGGCTGACGCCTTCGTTCCCATAAAGCCGAATGACCGCGCTCCCCGAGACGATGCTTCCGATCCGACACCACTGTTGAGCTCAGGGAGATCCAACAAACGCCGACCAGCTGCGACCAGTACACGGACGAGTAGATATCACTGGCTTCACACACTTCACGAAAGAGGTCGCAGTTGAGCCAAGCGGGTCGTGTGCCGTCCTTCCTTAGGAAGTACAGTATCCCTGTAAGCTTTGGATCATTGTGTCTGCGACAGCTTGAGTCCTAAAGTATCGGTATACTTCACTAAATTGACGTCCTTACATCTCCTTAACCAGTCCTTTGTGTGCTCAGCGATGTATCTTGACAACCGCACATTACCCTGCCACGTCATCCCGGTATTAGGGTATCGAGCGACAGGTCAGCTTTTCTACATAATGACAGTGTAGACGGGTGACTTGTTGGGGGACTAACATATATTGGGAAATACCATTGTCAAAGGCATGCTCACACCGATGTTGAGTGCAAAGCGAGAACATGAGATTGCTGTGCATCAATGCCTACAGTTGTGGTAATGGCAGTTTTGGCATTAACACAGTAAATGCCATCAACATTGCTTCCACGGGCAAGGAACACACAGAGATCGCCCTCTGGTACAAAAACATAACCATCATACTCCCAAAAGGGCCTGTTGTCCAACTGGCATGTACATAGCAGCGTGCCAATAACGCTATTATAGAGACAACTGCTCGCCATCAGGGATGAATAAACAGAACAGAAAATGACATGGTACGAAGATGCACAGTGAGTTGACAACGAGATCATGTGATGGAGTGGTTTGTGACGTGGATGACGCAAGAAGCTGCACAGCATGAGTCATGCTGCATGACAGGCTGGAAAGTTTCGTGCTTATAGTAGTAGAGATAGTACATAGATACATGGTCCTTTAGGCCACTGTCTACACACTCGACAACTGTGATAATAGTATATTAGTATACTATCATTGACCACCACTAGATGCAAAACTTTTGCGAAATCTTGAATAACTTCACAAGTTGGCACACAACAACTCAACAGTTAAATTTCAAATTGTGTGTGTAGCTAGGTTAAAGTCTCAGCTACATCCCCCTGAAGTTTTACGGTAATTAGTGAAGAACTGAGTGTAGGCGAGGCAATATAATCTGAAGGATGACACGAAATGCACAGCTTTTGTCACGGGTTGAATGCAAAACCTGCGAAGTCAGACCTAGTCCGCATTGCGCGTGCAGCATTTTGCCATGCGCATAGGGCTTTCATAGTCTGATTTGTGAATATGGATATCTGAGCACCTTCCATATGCAGGCGGAATGCATGCTCCCAGAAAAAATTGCACAATTTACTGCAGCAGACCGGACTATATCTTTGCTGTAAGTACCTAAAACCACACATTTTGTTCTAATGTCCGACAATGTTGGAAGCTCTGCAGCTTCCACAAGCTCCTTCTCTCAAGACTAAGTATCTAACCCACATAAATACACCCTACTCTAAAAGACAGCAGTGTTAAAAACTAAAAATTAGTCATATTGCTGGTTGTGGAAGCCATTTCGCAAACGGTGTCCATTTTGCATCCGGTGGCCAATGATAGTATATGTTTTGGCAATTTTGGTGATGTGGCTATGTTTTTGGTGTCCTCATTCCTTATCAGCTGTCGCTTAGTACTAGGCAATCTCACGAGAGGTATATAGTACGTAGTTTTATGTAACTACGAACGCACCACGCGTTATCCATGCACCCGATATACAAAACCACTTTTATACCGCTGGATGTTTTGCAACGCATTCGCCCCGACGTCCACCGGCCTACTCTTCTGCCACGGGTTCTGAGGAATGGTCAGTTGGGTGGAGTGACGTTTGGTCGTCTTTTATTTAATTACTCATCTTTCTCTGAAGTGGCGGCATATCTATTGTACTTCTTTCCTTAGATCATGCTACATCCCCTGAAAAATTTGATTCCACAGCACACCCAACGCATGAGTATATTATTCTGTGAGTGACACAGATATTGGTAGATTACAAAATGAATCTTATGCTTTTGCTTGCAGGTTGATCGGACCCTTAGGCTCCGAGAAAGATTCAGTAAGATTTCATGCACCCAGTAAAGTCATCCACTCGAACTGTTATATAGTTCCTACGCAAATCTAAAGGCGGTTTTGATTGGCCGAGTTGGCTGAGGCGTCCCACACATGGTGTCAGAGCCGTCAGGGTGAATGTACAAGGCAGAAGAGTCACCCTTCTTGACACTCCTGATGTCGGTTCTATCGTAAATGGCCGAGAGGTGGTCGAGCGTAACATTGCTGAACAGACGAAGGACTGGTTAAGGAGGTAAGGAGGTCAGCTTAGTGAA
Source organism: Pisolithus marmoratus (assembly GCA_024613145.1). Classification (NCBI taxonomy): domain Eukaryota; kingdom Fungi; phylum Basidiomycota; class Agaricomycetes; order Boletales; family Pisolithaceae; genus Pisolithus; species Pisolithus marmoratus. Next base: position 42,501 of record JANFAE010000165.1, read on the forward strand.
GTATACCGATACTTTAGGACTCAAGCTGTCGCAGACACAATGCTCCAAAGCTTACAGGGATACTGTACTTCCTAAGGAAGGACGGCACACGACCCGTCTGGCTCAACTGCGACCTCTTTCGTGAAGTATGTGAAGCCAGTGATATCTACTCGTCCGTCGTACTGGTCGCAGCTGGTCGGCGTTTGTTGGATCTCCCTGAGCTCAACAGTGGTGTCGGATCGGAAGCATCGTCTCGGGGAGCGCGGCCATTCGGCTTTATGGGAACGAAGGCGTCAGCCAGGGAGGCGATAAGTTTGATCATCAGTTGACTTGCAATCACCCATAACTTTTCAAATACCTCTAACATGAATGTGTCTAACACAATATGGACCCTCATATCCGGCAGGACCGCCTCTCAATTATTCTGTCAACAACAACTGAACGAACAACAACTGAATGAATGCCTACAAGGAATCGTTACGCACAACTCGAAAGGTTGAAGCAATTGTCCGTCGGTCCTTGTGACTGACAGCAGTACTTCATGGCAGATCGGCGTTCTATAGATACCGCGATAACCCCCAGAAGGTAGTCTGGTAAAGGGCCAGCGAGATGATGGTCAAGTAGAGGACAGCGGGACCCTCCACAACGTGAAGTTCTTTGGAGTGCGCCATGAAACGTGTTTCGGAGGGCATGTTTCTCAGGTGCATCAGCGGGGCACACCGTGAAACGTGCTTTAAGGGAAGCATATCAGGATGCATGGAGTGCTAATAGAACTCCTTATATACTTACCAGAACCAGAAGCTTACCATAACGTCGTTAGAGGCACTCCACGTCTCGGGCCACGAGGGCACTCTATCAGCGCGGCGAAAGTGCCGAAGTTCTCTTTCAAATGCGGCTAATTAGGGTTCGTCGCCATGTGTTAACCTTGTTTCACAAGGTTTCTCGCATTCGCAATCCGGCATACACGTGGCCTATTAATATGCACGGACAACGCATGCCCCACCTGTCCCTGTGGCAGCCCCCTAAAACGCGCGTTATAACGCAACGGCCGTTTCAAAACTAGACACGTCTGAGAAATGGAATTACTACATGCGCTTTCTACATTTTTTGAATTGGCTGACTAGCGCCCGGCAAGCGTTGTTACTCAATGTTAAGCATGCAAAAGGTGACATTATGGGGAAACAGTGACTGTTAAGCGTCAGAATGACTGGCCATCTGAATCAGATCTGACAGGCTTAGCATGGGATGATAGTGGAGTTACAATTTAATACAGCTGTTCACATCGGATGTCCACTAGTAGTCCGCTTACTTGCCGTGCACCTCTAAATGAGAATGGGTTTTGAGATGGGTTTTGGGCTGCCAATGGACACGTGTTGTTTGCCGAGCTTTCCGACAATTCAAAAGCAATTCAAAAACCGTAGGATATGCATGCTGTAATTGAATCAGCCGTCTCAGTGCAGTGGAGGACCTCTAGATCGGGTAACATTCACTTCTGATCACTGCTGCTGAGCCCTTGGCCACGTTTATGGAGGGTCCAAGCGTCGTAAGAATATTCACGATAGCCCTCACTGTGGTAGAAGATCTGGATCACGCGTTTCAGCGGACGACCTTCCAAAGACGAATATAGGTGTATCTCATGCCCTTCTTAGGCTTCTTCGTGGGAAGTTCAAATTAGGAGTAGTGCCGTCTGTTACTAGGTTCGGAGGAACCCTTTCTTGGACGGTCGAATTGTATGTAACGGTTTCTTGTACATATCCATTCAGTGGTGGTCGCTGAGCAGCAGCATACTATTAGGGTATACCATATACGGGCCCGTACTTGCGAATCTATTGCGTAGACAGATCGTTAATGTCACAAATTTTATTCACACCATTATCATGGCGGCGCATTGTAAGCTATGTGTAATGAGGCACCTCCCATATGGACAGTTTTGGTCAGATTCCATCAAATATGTGATAATTTAACAATCACGCTTAAAGTGAATAGTATTGACTATAGTCTATATCACTCCTACGTGAATGGGCATCGTGTCCCATGGCGAGAGGCCTCGTGGCTGGTTGGATCCAGCACGAGCTGCATGGCGGCGATAAAGTTCAACGAAAGTTCCGTTCCTGGCCGTGACGTAGGGGCTCCGCACGGGAGAAGCTCCCTCCCTCCCTTTACTGAAACCCACCCTGGGTGTACCAACCTAATGAGGGGTCGTGGCTCCCCTGCGGGACGCCGTTTTCACACGGCCAACTCCCCTTATATAAAGCTTACACAACGCAGTTAGCAGAATTTACACGGGGAGTAAATGTAGTGGGAAATGTGAATAAGAAATCCTAAGTTTAATCTGACATTTGCGCATTGACACCATTTGAAGTATTGTCGGTGGAAAGAATGTTGGTGACAACTTGATACATTGGCAGTCGTGTTGCTCGCACGTGAACGTTGTCCAAAATGGGAAGTATCAGTGTCGAAAGTATGGTCGTCAAAACTTCATAAACTAACAAACAATAGAAACAGAGTCCAAACTTGAAGTAAAAATTTATGTACAACATGCAGGACTAAACTTCATATACTACCCATGAAATCCACATAATACATGAAGTTTGGTACTACATTTCGTAGATGACACTTTTAGTTCAAATTTGGACTCTGTTTCTATTGTTTGTCAGTTTATGAAGTTTCGACGACCATACTTTCGACACTGATACTTCCCATTTTGGACAACGTTCATGCGCGAGCAACATGACCGCCAATGTATCAAGTTGTCACCAACATTCTTTCCACCGACAATACTTCAAATGGTGTCAATGCGCAAATGTCAGATTAAACTTAGGATTTCTTATTCACATTTCCCACTACATTTACTCCCCGTGTAAATTCTGCTAACCGCGTTGTGTTAGTTGGTAGCAGCCTAAACAGCGTTGGAAAGGCAGCGGTAGGGGTAGCGGTTAAGCCCCCTGACGAGAGCTTTCGCAGGCTCGAAACCGCAGGCCCAAGGCCGCTCCTGAGCTGATTGTGCCCTAGCTGACCAGACCCCTATCCTAGGAGAAGGGTGACTGCGTGCGGAAGACCAGATCAGTGCTCTGCCCAACTACCTCTGTCGCACATAGACTTAAAACTACCCCCCGAAGGGGGGGTAGTTGGCCAAATTTCCCTTTCTGAAACCATTTCCCATATTCTGCCATTACCATGCATGATAGTGCAGGTGTGAATTCGCATCTTTAATAGGTATTATATACCATTACCACGTGTGCAACTTTTTCGGGGCATTTATATAGGTTACATGTTAAATTTACACTATTGGGTGAGCACCTCTGCCGACCTGTTGTCCACCAACCGAGATTGATGGTAGGGCGTCCACGCGCCCTGCTATATATATTAGGTGTCGTGCGTTAGCCATACACAACTACGGATAGATCAATATTAAAATCAGGCAGTGATGTTCGAAATGTGAATACAATATTTCAAAATTTGTAGTTTGGCCATGCGTTTGTCAGGCTCGAAATGTTAGTCTAAGTGTTAGATTTGGACTGAAAAGGTATGCCTGACAGCTAGTCCCCTTATCAAACAAAATTTGAAATGTTTAATAATTGTATTCACATTTTGAGCACCATTTTTAGACTGGCGTTACGTAATAATTGACCTAATGTACTGACGTTCAGTCGTGTGTGTCCGGGCTGGCGAGGTATTTACGTCTGTGGGTACCTGAACTACCTTTTGTAGCGTAGTCAGTTCAATGAATCTATCCCATTCCTATCCATTGTTTGAGGTTTTGAATCGCTGGTCAAATACTTCGGGTCAAGCTTAAGATGGGTCCTCACACATCATGTTCGACACGCGCACCTTATTAAACTCCCCGTAACAGTCAGGTTTTCTCAAGCATCGTTTCATTCCTCCCCGGAAAACCTGAGGCTACGAACACTCAGGCAGTGAGTAGAATGTCCCATAAATGCCGGCCCAACCTTGAGGGTTCCACTCACCTCTTAGAAGGATGCGATTATTAAATGTGAAAGCTGTTCTTGATAGGGAAAAGGGCACTGTACGCGGCGAACCCCCCACTAAGGCCTGGGAGGAATTTGATGAGAGGAGTGCAAATTACGTGATACTGTCACATCGCTGGGAAAACGAGATCAACTATGACGAGATGACTGTGTTCATGAAGACGGACGGATACTACGAGAACGAGATCAGGCAGCGGGCTGGCTACAAGAAGGTGATCAAGAGCTGCGAACAGGCCCTGCAGGACGGATACAACTGGATTTGGATCGATACGTGCTGCATTGACAAGCGGAGCAGCTCTGAACTCTCAGAGGCCATCAATTCCATGTATCGGTGGTACCGTAAATCGCAGAAATGCTATGCGTACCTAGACGATGTTGAAGACTCCATCTTGCCTACGCAGCAAGACTTCGGGAAGTTTGACAAAGCCAATGGCTGGCCTGCATGGTTCTCGCGAGGTTGGACACTCCAAGAACTCATCGCGCCGAAACAAGTCAAGTTCTTCACCAAGGACTGGGTTCCCATTGGCGACAGGGAAAGTCTTGCAACAACGTTGGAAAAAATTACACGGATTCCTCTCAATGTTTTGAAGGAAGGCCAGATTCCGAGGCGTCTCTGCGTTGCTGAAATCATGTCTTGGGCAGCAGACCGCAAGACGACGCGAGTGGAGGACGGCGCATACTCGCTATTGGGCTTGTTTGATGTGAACATGCCGATACTGTACGGGGAGGGCGAAAAAGCATTTCGGCGGTTACAGCTAGAAATCATCCGGGTATCTGGCGACCACAGTATATTTGCATGGAATCCCAAGGGACAGTTCGGCCTACTTGACAGTGTCCTGGCCGGTAGCCCGAGTTACTTTCGGGGCTGCCACGACGTCAAAAAGGTGGAACTGGAAGACTTCGCCAATGACATAGTGAATTATCGCCATAACGGACTCAGCTTGCCGAGGAGCCCAGTCAGTGGCAAACTCGCATGTCTGAAGTTTCGAGACCGTCCTCTTCGGCCACAGCTTGCCATGTCTTCTCTCACCAACGTGGGCATTCAAATTTGCTTGCCTGTCTTACTCCATCGTGACTCTGAATCGGTCTTCAGAGCCATATTGGCCTGCCGGGACTACTATGGAAACCCGATTACCATTGATTTCAAATCCCTCGGGCTTAGTTCTTACAGGATTCCTGCCGCTGGACCCTATCGACACTCGCGTCCGGAGCTTAGGACTCTCCATCTTGCCTGTCCCGCCCCTGACAGCGATGAAGAGCACCACCATTTTAAACTCGACGATAGACATGCTTCATACCTCGGGTTCACCCGCTGTGGAACTTTCCCGCGCGAGTTCTCAGATGATACTGTCACATTGTCGTCCCTCGCAAACGATCTCGTCGTCATAGTGTATGCCAATGACAGTGCCCGATCTCGCTTTGCAATTGTCCTTGGATACTACCTTGACCAAGCACGCGTGCACGTGGCCTATGACGAATGTCCTGCAGATCAAGAGGTCCCGTGGGCATACTTCTCCAAGGAAGTGTATGACATGCTATGGGTTGCGCCTGTCGAGAGCTGCGTTGACAGTGGAGTCAAGTGCGCTCACCTTCCGCGATCTGTTTGGGATGCGAGGGTTGTTTGGTACTCCACCAACATGCAGACCAACGTGGTAGTCGACGTCGAGCAATGCCCTGGTTGTTGTATCGGGCCACGCCAATGTACGACTGCGTCTGTTAGTACCCCCTTCTCTATATGCACGCAGATCTAACCATCTATATCACCGTAGAATGATCGAACTGGTCTCGATATGCCGGGATTCATGAAGACAGTTCACAATGTTCGTGGGTTGAAGTTAGATGGGAAGGATGTATGGCTCTACGAATGTTCTGGTCAAATGATAAAGGTGAGTCGGGATACACGGCGTGCTCGTGCTTGAAACGTGTCTGATATAATTAGCTGGGTGACTATGGAGACTATTCCAACGGCAATTTCAAATCTGATGGCAACATATTCGAGGACATGCACGCACTTGGCATCGACCCCGAGGACCCAGCTTATTTCCCGGTGATCTCTCACGTATCCAGTGATTCGGCCGTACCATATGGCAAGCAAGATCAGCACAGCTTTGCAGTGGAGTTTTGCCTTCAAGGCAAATATCTTACACTTCATTCACCAAAGGGCCTCTCACTTCCAAATAATCAGCAACTCGTACTGCTGTTGAAAGCCTTTTCCATGCGACTTGCCGGCAAACATCTAGTGGCAACAATCATACAATGTTCTGATTTAAAAGGAGTCGATGGACAGGGGAGGCGGAGAGTATCTCCCGCAGATGGTATGTTACTTCGTTTCGATCTCAGCATTAGATTCGGCATCTGCGACTGGTGGTCACCCCACAGAGCCAGGCGTCTTTGTCCCTTTGTGCACCATTGCGAGCCCACAAAGTTGGCGAAGAGAACCAGCCTGCGCACAGAGAAGAGAACTGTTCAAAAGTATTCGGTGGGTCCGCTGGGGATTTTGTCGTACAGGGTCGCCGATGTTATATTTCGGAATATAGGAACCACTTTTACACCTTAGCGAATCTGGTACCTATTCCAATCAACCATGTCCCGAGTACTAGGTTTTGTCTGATTCACCACATGATCAGCATCAACCTCCGGGAGCCGAAGCTGATCGCGAGTGTGTGGTGAGTTGGACAACCAACTGTACGAGGTCACCCTTACGGTGATGACAGAGTAGGCGGGTGAATCGTGGTACAGTCAAGTTCCTTTCGGGTATATTTGGTCTGGAGAGCTTGAAGAATTATGTATTTATCGATCTTCTCAATACTTCAGCCTGTTCTCACCCTCACAACATAGGTCGGCGAGATGAGATTTTTCAAAGAGCTTCGCTCAGTGGTGGAAACACAGACACAGCGCAGAAGCACTTTTATTCGAAATACTAATACTGTCGCTTCAGGGGATGGTCTGTCGGCACGCCCAGTGACACTGCCGTGGACTCCTTTCAAATCCAGGGCAGCACAGAACCCACACACCGAAATAGTGGTACCTCCCTTGCTCGAGAAATGCAAAGCTTTTAGCCCATTGGTCGACTCTCATCGATATCTTGTTGCGAGGCGAGAAGCGCGGAGTGAGGTGAAGTCCATATCACAAACATTGGGCGTCGGGGTAAGCACTACTATCAATTAAGAGTAGTCCAGGCTAATTCTATTCACGCGAAGTTACTGGAACACATCTACGCTGCCATCCTTGATGCGTCTGAGGATGAGATGTGAGCATTTTTTAAATCTCGCATCGTCTTCTTGTTCTATGGCATTTGTGTTCCTGTGTCAGACGTGGCACCCGAGATACTACTTATGCGAAGTAAGGTGGACGCCTTGTAACGTTCAGTTGATCCCTTGAGCGCCTTCCGCAGGCAGGTTGACATCCATTTCACGCTGCAAGAGATAAAGACCCTCCAAAGAGCGCTGGATGCAACAGATGACGAGGGTGAGCAGCGGGCACTGGAGGAGGACGTCACAGGAAAGGCAAGGATATCTTCAAATTATGTCAACTTGTGGCTAATAGCTCACTTATTAATAGATCTTATGGCTTTCTTGGTGTGGAATCCTTGCAGAAGTGGGGCAACGATTACCAGAGGAAAGCCAAATCTCTGATCTCTGTAGATATTATCTGAGATGGATCAGGTTGTCAATTGCATCCGGACGGAAGGGAACTCGACGACGCCAGAAGGCCGTGACCGCCTTCGCCAGAGTTTGCATGAGATCAGGGAGGTTATTAAGAAATCACTTTATGTACAAGTGGAAGATGACCTGGCTCACTTACGGCGGTAGGCAACGGCAATCGGCGCATCGTATGGCTGTAATTTGCTGAACTTGACCATCTGCTGTTCTAGGATCATGCTTGATGCGGGGGCAGGCATATCGAAGCGTCAATTATGGGATGCTTCCCTGGTGGCAGAGCACATGAAATGGCTAAGTATACCTGTTTTGGGAGACGACCGCCCTACTACTCCAACACGGTTCCTTGAGCATGCCTATGTATCCACAGTTCAGCGAACTGTGGACGCTAGAAATAACGCTACCTGAGTAAGTTCAGCCCGTACGTGATCGCAGTCATGTAGAAACTAAGTGTCGGCTTACTCTTCAAGGCAACAAGCCTTCTTGAATTGTTGACCGCGCTATGACAGGAGAGAGAACCGTTATAGTTACCGTTATATGCGAAAATATTAACAACAGGCTGTTGTATCCAATATCAACTTAGTCAAATACCCACCCAGGGCTCTTCGCACCTGGACCTGCCCCATTGCTAAGAAACAGGTTCATATTAGATCTCCTCATTGGCTGGTAATGAATTACTGAATTACATGTGGAGCTGCTGTGCTTGTTTTTGTCACTCCGCGAGGTTTCTCCACTCCCAATTACAATCGTGGGAACTTGTAGTCCTGGCAAATAGTATGTGTGGGATTTTTTGTCTTCCATTACATACCGTCCAAAAATAGGCAATCTCAAGGCATAGATGATGTTCCATGTCTGTACATACTACTATCTCTGTATTAAACGCAACGTGTACGTCCTCCACCACGCCCAGATCCCATTATCGACCACTGGTATATGAGTTACACTGCAAGCAAGATAGATGCCGCCTCTGGCGGCAATCAGCATTCACCCAGTCATAGTCACGCTTGTAAAATCCACCCCTGAGCCGAGACCCGGACGGTAAAGTATTGAAAGGCGGGCATTCAAGGCCGTGCAAACAGTCAGTAGAGAAGAACGGGGGTTTCGCTTGGAACAATTACTTTACATTTTCCTGACTTTTTGCCCGCTACCCACTGGGCTGTGCTCCATAGCCTTGCACCACCCTACTCTGCCTCCTCATGACCAATACAAAACCTCGTAGATCACCCAGGTCACCTGGCCGGCTTGCTTGAGGTCGTCTGAATGGTTCTCCAAATGGGATGGCAGGGTGAAGATGTGATTGGAGACTACAACAGATCTGATTGCCTCACGGTAAACACATGAGGACCAAGCAGAGGTGGGCGATGGTACAATGTCCCCGTCAAGCGCTCACGGGCATGATGTTGCTTTCCATCGCAGCTCAATAGCATAAAGATCAGGCCTCATGCTCGACATGTGTACATTTCGTTAAAACCTGTAACGGGAGTGAGGTTTCTCAAACCTTTTTGTTCTTCGGTGGACGCACAAAGTGCACCACCTGAAGAATCACTTTGTAACCTCGGACTCTCAGATATTACGTGCGGTGACATGTCAGTCATTGATCTAGTCTTAACCCTGCCACTCACCTCTTGGAAAGATGTGGCTACTAAACGTGCAAGCTGTTCTCGACACGGAAAGGGGCATCCAAGGACGTGAACCTCACACTATGGTCTTTGAGGAATTTGGTGACAGCTCTGAGAATTACACAATACTCTCACATCGCTGGGGGAGGGAGGAGGTCGAATTTCATGAAATGACTCGGCTCACGAGTATGGCTGAATCTGACAGGAACAAGCTCAAACACCGTGCCGGCTACGAGAAAATCATGAAGAGCTGTGAGCAGGCCATGAGGGATGGCTACAAATGGATGTGGATCGATACGTGTTGCATCAACAAGCAGAACAACTCTGAACTTCTAGAGGCCATCAATTCCATGTATCGGTGGTACCATAAATCGCAGAAATGCTACGCTTACCTCAACGATGTCGAAGACTCCTTTCCTACTAAACAAGACTTCAGCAGGTTTGACAAAACTAATGGCTGGCCAGCGTGGTTCTCGCGTGGCTGGACTCTCCAAGAGCTCATTGCTCCGAAACACGTGGAGTTCTTCAACAAGAACTGGGTTTTCATTGGAAACAAAGAAAGCCTTGCAGAGACGTTGGAGAAAATAACGCGAATCCCTATCGATGTGTTAAGGGGTGGGCTGAATCGGAGGCATTTCTGCGTAGCGCAAATCATGTCTTGGGCAGCAGATCGGAAGACAACGCGAGTAGAGGACCGGGCATATTCACTCTTGGGATTGTTTGACGTAGTCATATCGAAGTTCTACGGGGTGGGCAGAAAAGCGTTCCAGGAGCTGCAACTGGAGATCATTAAAAATTATAGAGATCACAGCATATTCGGATGGGATCGCAAAGGGCAGTTTGGCAAGCTTGGCAGTGCCCTGGCTGACGACCCGAGCTACTTTCGAGGTTGTCAAGACATCGAAAAGGTTGAAATTAACGAGTTCGTCAACGGCATAATGTATTATCCCGAGAATGGACTTCACTTGGCGGGGAGCCCAGCCAGTGGCAAACGTGCACGGCTGTGGCCTCGAGGCTGCACTTATCGCGAACAGCTTGCCAAATTCTCTTTCACTAATGGGGACATTCAAATTTGCTTGCCTGTCTTACTCCATCGTGACTCTGAATCGGTCTTCAGAGCCATATTGGCCTGCCGGGACTACTACGGAAACCCGATTACCATTGATTTCAAATCCCTCGGGCTTAGTTCTTACAGGATTCCTGCCGCTGGACCCTATCGACACCCGCGTCCGGAGCTTAGGACTCTCCATCTTGCCTGTCCCGCCCCTGACAGCGATGAAGAGCACCACCATTTTAAACTCGACGATAGACATGCCTCATACCTCGGGTTCACCCGCTGTGGAACTTTCCCGCGCGAGTTCTCAGATGATACTGTCACATTGTCGTCCCTCGCAAACGATCTCGTCGTCATAGTGTATGCCAATGACAGTGCCCGATCTCGCTTTGCAATTGTCCTTGGATACTACCTTGGCCAAGCACGCGTGCACGTGGCCTATGACGAATGTCCTGCAGATCAAGAGGTCCCGTGGGCATACTTCTCCAAGGAAGTGTATGACATGCTATGGGTTGCGCCTGTCGAGAGCTGCGTTGACAGTGGAGTCAAGTGCGCTCACCTTCCGCGATCTGTTTGGGATGCGAGGGTTGTTTGGTACTCCACCAACATGCAGACCAACGTGGTAGTCGACGTCGAGCAATGCCCTGGTTGTTGTATCGGGCCACGCCAATGTACGACTGCGTCTGTTAGTACCCCCTTCTCTATATGCACGCAGATCTAACCATCTATATCACCGTAGAATGATCGAACTGGTCTCGATATGCCGGGATTCATGAAGACAGTTCACAATGTTCGTGGGTTGAAGTTAGATGGGAAGGATGTATGGCTCTACGAATGTTCTGGTCAAATGATAAAGGTGAGTCGGGATACACGGCGTGCTCGTGCTTGAAACGTGTCTGATATAATTAGCTGGGTGACTATGGAGACTATTCCAACGGCAATTTCAAATCTGATGGCAACATATTCGAGGACATGCACGCACTTGGCATCGACCCCGAGGACCCAGCTTATTTCCCGGTGATCTCTCACGTATCCAGTGATTCGGCCGTACCATATGGCAAGCAAGATCAGCACAGCTTTGCAGTGGAGTTTTGCCTTCAAGGCAAATATCTTACACTTCATTCACCAAAGGGCCTCTCACTTCCAAATAATCAGCAACTCGTACTGCTGTTGAAAGCCTTTTCCATGCGACTTGCCGGCAAACATCTAGTGGCAACAATCATACAATGTTCTGATTTAAAAGGAGTCGATGGACAGGGGAGGCGGAGAGTATCTCCCGCAGATGGTATGTTACTTTCGTTATTTTAGTGTCAGATTTGGCATCTGCGACTCGTGGCCACTTGACAGAGCTAGGCGTCTTTGGTCCTTTGTGCACCATTGCGAGTCCGCAAGTTTGGCGAAGGGAAGCGGCCTGTGCGCGTAAAATGGCACAATTCAAAAGCATCCTGTGGGTCTGTGGAGAGTTCTATCGCATGGGGTCGCTGAAATTGTGCTTTGGAACATAGTAAACAGTTTTACATCTTGGCGAACTTGGTGCCTAAACCAATTATGTTTCGAGGCTGGTTTTGTCTGATTTGCTTTATGATCAGCGTCGATCTGCAGGAGCCGAAGTCGGTCGTAAACTTGCAGTGAGTTGCACAATTGGATCCACGAGGGCATGCTTATTATTATGACAACAGAGTGGATGGACGAATCATGGACCATTCATGTCCCTCTCAGATATATTTAGTCTGGAGAGCTTGAAAGATTATGTATTGATCAATTCTCTCAGCGACTTATCCTGCTCTAACCTTCGGAACGTAGATCGGCGAGATAAGATTCTTCAAAGAGCTTCGCTCGATGGTGGAAATACAGCCACAGTACAGGAGTATTTCTATTCGAAATACTAATAATGCCACTTCAGGGGATGGTCTTTCGGCACGCCCAGCGACACTGCCATGGACTCCTTTCAAATTCAAGTCAGCGCAGAATCCACACCTCGAAATAGTGGTACCCCCCTTACTCGAGAAGTGTAAAGCCTTTAGTCCACTGGTTGACTCTCATCGATACCTTGTTGCGAAGCAACAGGCACTTTGCGAAGTGAAGTCCATATCACAATCACTGAGCGTTGGGGTAAGTGTTACTATCGGGCAAAGGTAATCTGGGTTGATTCTAGTTGCGAAAAGTTACTTCAGTATATTTATACTGCCATCCTCGATGCGTCTGAGGATGAGACGTGAGCATTTTTTTTGTTACTTCGAAATGTCTCCTTTTTTTACTTTCTTGTTTCAGACATGGTGTCGACTCTCGAAACGGTAGCCATCTGCTATCCACCTCTACGGATACTACTTACGTGGGGTAAGGCAAACACCCTGAAATGTTTGGTACATTCCTTGATCGCCGTTCCCAGGCTGGTAGACATGCGTTCCACACTTCATGAGATAAAGGCTCTACAAACAAAACTCGATGCAACGGATGACGAGGATGAGCAGCGGGCACTGGAGGAGGACGTGACAGGACGGGCAAGAATATGTTCAAGTTATCACAACTGGAGATTGATTATTGATTTGGTAATAGATCCTGTGGTTTACTTGGTGTGGAATCCTTTCAGAAGCAAAACAGCGATTATCAGAGGCAAGTCGATTTTCTGATTGCCATGTACATATCCCTGAGATGGAGCAGGTTGTGGATTGCATTCGGAGGGAAAGGAATGCGACGACACCGGAACGCCGTGACCGCCTTCGGCAGGGCTTGCATGTGATTGGAGATATTATTAAGAAAGCATCCCGCGTACAACTGGATGACGACCTAGCTCACTTGCGGCGGTAGGCGACGTCTCACGGTGCATGGTATCCATATAAATTGCTGAATATGAGATATTGTCTAGGATTATGCTCGATGCAGTAGCAGGAGTATCGAAGCATCGATTATGGGCTGCCGCCCGAGTTGCCGAGCAAGACAAGTGGTCAAGTGCATCTGCTTGGAAAAAACCACCCTGCTATTCCAGCAATCTTTGTCGAGCACACCCACATATCCCCTGCTCAGTGAACTCTGGACACTAGACACAATATTACCTGTGTAGGTTCTACCTGTGATGAGGACTGTAGTCATGTATTTAGCTCCCACTTCAGGGTAGCTCCAGTGAAAAATGGAGATGTGTGTAGTGTATATCTGTGATGTAGATACACATGATGTACCTACATTGTCCCATATTAGGCAGACAGACAAGGGTGACATTTGGCTGACATACATGGCTTGGTTACCAACCAGCCAAGGAATAAGAGGCCCCATGTGATATGGCATGGCTGCATATTTACTGTCATGTATGTACCAACCAGCCAAGGAGTAATGGAACCCATGTCATATGGTGCAGCCAACGTTTCACAGGCCCATCTGCCATGGCATGGCTGTGTATTTGCTGTCTGGTATGTACCAACAAGCTGAGGAATAATGGAACTGTGTGATATGGCATGGCTGTGCATTCACTGTCAGGTATGTACCAGCCAGCCAAGGAAGAATGGAACCCATGTGATACAATACAGTCAATGATTCACAGGCCCATATTCCACAGCATGGCTGCATATTCACTGGTACATACTATATGCATGAGCCAGCCATGGGAATGTAATTACTTAGTGGTCAATGTGGTATTAATGTGGGTCAGTGTGCAGCCATGTGTAGAGTGCATGGTGTTGCAGAGCTGGTTGGAGGTGTTGGAGTGCCATTGGAGTTAGCAGTGAGTTTTGTGGTGTGGGAATGCTCCATGTAAGAAAGAATGCATTATATGAGAGTGTGTGGTCCAGGAATACAGGTTATATGTGGTGTTGGAGTATGGTATGTGTATTGGAATGCAATCCACAGTGTAAGTATACAAGTGGGATGGAGACCATGGTGTAAATATGTAGGGGTGAGAGTGAAGGGGCAAGAATATGGCACTTCAGGTAACCCTTTTCTGTAAGCATTTAGGCTGAATAGTTTCTCCAAACCATTCAAGCTAAATGCCTCTTGGACCAAGGTCATCCCAGGGACATCCATTCATGTCCCAGGGCAAAACATGTTTCTAGGCACTGGATTAGATGGGATTCCCCATGTTCCCTGCCCTGGGATTTGCAATAATTTGGGACATCCCATTGTTGCCTTAGGTGTCTGGGGTCCCTTTCCCAAACAGTGCAGCCATATTAGCATTACAAATCATGCTTCTGAGGAGAACATTGCTATCATGATCAGGCACCATCATGACCATAATATACATGTGAAGCTAGGAAAGAGATTTGGCAAGCCATACCTTGGAATGCCCCCCACAACCAGCATCAAGAAGTAACATACATCCAATTCCACATGTGAAGGTCAGTAATATGAGAAGCAAGCAAGCAGCTGGATATAGATCTGACTGAACACAACAAGATGGTTTATGGTAATGTAGTGCAGTGGAGCAACATGTGGGCCACCAAATGTCAAGTATACCAGTCCACTCACTACATCAGAATGATTAATTACTCTCTAACAGAAAATGCCCACAGTCAGACACTGACTGGCTAGATTTCACTACTACATATGATTGCCATTTCACCCTACATTCTGTATCCTCCATTCTGGTGCTTTTCTTTGAGGCTGTTCTGAGACATCCAACATACACCATTGAAAGCAAATGGGATGTCACATGGCAGCCTCAAAGGCTACTATGGGACATCCCATCTACATCTTTGAAGGCAAAGTGGGATGTCCCATGACAGCCTCACAGGCTATGGTGGGAAATCCCACTGGCAAATGGGCTGTCCCATGGCAGCCTCAGAGGCTATTATGGGACATCCCATCTACATTTCTGAAGGCAAGTGGGATGTCCCACTACAGCCTCAGAGGCTATGGTGGGACATCCCACCTACAAATGGGATGTCCCATGGCAGCCTCAGAGGCTATTATGGGACATCCCATCTACATTTCTGAAGGCAAGTGGGATGTCCCACTACAGCCTCAGAGGCTATGGTGGGACATCCCACCCACAAATGGGATGTCCCATGGCAGCCTCAGAGGCTACTATGGGATATCCCATCTACATTTCTGAAGGCAAGTGGGATGTCCCACTACAGCCTCAGAGGCTATGGTGGGACATCCCACCAGCACATGGTATGTCCCATGCCAGCCTCAGAGGGACCCCACCCTCCCCCATCCTCACCCACTGTGTAGTCTGACCCATCTGATCACCCCATGCTTTCCCCTAGTACTCTCCAACCACTCCAAACACCCACTCACACTCTCAAATAATTACCAGAAGTATAGCATATTTAATTAGGGAATATAGACAGGTACTTGATTAGCAAATGATAGTAGTGTCTGCATTCCAGACTACCAAAAGCAAAGTGCAATTGATTAGCAAATGTATAGCATCCCACTTTGTTGGAGACCAAAGTATAGGGTATCAACTACCAAAGTGTAGTGTGGTTGATTAGCAAATGCATGCTTGCATTGACAAACAAAAGAGTAGTGAAATTGATTAGCAAATGTGTGGTAGTGTTGACAAGCAAAAATGTAGTGTAGTTGAATTAGTGAGTGTGTGGTCATGTTGACTGCCAGAAGTGTGGTGTGGTTATTTAACAAATGCATGGCTATCAGAGGTGTGGTGTACTTGACTATCAAATGTGCAGTAGCAGTGTTGACAAACAAGAATGTTGATTGGCAAATTGTGTGGTAGCAATGTCTAACAAAATTGTAGTGTAGTTGATTAGCAAAAGTGTACTAGCATTGGGTATCAAAGGTGTAGTGTACTTGATTAGCAAATGTGCAGTAGGGTTGACTACCCAAAGTGTAGTGTACTTGACTAGCAAATGTGCAGAAGTGCTGACAAACAAATGTGTAATGCAGTTGATTAGCAAATGTGTGGTAGTGTTGACTAACAAAAGTTGATTAGCAAGTGAGCAGTGGTGTTGACCAGTGTTTCATTATTGTTTTGTTGTGTACATTTTTGATTACCAAAAGTGTAGCAAAGTCTGCTTTTTTGACTACCAACTAAGTGTAATGTTTATAGTTTTTGATTAGTGAAGTGTTGGGTACACTTTTGATTACCACAAGTGTAGTATCTATTAGTGTGTGATTAGTGAAGTGTGGTGTGCACTGTTGATTACCGACACTGCAATAAACTTTGCTTTTTTGACTGCTGAGGATGTGCAGTGTTTATTAGGGTTTAATTAGTGAAGTGTAGTAGACTTTGCATTTTTGACTACCTAACAAGTTCAGTGTTTATTAGTGTTTGATTAGTGAAGGGGTGTATACACTTTGATTGTCAAAAGTGTTGTAAAAGTCTGCATTCTTGACTGCCTAATAAGTGTAGTGTTTATTGGTATTTCATTAGCATTGTGGTGTGTACACTTTTGATTATCAAAAGTGTGGTAAAGTCTGCTTTTTTGACTACA
Source organism: Pisolithus marmoratus (assembly GCA_024613145.1). Taxonomy (NCBI): domain Eukaryota; kingdom Fungi; phylum Basidiomycota; class Agaricomycetes; order Boletales; family Pisolithaceae; genus Pisolithus; species Pisolithus marmoratus. The sequence goes on from JANFAE010000165.1 coordinate 59,187, forward strand.
AACCAAGTGTAATGTTTGGAAGCATTTCATTAGTGTTGTGGTATGCACACTCTTGATTGCCAAAAGTGTAGTAGAGTCTGCTTTTTTACCAACTAAATGTACCATTTATTGATGTTTCATTAGTGTTGAGGTGTGTACAGTTTTGATTACCAAAAGTGTAGTAAAGTCTGCATTTTTGACTACCAAATAAATGTAGCATGTGGTGGTGGTTAATTAGTGCTGTGGTGAGTACACTCTTGATTACCAAACATGTAGTAAAGTCCACTTGTGTGACTACCAACTAATATTTGTAGTGTTTGGTAGTGTTTCATTAGTGCTGTGGTGTGTACAATTTTGATTACCAAAAGTGTAGTAAAGTCCGCTTTTTTGACTACCAACTAAATGTAGTGTTTATTAGTGTTCTATTAGTGTTGTGGTGTGTAGACTCTTGATTACCATATGTAAGTGTAGTAAAGTCCGCTTTTTTGACTACCAACTAAGTGTAGGGTTTATTAGTGTTCTATTAGTGTTGTGGTGTGTAGACTGTTGATTACCAAAAGTGTAGTAAAGTCCGCTTTTTTGACTACCAACTAAATGTAGTGTTTATTAATGTTCTATTAGTGTTGTGGTGTGTAGACTCTTGATTGCCAAAAGTGTAGTAAAGTCCACTTTTTTGACTACCAACTAAATGTAGTGTTTATTAGTGTTCTATTAGTGTTGTGGTGTGTAGACTCTTGATTACCAAAAGTGTAGTAAAGTCCGCTTTTTTGACTACCAACTAAGTGTAGGGTTTATTAGTGCTCTATTAGTGTTGTGGTGTGTAGACTCTTGATTACCAAAAGTGTAGTAAAGTCCGCTTTTTGACTACCAACTAAGTGTAGGGTCTACTAGTGCTCTACTACTGTTGTGGTGTGTAGACCCTTGATTACCAAAAGTGTAGCAAAGTCTGCCTTTTTGACTACCAACTAAGTGCAGTGTCTGGTAGTGTTCCACTAGGGTTGTGGTGTGTACACCCTGGACTACCAAAAATGTAGTAAAGTCCACCCTCTTGACTACCAACTAAGTGTAATGTGTGGTAGTGTTTCATTAGTGTTGTGGTGTGTGCAGTTTTGATCATCAAAAGTGTAGTAAAGTCCGCTTTTTTGACTACCAACTAAGTGTATTGTTTATTAATGTTTCATTAGAGTTGTGGTGTGGCAATTTTGATTATCAAAAGTATAGTAAAGTCCGCTTTTTTGACTACCAACTAAGTGTACTGTTTGGTAGTGTTTCATTAGGGTTGTGGTGTGTACAATGTTGGCTACCAAAAGTGTAGTAAAGTCCGCTTTTTTGACTACCAACTAAATGTAGTGTTTATTAGTGTTCTATTAGTGTTGTGGTGTGTAGACTCTTGACTACCAAAAGTGTAGTAAAGTCCGCTTTTTTGACTACCAACTAAGTGTATTGTTTATTAATGTTTCATTAGAGTTGTGGTGTGGCAGTTTTGATTATCAAAAGTGTAGTAAAGTCCGCTTTTTGACTACCAACTAAGTGTACTGTTTATCAATGTTTCATTGGTGTTGAGGTGTGTACAATTCCAATTACCAAAAGTGCAGTAAAGTCCGCATTTTTGACTACCAACTATATGTAGTGTTTATTAGTATTTCATTAGTGTTGTGGTGTGTACAATTCTGATTACCAGAAGTGTAGTAAACTCCGCTTTTTCGACTACCAACTAAGTGTAGTGTTTGGTAGTGTTTCATTAGGGCTGTGTTGTGTACACTTTTGATTACCAAAAGTGTAGTGAAGTCCGCTTTTTTGACTACCAACTGAGTGTAGTGTTTATTACCATTTCATTAATGTGGTGGTGTGTACACTTTTGCTTACCAGAAGTGTAGTAAATTCCGCTTTTTTGACTACCATCTAAGAGCAGTGTTTTCATTAGTGTTCAACTAGGCATTTCCTAATCAATGTTCGCATTTTTGACTACCAACAAAAGTGTACCTTTGGTTACCAAACATTGTAGTAAACTTACATATTTCATTAGCAAATCCGAAGTCTCCTTGATTAGTAAGCAGGTTCCCCCTTCCCCGCAGCCTAGGCCTTCCCCACATTGTGGCTGTGTCATTCATTGTACCTAATTACCACTTCCTCCCACTCCGCTTTTTTGATTATGTAAGCAAAAATGCGGCCTTGCCTGCCTTATTTCTGCCTCACCACACTGCCTCCTTTTATTGTACCATGTTCTAATGTATCCAAATCAATTTGGCACACTGTAGGCCTTATTCCCATGCCTAAATCTGATCCAATTTAAGTTATTACATGCTTGTACAAGTAAATAGGGCAAAAATGCGAAATCTGTTCCCCCATTTGCAGTTCTTGACATATTGCCATGAAACCTTCAACCCATACCCACCCTGCATATGGCTACAACATTGTAAATTTCCAAATCCTCACAGCAACCCTCTCTTGAGATATAATCAGTTCTGCTCCTCCTCCCCTGTATGTGCTTTAGGCCTGCATCCTGACTCCTGTGATGAATTCTGCTGCCCTGGATGGATGGAGGGTGCAGGGTACAATGTTCCTGTGAAAGCATTTGGGTGGTTTAGATGCCAGATAAGATGTGAGTCCGCTTTTTTCACCTTTTTCTTCAGAGGGTTACCATACATCACCCATATTCATAATATATCCTTTAATTGCAAGGCAAGCTCCTTGGCATGTATCTCTACATATATGCAAGGTTTCATGAGCATACAATAAGTATTGAAGGTACTGGAAGGCTGCCAAGGTTGTTGGACCGTGGGAAAGCTGCCGAAGATTTTAGGAGACTTTCATAACATATCAAAATCCTATCACAACACACCACCCAGTGCCCCTGAGGGGAAGAACCTTTGGGGAATTCATATGTGGCCCCCTCTGAATATATTTTCAGTGCTTATTTTATGACTTGGGGCACACAACTGTCCAGGGTGCAAAATGGTGCTCAAGTATGCTGCAAATACTTGCTAGCAGACTGAAGGACACTAATGGTCTATTCTTGCCCTGCACACAGTATGGGTTGATATGGGGCATGGAAATGGTCATGGATGGTGTGAACCACATGTAGCAGTCTGGATATGACATTATTTTCATCATTAGCAGGGGGCATGGTGTGCTGTGATAGGATTTTGATATGTTATGAAAGTCTCCTAAAATCTTCGGCAGCTTTCCCACGGTCCAACAACCTTGGCAGCCTTCCAGTACCTTCAATACTTATTGTATGCTCATGAAACCTTGCATATATGTAGAGATACATGCCAAGGAGCTTGCCTTGCAATTAAAGGATATATTATGAATATGGGTGATGTATGGTAACCCTCTGAAGAAAAAGGTGAAAAAGCGGACTCACATCTTATCTGGCATCTAAACCACCCAAATGCTTTCACAGGAACATTGTACCCTGCACCCTCCATCCATCCAGGGCAGCAGAATTCATCACAGGAGTCAGGATGCAGGCCTAAAGCACATACAGGGGAGGAGGAGCAGAACTGATTATATCTCAAGAGAGGGTTGCTGTGAGGATTTGGAAATTTACAATGTTGTAGCCATATGCAGGGTGGGTATGGGTTGAAGGTTTCATGGCAATATGTCAAGAACTGCAAATGGGGGAACAGATTTCGCATTTTTGCCCTATTTACTTGTACAAGCATGTAATAACTTAAATTGGATCAGATTTAGGCATGGGAATAAGGCCTACAGTGTGCCAAATTGATTTGGATACATTAGAACATGGTACAATAAAAGGAGGCAGTGTGGTGAGGCAGAAATAAGGCAGGCAAGGCCGCATTTTTGCTTACATAATCAAAAAAGCGGAGTGGGAGGAAGTGGTAATTAGGTACAATGAATGACACAGCCACAATGTGGGGAAGGCCTAGGCTGCGGGGAAGGGGGAACCTGCTTACTAATCAAGGAGACTTCGGATTTGCTAATGAAATATGTAAGTTTACTACAATGTTTGGTAACCAAAGGTACACTTTTGTTGGTAGTCAAAAATGCGAACATTGATTAGGAAATGCCTAGTTGAACACTAATGAAAACACTGCTCTTAGATGGTAGTCAAAAAAGCGGAATTTACTACACTTCTGGTAAGCAAAAGTGTACACACCACCACATTAATGAAATGGTAATAAACACTACACTCAGTTGGTAGTCAAAAAAGCGGACTTCACTACACTTTTGGTAATCAAAAGTGTACACAACACAGCCCTAATGAAACACTACCAAACACTACACTTAGTTGGTAGTCGAAAAAGCGGAGTTTACTACACTTCTGGTAATCAGAATTGTACACACCACAACACTAATGAAATACTAATAAACACTACATATAGTTGGTAGTCAAAAATGCGGACTTTACTGCACTTTTGGTAATTGGAATTGTACACACCTCAACACCAATGAAACATTGATAAACAGTACACTTAGTTGGTAGTCAAAAAGCGGACTTTACTACACTTTTGATAATCAAAACTGCCACACCACAACTCTAATGAAACATTAATAAACAATACACTTAGTTGGTAGTCAAAAAAGCGGACTTTACTACACTTTTGGTAGTCAAGAGTCTACACACCACAACACTAATAGAACACTAATAAACACTACATTTAGTTGGTAGTCAAAAAAGCGGACTTTACTACACTTTTGGTAGCCAACATTGTACACACCACAACCCTAATGAAACACTACCAAACAGTACACTTAGTTGGTAGTCAAAAAAGCGGACTTTACTATACTTTTGATAATCAAAATTGCCACACCACAACTCTAATGAAACATTAATAAACAATACACTTAGTTGGTAGTCAAAAAAGCGGACTTTACTACACTTTTGATGATCAAAACTGCACACACCACAACACTAATGAAACACTACCACACATTACACTTAGTTGGTAGTCAAGAGGGTGGACTTTACTACATTTTTGGTAGTCCAGGGTGTACACACCACAACCCTAGTGGAACACTACCAGACACTGCACTTAGTTGGTAGTCAAAAAGGCAGACTTTGCTACACTTTTGGTAATCAAGGGTCTACACACCACAACAGTAGTAGAGCACTAGTAGACCCTACACTTAGTTGGTAGTCAAAAAGCGGACTTTACTACACTTTTGGTAATCAAGAGTCTACACACCACAACACTAATAGAGCACTAATAAACCCTACACTTAGTTGGTAGTCAAAAAAGCGGACTTTACTACACTTTTGGTAATCAAGAGTCTACACACCACAACACTAATAGAACACTAATAAACACTACATTTAGTTGGTAGTCAAAAAAGTGGACTTTACTACACTTTTGGCAATCAAGAGTCTACACACCACAACACTAATAGAACATTAATAAACACTACATTTAGTTGGTAGTCAAAAAAGCGGACTTTACTACACTTTTGGTAATCAACAGTCTACACACCACAACACTAATAGAACACTAATAAACCCTACACTTAGTTGGTAGTCAAAAAAGCGGACTTTACTACACTTACATATGGTAATCAAGAGTCTACACACCACAACACTAATAGAACACTAATAAACACTACATTTAGTTGGTAGTCAAAAAAGCGGACTTTACTACACTTTTGGTAATCAAAATTGTACACACCACAGCACTAATGAAACACTACCAAACACTACAAATATTAGTTGGTAGTCACACAAGTGGACTTTACTACATGTTTGGTAATCAAGAGTGTACTCACCACAGCACTAATTAACCACCACCACATGCTACATTTATTTGGTAGTCAAAAATGCAGACTTTACTACACTTTTGGTAATCAAAACTGTACACACCTCAACACTAATGAAACATCAATAAATGGTACATTTAGTTGGTAAAAAAGCAGACTCTACTACACTTTTGGCAATCAAGAGTGTGCATACCACAACACTAATGAAATGCTTCCAAACATTACACTTGGTTTGTAGTCAAAAAAGCAGACTTTACCACACTTTTGATAATCAAAAGTGTACACACCACAATGCTAATGAAATACCAATAAACACTACACTTATTAGGCAGTCAAGAATGCAGACTTTTACAACACTTTTGACAATCAAAGTGTATACACCCCTTCACTAATCAAACACTAATAAACACTGAACTTGTTAGGTAGTCAAAAATGCAAAGTCTACTACACTTCACTAATTAAACCCTAATAAACACTGCACATCCTCAGCAGTCAAAAAAGCAAAGTTTATTGCAGTGTCGGTAATCAACAGTGCACACCACACTTCACTAATCACACACTAATAGATACTACACTTGTGGTAATCAAAAGTGTACCCAACACTTCACTAATCAAAAACTATAAACATTACACTTAGTTGGTAGTCAAAAAAGCAGACTTTGCTACACTTTTGGTAATCAAAAATGTACACAACAAAACAATAATGAAACACTGGTCAACACCACTGCTCACTTGCTAATCAACTTTTGTTAGTCAACACTACCACACATTTGCTAATCAACTGCATTACACATTTGTTTGTCAGCACTTCTGCACATTTGCTAGTCAAGTACACTACACTTTGGGTAGTCAACCCTACTGCACATTTGCTAATCAAGTACACTACACCTTTGATACCCAATGCTAGTACACTTTTGCTAATCAACTACACTACAATTTTGTTAGACATTGCTACCACACAATTTGCCAATCAACATTCTTGTTTGTCAACACTGCTACTGCACATTTGATAGTCAAGTACACCACACCTCTGATAGCCATGCATTTGTTAAATAACCACACCACACTTCTGGCAGTCAACATGACCACACACTCACTAATTCAACTACACTACATTTTTGCTTGTCAACACTACCACACATTTGCTAATCAATTTCACTACTCTTTTGTTTGTCAATGCAAGCATGCATTTGCTAATCAACCACACTACACTTTGGTAGTTGATACCCTATACTTTGGTCTCCAACAAAGTGGGATGCTATACATTTGCTAATCAATTGCACTTTGCTTTTGGTAGTCTGGAATGCAGACACTACTATCATTTGCTAATCAAGTACCTGTCTATATTCCCTAATTAAATATGCTATACTTCTGGTAATTATTTGAGAGTGTGAGTGGGTGTTTGGAGTGGTTGGAGAGTACTAGGGGAAAGCATGGGGTGATCAGATGGGTCAGACTACACAGTGGGTGAGGATGGGGGAGGGTGGGGTCCCTCTGAGGCTGGCATGGGACATACCATGTGCTGGTGGGATGTCCCACCATAGCCTCTGAGGCTGTAGTGGGACATCCCACTTGCCTTCAGAAATGTAGATGGGATATCCCATAGTAGCCTCTGAGGCTGCCATGGGACATCCCATTTGTGGGTGGGATGTCCCACCATAGCCTCTGAGGCTGTAGTGGGACATCCCACTTGCCTTCAGAAATGTAGATGGGATGTCCCATAATAGCCTCTGAGGCTGCCATGGGACATCCCATTTGTAGGTGGGATGTCCCACCATAGCCTCTGAGGCTGTAGTGGGACATCCCACTTGCCTTCAGAAATGTAGATGGGATGTCCCATAATAGCCTCTGAGGCTGCCATGGGACAGCCCATTTGCCAGTGGGATTTCCCACCATAGCCTGTGAGGCTGTCATGGGACATCCCACTTTGCCTTCAAAGATGTAGATGGGATGTCCCATAGTAGCCTTTGAGGCTGCCATGTGACATCCCATTTGCTTTCAATGGTGTATGTTGGATGTCTCAGAACAGCCTCAAAGAAAAGCACCAGAATGGAGGATACAGAATGTAGGGTGAAATGGCAATCATATGTAGTAGTGAAATCTAGCCAGTCAGTGTCTGACTGTGGGCATTTTCTGTTAGAGAGTAATTAATCATTCTGATGTAGTGAGTGGACTGGTATACTTGACATTTGGTGGCCCACATGTTGCTCCACTGCACTACATTACCATAAACCATCTTGTTGTGTTCAGTCAGATCTATATCCAGCTGCTTGCTTGCTTCTCATATTACTGACCTTCACATGTGGAATTGGATGTATGTTACTTCTTGATGCTGGTTGTGGGGGGCATTCCAAGGTATGGCTTGCCAAATCTCTTTCCTAGCTTCACATGTATATTATGGTCATGATGGTGCCTGATCATGATAGCAATGTTCTCCTCAGAAGCATGATTTGTAATGCTAATATGGCTGCACTGTTTGGGAAAGGGACCCCAGACACCTAAGGCAACAATGGGATGTCCCAAATTATTGCAAATCCCAGGGCAGGGAACATGGGGAATCCCATCTAATCCAGTGCCTAGAAACATGTTTTGCCCTGGGACATGAATGGATGTCCCTGGGATGACCTTGGTCCAAGAGGCATTTAGCTTGAATGGTTTGGAGAAACTATTCAGCCTAAATGCTTACAGAAAAGGGTTACCTGAAGTGAATATGGGGCGTGCTAATATACATGTCATGGGGACATTCCATGCTAATAATAATAGCCCAGGTGTGTAGGGTCTGGGCTACTGTATGGTAGAAGTGGATATTTTCTCAGTATTCTGCTGGAATGAAGCTTCAATGGCTGATCTTGATTCCTGGTTAAGAGAGAACATTATTCCTTTAATGATAGGTGGACAGGACTCAATGGCCAAATCAATACAAGTGTGGACTGCAGCAGAAAAACCCCACCTCTCAGAAAAACCCTACTGTGGTAGAAAAACTTTATCATGGCATACAACAAGTAGTACTCAAAGGTACTACACAAACTGATCAAATATATCTATTGTCCTGCAAGATAATCAAGAACTACCTATATTTCTTCTTCTCATCCAATCAGCACACTGGGAAATGTTTAACAAATTATGAATGTTGTCCCTCATATAATATGTTAGACAATGCTGATTGCCATTTACTGCATTGACACCATGTCAGAGTAGATGCCTGGAGAAGGCAACTACCATGCCAGCATTGTATACCAATTCCACCCCCAGAGTTGGGATGGACATGATATAGCTACCATGGTCCCCAACATTTGCAGTAATGTCATACCGATTTCCACTTGAATGTGGGTCATGGTGGAGAGGGCATGCTCTGTTGGAAATTAGGAAGATATTTGTAAAAGCCATTGGCCACACTGCAAAAGCTCTCTCCATGATGGAATTGTTCAATGTGGTCTCCATCTTTAACTTCTCAATGCCTTGAATTCCTGCCTTGTAGAGTGGTGGATGAATGATGGAAAGTACACCAGATATCATGGCATTAGGGATTGCCATTGTTGGAGATTAGTGCTGTTGAGTACACAGTGAGTACTGATTATGTAACATTTCCATACTCATCATCTGGTCCTTTTTTTCTCTGTGTTCCTCAGACTTTGTCCTACTCGAAGACTGAGGTAATGTCACTCCTTCATTACTGTACCATATTTTACTTACCAGTTGAGTAGCTGACACTCTTTAGGTTGGTTAATATTATTGAGACTTTGTCCTACTTGAAGACTGAGCTTACACTCTTTAGTCATTCTGCTGCACACTACATCCTTCTCAATAGCCATGGCTTGCAGCCATTTGAGGCTAGCATCTGTGTTAAGATCTTTTGAAATATCCAGAGTATCAAACTGCATCTAGAGAAAACTTAATGCATATTATCACAATTAGAGGGAGCTGACCTCATGCCCAAGCATATGCCTTTCCAGTGCAAATTCTAAACACCCTGCAATATGGGCATTAGATTGATTGAACCAGTCTGTATGCCAGTGCCATGCATGGTGTCACACACCAAGGGTGTTTGGTAGTGTGCACATGGTCCCAGATGATGAAGTGGTTAATGAAGAATGCTGCAGGAGTATTGCCCTAATGCAACAGAAGGCTGCTGGCCATCAGCAGTCATCCTTTGTACAAGAGAAGATTTTCTGGAATGAAGGTGACAATAATAGAAACAAGGTTGCAGTAGGGTTGTGTTGAGAAGAGCATCCCCTCATTGCTGCAGCAGAAAAATGTTTAAGCACCAGTTGAAAATTTTAAGTGCACATTTATGGCATTCTGGTTTTTCAAATATCTCCAATGTTTCACATGATATCAACACCATTCCCATGCTCAAATATACCTCATTCCAATGCCATCCTGCCTGCAAAATTTGGAAGCAATCCTCACACTCCACAATTTTCCACAGCATTTCTGCCTACAAATGCCCATTTTGCCTATCACTGTCACAATCATGCAACTCCTGGCTATCACACTTTGCTAATTGGTATTACTTCCAGTAGATACATAGGCTTCTCCCAGTATGTATATCACTGATCTCTGGACCCTGGAGCCCAGACCCTGGCACACTGCCTTTCCTTTGTTCAGTATATAGTTTCATAGGTTTCACTTTAGCATAGCTTCCCCATTCTGCAGCTTATGTTTCAGCCACCAGTGGTCTGGCTTTCAACCACCTGGTCAGTAGATTAGTTGCTCTGTGCAGAGCTTTAGTACTATGGGTTTACCAATACTGCTGGTATACCAGCATTAGTACTTCCAGTACTTAGGTATATAACACAGTGGTGGCTTCAATATTTTCACACACTCTAAAGAGTATTTGACAGTGAAAATGACATGTTTTATTATGATTCAAATTAATGGGCTCTCACAAGATTTTATTCTGAGAAGATTTAGAATTTTTATTACCAGTCTATACTGGGAGAAACATTAGATATCCATCCAAAGACAATTGAAAATTATATATTGTGTGAATGTCATAAGGTTATTGACAATAATATCTGCCCAATACTCTTTGGAGCATGAGAAAGTATTGAAGTAGCCAATGAGGAGCCAGGGTTCAATATTTTCTCATGCTCTAAAGCATATTGGGCAGATATTATTGTCAATAGCCTTATGACATTCATGCAATATATAATTTTCAATTGTCTTTGGATGGATATCTAATGTTTCTCCCAGTATAGACTGGTAATAAAAATTCTAAATCTTCTCTGAATAAAATATTGTGAGAGTCCTTTAATTTGAACCATAATAAAACATTGCATTTTCACTTTCCAATACTCTTTAGAGTGTGTGAAAACATTGAAACTGCCACTGTGTAAGCCATGTACTTACTTCTGTAGATACTCAGTGATAATATTGACTTGAACTTCTGAGCTGAACCCCTGAGCTCCCCATACTCCCTTATCTGTTCCCTTGCTTGGTCACTCAGCATACCCAGAACCTATCCAAGGGCCCAGTTCATGAGCTGGGGCTAATATGGGTGTTGTGCCAACTTTGTAGGTCCCAGAACTCATGATCCCCTTGCTGGAACTATGCTGGCACTTGATTTCCTGGTCCAGACCTAACCCTTGGGACATGGTTCTAACAATCACATCAAAAATGGCTGCCTCAATGATGATCTCATCACTCAGATCTTTTGCCAAGGAGAATAGTTATGTGTACCTTGTGGGCATTTCTACCAGCTTCTGTTTTGAAGCTTCCTGGCACATCTCATCCTTGTCCACACCCCCTCCCAGCCAGTCCATCTAGGACAGCAAGTTCTCCTTGTCAATATGACATCCAGGAGGACATTCTTTGGTTGTCTCAAGTCTGTGATGAGGCTTGAAAGGTCTTATGTGGTTGTCTCTGTTGCCCCCAGTTGAAGAAGCCTATGGATTCTTCCTCCCTTCCTCCTGTACCATCTGCCTGCCAATCTCATCTCTTGTTCTTTCAAAATTGCAACAACTACAGTACTCCCTACTGTACTCTACCCTTCCAGATTGCATACAGGACCAGATTGCAGCAAACATTCCTGCTCTTGTAGGAGAAGATGCCCCTCTGTCCTCCCCACCTCCTGCAGAAGCTTAGCTGATGGGAGGGAAACACTTGGTTGAGGATAGAAAAAGGGGGGAGTGTGAAATCTTATGGCCCTGGCACCCAATAGACCCCCAACAGTTGGTGGCAGTGGCAGATATTGTAATCATTCCTTGTTTGGATGTGCAGAGCCTCCATCCCTTCTAGATCATCACAGCCTCATTCCCTTCTTTGTACCATACATTGACTCCCCTTGACATGCAGTGCAACCCCTGGCATGTGACCATTTGCTCCTTTCACTATTTTTAGTTTCTGACTCACCATGACTTGTTCTTTGACTCATACTGTACCACTATGTCCCTTTTCAGTTCTCTGCTTACTGGTTTCTTTGTCATGCTTATAAAAGACATTAGCAATCCACAATAGTAGTCCAACTTAGTCACAACTCATGGGCAGCCTGTGTGCCAAAATGCCATCACTCCTGTACAGCCTGAGGTGGGCCCATTGAATATTTTATGGCATGACACATAAGTGGGCCCATGTGCCAAGAAAGGCAGCACCATATGAGCAGGCCCTCAAAGGAGGTGCAGGACCAATGCCACCACACATGAGTGGGCCTGACACAGGAGGATAACCCAACATAAGGACAGGCTGGCCAGTAAGGGGTGGAGTGAATAAGTACACCATAAGGACAGGCCCATTGTTGAGATAAGACCCAACCCATGAGTAGGCCCATGCTGTGCCACATGCATGGAATATGCCACAACTCTTGGAAGGGCCTGTCAACATATGGACAGGCCCTGTCCAATATACATATGTAGACAATGCTATGACTCATGGAAGGGCCTGGCCATGATATGATATATTATTACAAAACTCTTGGACAGGCCAGTCCCCACATTCTGAGACCATGCTTCCACTTCTGGAAGGGCCTGGCCACTGGATTATATACTACTGCACATCTCATGGAAGGGCCTGTCCAACAATCTGAGACCTTGCTTTTTACTCTGGAAGCCCACATATGAGATGAGCTGGGATAGCACAACTCATGGACAGGCCTGTCCACTGATTTTGGACCATGCTATGACTTGTGGAAGGGCCCAGCTGAGATATGATAGAGTATTACAGAACTCTGGACAGGGCCATCCATCATTGTGAGAGCATGCTGCCACTCATGGAAGGGCCCAGCCATGATATGATATATATTATTGTTGGACAATGCCAACACTCTTGAAAGGGCCCATCTATGGTATGAGGTGGGACAGCATACCTCATGTACATGCCCATCCAACATTCTTGAACCATGCTATAACCCTTGGAAGGGCCCACATGTGAATGGATATAGCATCACAGAACTCTTGGACAGGACTGCCCAACATTCTTACAGAATACTGTCAGTCCCTGAATGGACAATATATGAGATTAGGTTGGTCAACACAACTCATGGGCCCATCCAATAGTGTTGCTGTGACTCTGGCTCATAGCTGACTCAAGTCATAGCCGAGCATGTGACTTAGCCAGACTGCATGAAGTTGAGCCATAATTATGATAGCTGACTCAATTGGCTTGGCTAGTTGTGACTTCTGACTTGGAGTCAGCTGACTGGTAGGGATTGTAGACTATCACTCAAGCTGAAGTCTGTTATACTATAAACTACTGTCACACACATTATAATGATGACCAGGTACCTGTTGGGGGTTCAGGCATGGCACAAGTATGAGTTGGGGCATGGCTATGGCCCCTTATCCTTAGTACACAGAAAATTCTGTGCACAAGCACCTCATCAGATGCACTGTATCTCCACTGTTTTTTGACTTTGGATTTCGCCACTTTACAGAATCATACTACTAGGTTATAGCTTCAAAATGATACCAATTTCATCATCACACTCTTTTCTGTTCCTGAAATATTCAATATTTTGTTTGAAGCTGTGTACAGCATAGAGGAGGAAAGTCGCCAAATGATAACTGCTGATGCAATCAACATGAAACCAAAGGAAACAGTAGAGGGAATTGTGGAAAAAATGTGGAAAAAACAACCAACTGAATCTGCACAGCCAGTCCCAAGATATTGGCAAAACTGCCCTGAGATACCTCTACTCACAAAAATCCAAATTTCTCCACAGCGGCTGCACCAACCAGGACAAAAGGCACATTATTCGAAAGCGTGGATTGAGTGGTATGATATCCCAGAAAAGCGAGAGGCCTGGAAAAGAACTGAGGGAGGTATGACATGGACAAATCGTGGGGTAGTGAGATGGGGGGGAAGAGGAGGCTGCCAGGCAAACACTGCTGGCGCAATTGATCTGAAACCGTAAGTGATAGTAGGGTGCACCTGGGACAACACAGAGAAAAAGGGATCATACTGATCAGTGCATCCAGTGCCAAGATATCTGCCAAGTTGTCTCCCATCCCTCTGTACATGAAAAACACACATATCTCCCCAGCCACTGAGTGCATCGCCATGAAAAGGCATCACCAGATAGGTGTGAATGAGCAGTACCATCATGCAAAAAAGTGAGAGGCACGGCACAAAAACGAGTGAGATATGCGATCCTGACCTCCCCACCCTGCCTAGATGTGAAAACTCAAATAACTCTGGAACCGCGAATGTGTGCATGACGTCTCACATAGTGTCTGGTAGGTTTCACCCAGTAGATTCATGTATGAAAAAAGCGAACGATTCAGTGCAGAATTGCATGAGTTAGGTGCCAAGTACAGTAGGGAGTAGGAGGGCAGCATTGCATTGGTGAGGAACCACTGGGCAGAATTCTATGAAGCTCAGGGAAGTGGTAGAGAGGTGCATGGAGAGTTAGGAGAACGAGAAAACAGGAAAAATGGCACACCCGCCCCCGAGATATTCGCAAGGCCGTCTCCTATTTCTCTGTACACGAAAAACTCCCATATCTCCACAACCAATGAGCGCATCACCATGAAAAAGGTATCACCAGGTAGCTGTGGGCAAGTAGAACCACCATGCGAGAAAGCGAGAGGCCCGGCGCGAAAACGAGCGAGATACAGTATCCTGACCTCCCTACCCTGTTCCGACACAAAAACTCAAATAACTCTAAAACCATGAATGCGCGCGCTATGTCTTGTATATCGTCTGGTAGATGTCGTCCAGTAGAGTCACGTCTGAGAAAATCGAGCGATTCAGTCAAGAATTGCAAGAGCTATGGTCAAACCACAGTAAGGGGGGAGGAGGGCAGCATGGCGTTGGTGAGGAACCGCTAGGTGGAATTCTATGAAACTTCAGGTGGTGATAGGGATGCACAAGGAGAGTTGGGAGAGCAAGGAACCGGAGAAAACGGCACACCCAATCCCAAGATATTCCAGATTTTGTCCTACAGAACCTTTCTCCAGAAGATGGGGTATATCTCTGGATGCACTGAGGCAATTATGATGAAAAATATACCATTGAGAAGGTCTTGTCGAGTAGAACTTGGATCCCAATTTATGAGAGGGACGGATGAGTGGTCGTCGAGATGTCAAGTCAACAGACTCAGCCAGGGGAGACTCCAAGAACAAAACATTTATAAGGAGAGGAAATAAAATACAATAAAAGAAATTTGAGAGGCAGGCAGTGCTACTGGAGTTGGTTTGGCCTTAGGCTTCACTGTGTGTGGGGGGAAGTGAGCTTGGATTGCCTGCAGTCTCTCAAATGCTGCTCCAATCGCGATTTGGGTATCCTCATTGTAGTCAGGCATGTCAGTGCTCATGTCCATTGCGAACTTGCATATCTGTTTGATTTGCTCCTGTGGCCATCCATTACTGCCAGGTTATCTTCTAGACCATGGAAGTGAACTCACTGACTGCTCCTCAAAATGGGCAAGCCACCCATGCACAGTGTCCTCTTCTGCTGATGTGTCGAGAATCTCCTTCATTATTGCCCCCAACTTCTTCACATTTTCTGCCCACATCCCAGGGATGGCAGCTCTAACAGCATCAGGAGCAAAGTATGGAATGGATGACATCTTGTTATGGTTCAAGGCAAGATTGGTGAGCAAATCGAGGTATGAGTGAAGGTAGTGGTGGGGGCTGAGGGAAGAAAGACTTGGAGGCAGCATTCTGTTTGGTACATTTGGCAGTCTTTGTTGACATGGAAGCATTTTGCCACAGCACATGACTGAGAAACCTGTGCCCCTTCCATTGATCTGTGCACAGCCACACCATGTGTCTGATGTCATCCCATCTCTGCTCCATCTTGCTGTGCTCCTCTGACCAAGGACAGTCAGCATTTGAAGACCCCAGGAGGTGTAGGGAGTCTATACTCCCTAAGGCTGCAAACCGACTATAGCAGCCTTTCTTAGAGTCAACTGTCATTCTCTCATGTGCCCTACTATGATCATGACAGTCTATACTCCCTAAGGCTGCAAACTGACTATAGTGGCCTTTCTCAGAGTCAACTGTCATTCTCTCATGTGCCCTACTATGATCACAACAGTCTATACTCCCTAAGGCTGAAAACCAACTATAGTGGCCTTTCTTAGAGTCAACTGTCATTCTCTCATGCGCCCTACTATGAACATGACATCGCTGCTTACTCCAATGTCACACACCAGTTACTATAACGTCACACCCATCACACACCCCTACTCCCACCAGCAAAATCGCTGCTGACTCACCAGCTACCATATTAAGCCTGTCTCCTAACACATGTACCTCCTTCCTTCACATGACCACTAAACACTGTGTGTTGGTGACCCTTACCAACCTGTCATGTGTCATCCCAGCCCCTCAGCATCTATATCCATGCTACAAGCACCAAAATGGCTGCCTCCCTAGTAAACATCGCTGCCTGCATCCTTCCTTCGTCAACGAAATCACTGCCAGCCCCACTGCACCTCCCTCCGACCCAAGTACGTAGTTATACCTTTTCTTCTTTACTTACCTTCGTGATTCTGGACCTTGTTTGTTTTAATTCCATCTACATCACTGCAGCACTTGTGATTGTCCATCCGAAGTATTCTGATTTTACCTTAGAAACCACTGTCCTTACACTACAAAAAGTCTGCGGTACATAGAAAAATAACCACCCACTTTTTGGTGTCACTATCTGCATGTCTAAGAGTCTCTGAGTATTTTGAGTCAAGTCCCTCTGTGTTTTTTGAGTCCCCAGCATCTTCTAGTGCCTCATCTTTGGTCCTATTGAGTTTTCTGTGTCCCTCAGCCTCCAGAAACACCGCTTTGTCTACTACAAGTCTGCTTCGGTGTTTACAGCGTCTACCTATGAGTTCAAGAGTCCTCAAATCACTGCCTTTCGAGTTTCCACCTTCCAGAAAATACCCCCAGTCCCCAGAAACTATCCTGCACCCTCTTAAGGCAGATTTTCGAGTTCCTTACTGCCAGTACCCCCTGACCACCAAGAAAAATCCTCTCTTGCCTTCTAGTCCTCCCTTCTATCCCTTTCCGACTCAGCACCCCTTGGGATGAGCCTAGGTTTATCCTACAGCTTCCCCCACTTTCCCCTTGCACTCTCACAAGAAGAGTAGCCCACACTGCAATGAGATGTTGCCTACCTTGATCCCAGATATCCAGAGAACTAACCTTGCTCATACCATCCTGTTGTTAAAGGCAATGGGTATCAATGACCTGCTCAGCTTTGATTTCATGGATCTGTCACCCACTCCAATGATGTTAACTGCATTGGAGTCACTATACACATTATCCATGCTTGATGACAAAGGGCTTTTGACTCACCTTGGGTGCAAGATGGCCAACTTTCCTATGGAACCTCCTCTTGTGAAGATGCTCATTGCCTCCATAGAACTTGGTTGTTCTGAGGAGATCCTGTCTATCATTGCCATGTTGTCTGTGCAAACTGTATTCTACAGGCTCAAGGAGAAACAAGCACAAGCAGACTCCAAGAAGGCAAAGTTTCACCAACCAGAAGGTGATCACTTGACACTACTCACAGTCTATAATGGCTGGAAGGCCACCAACTATTCGAACCCATGGTGTTATGAGAACTTCATTCAAGCTCGAAGTATGAGGTGGGCACAGGATATTCATAAACAGCTCGTGGGTATCATGGATCGGTGAGTCATCAGAAAAAGATAGCATCAAATGCTTGCTTACATCTGTCTCTCTTGGCTCAAACACAACATCTTATCAGCTGGCTGGGATTATAATCATGTTCAGAAGGCAATGTGTTCAGGGTTCTTCTGAAATGCTGCGAAGAAAGATCTGCAAGAGGGGTACAAGACTCTCATGGGGGGTACACCAGTGTACATCCATCCATCCTTTGCAATTTCTAATCGGAATCCTGAGTGGCTGGTCTATACTGAGTTGGTGCTAACAGCTTGAGAATGCTGCCACAATATCACCACCATCAAACTGAAATGGCAGGTTGAGGTGGCATCGCAATTCTTCAAAGTTGCTGACACCAACAAGATTAACAAGCAGAAGAGGCAGGAGAAGATTGAATGGCTGTATAACAAGGTATTACACACATGTTCCTTCAGACTTGGATGCCTGCTAACCATTATTATAGTATGAGAAGCAAGAGAAGTGGCAGTTATCAGAAGTCAAATGGAGTGCTCATTCAGTAAGTAACTTTATCCACCTATGTTCTTGATGAAAGATCTCCTGACGAGTTCTTTAGAGTCAAACATTTGGTTGATCCTTCTACCATTCAGAGAATTAGTCAGGCATCTGTCTTTTTTTGTTCTTATGTACAGTGAGCAACAAAAACATTGCAATGTTTGCAACATTTTGATTGTGTGTAAGATAGCTTGGGACTGGTTGCGGCCGCACTAATTGCATAGGGAGGACAATTGTAGCCCTTGGTCCCAGCTTTCTATTGGTGGTCTTCCCAAGCTCAGGAGTGAAGTGGTTGTGATGGTATGGGCCAATTACTAAGGCCTATGCATTGCAATGTTTTTGTTGCTGACATCATGGTGGATGCAATCTACAGTGTGGAGTATGTATTCATGGCAGGAATGCCAGCTATTGCTTACATAATATATCACATGATCAATCCAATGATTTGTCAGCATGTAAACAAAGCCAAACATTGAACTTGCATCATTTATCCTCTATCCTGTACTACAACTCCAAAACCTGCCTATCTGGCTCATCAGGGTTACTCTGTCAGGGAAATGTCAGCACAAACTGGTCCTCACAGCACTACCATGAGTAGGATGTATTGCCAGCACCATTTGTTCCTTAAAAAAGTCACCCCAGTGCTGTTTCCCCCACTAATGCCTGGGGGGTCCTGATGCTAATCCATACTGGGAAAGCTGAAAATTCCATGGAGGTCAGTCTGGCACTTCAGGACATGAAGAGTGAACTAATATGCTCCCAACTAATGCATTTCTGCCAAAGAGAAGCTGGCACCAAGGTTGGGTTGAGGCATAACCTCCTTTGCACACTAGGTGGTCATGGGTGGGGTAGCCTACTGGGCTTCTGGGGTGCAGATTCCTTGCTGCAATATGTCCCTCAGTGTTTCCATTGGTCACTAATGACCAAATGTTCCTTTCCCAGACATCCACAGTTCAGTACAGGGCACATTCTTGCTGACCCTTGATGACACCTGGTGTGAAAAGGAGGGCTATGCCTCAACCCAACCTTGGTGCCAGCTTCTCTTTGGCAGAAATGCATTAGTTGGGAGCATATTAGTTCACTCTTCATGTCCTGAAGTGCCAGACTGACCTCCATGGAATTTTCAGCTTTCCCAGTATGGATTAGCATCAGGACCCCCCAGGCATTAGTGGGGGAAACAGCACTGGGGTGACTTTTTTAAGGAACAAATGGTGCTGGCAATACATCCTACTCATGGTAGTGCTGTGAGGACCAGTTTGTGCTGACATTTCCCTGACAGAGTAACCCTGATGAGCCAGATAGGCAGGTTTTGGAGTTGTAGTACAGGATAGAGGATAAATGATGCAAGTTCAATGTTTGGCTTTGTTTACATGCTGACAAATCATTGGATTGATCATGTGATATATTATGTAAGCAATAGCTGGCATTCCTGCCATGAATACATACTCCACACTGTAGATTGCATCCACCATGATGTCAGCAACAAAAACATTGCAATGCATAGGCCTTAGTAATTGGCCCATACCATCACAACCACTTCACTCCTGAGCTTGGGAAGACCACCAATAGAAAGCTGGGACCAAGGGCTACAATTGTCCTCCCTATGCAATTAGCACAGCCACAACCAGTCCCAAGCTATCTTACACACAATCAAAATGTTGCAAACATTGCAATGTTTTTGTTGCTCACTGTATCTATAGATTATAGCAAACCACAGAGTGATAAACCAATTTGCAGGGGACATGGATGAGCCACACTATCTCCCACCTCCCCTGAGGTGCCTGCCCCTCCCATTTGATGTTGGGAATGCAGGTTTGGCAACATATGTGCAGGGTTACAGGCAAGGCTCTTATCACACAGATGGGACTACTCAGACATGACAAGGCAGGATGATGGGCATCGAGGACATCATTATTCTCTGTCATACTCCAACGAGCCACAGTGATATCATATGTAGATTATGTAATCAGCAAGCTCTCAACTTGCACGGACCAAGGCCGTCTCAACACTCCCCCTCAAGTTGAGGGCTATGTTGGCTTTTGTCTAGGACTCTTTCTGAGCTCCTATGAGTTTCTGTGGTCGTTCTATTAATTTCTTTGACATCGAAATTTAGATGTGACTTGTGACATGTTATCTGTCACATGCTCTGGGTCTGTTGGCAGAGTAGGTGGCATTCATGGCCTCTTGCTACACAGCCCTGGGCCTGCCCTCTCAAAGTCGGAGAAAGGCAGTAAGCACCCTTTTGCCTCCCCCTCACAATTTCATGTCTGATCTCGTTGTGATCGTGGATTTGTGTTCTCTCAGCTTCATTTAGATGGCTTGTGGAGTAGATGTAGTTGCCAGTCAGTTCTATTCTGACTTTTTTGGCCATCTTAGTCCTGGCTCTAGTGTCTTGTGTGGTTGTGTCATCATCACATTTTTTTGACGCCTGTGTGAGCCTATTCAATGCCTCTGAGATAATTCATTCTGTCCATTTGGAACGGTGCATGCCCTGATGCTGTAGTATGGGCATTATTTTATATGTGCGGTGAGTAGTCGCTCACTCTCCCTCGCACTGTACTTAGGCTAATTTTTGGCCAGATCGTGTGGCTCATAAGAATTGTAATTGGCTTCATGGCAGCATTTATGAGAAGTCTGGTCAGTTTGTTTGACCATTTCCTTTGCTCGATTTTTTGTCTCTTTTACAGATTTGAGCGCTTCTTGGCACCATATTGTTTTATGTGGGGGTGGCTATTGTTGCTTGTGTACTATGGTGTTCATACTCCCCCTCACAAGCAGCACATGGCCTGTCTTCACATTTTTAATTTTGGGGTACTGTTTCAGTAAGTGGCACGGCTCTCACTTTGGCCTGTAACTGTTATCATATTGGGTGAACTCGAAATGAATCGGTCACCATAGGTGCGATTTGTTATTTGCGAGAGTTAATAAGGCCGGGCTCGAGTGCTGGCGTGCAATAGTGTGTGCAGCCCATAGCTCCCCCTTGCACAGCACTCACCCTTTCCGCTAAATACCACTCACTTGTGCAGTTTTGTGACATTTTTTTACATTTTATTGATGGTCATTGTGCCATCTGTTGCCTCAAAACAGTGGCACTCTATCTTTTTAGAGGGAAATACTTCAGCATATTTTCCTCTGTTCGCTTCCATTGGTCAGTGCATCCCTTTATGACCAAACCACACATGTGTGCTTGATCCATTTATTATTTTGTCCTCACTCCCTACACACCCACTTTTATAGCGCTTTTTATTCAGGAGTGGTGTGGGTGAATAACTTTGTGAAGCAAACACTTTCCTCGAGGTTCGTTGTTGGCAACAACATATTTCTATTTGCACACATTTTATTGGGTCACCCGTGTCCTCACCCTCCAAAGATCCTCCACTGGTGCACTCAGTGAGGCCTTCGGCATAATTTATGCACATTATTTGTGTGCTCGGATCATCGTATGATTTATGTATTGTTGGCACCTCAATAGCCCCCTTTCTGAGCTGGCTGGGCCCTGGCCTGATGCTCACAAGTATCTGGTGGTATCATAAACCACAGACGGGGTCATTTTTGAGTGCCTATAGCGCCATTAATGTGCGCTTTTAATGCATCCGAGTCTTATAACTCGATGGTGCCCAGTAGTCTGGCTTTTGTGTGATAGGAGTTGCTCCTCACCTGCTTTTCCCGCTAAGCGGGGCTCATAACCTGTTGGGAATGCAGGTTTGGCAACATATGCCCAGGGTTACAGGCAAGGCTCTTATCACACAGATGGGACTACTCAGACACAACAAGGCAGGATGATGGGTGTCGAGGACATCATTATTCTCTGTCATACTCTGACAAGCCACAGTGATATCATACATAGATTATGTAATCAGCAAGCTCTCAACTTGCACGGACCAAGGCTGTCTCAACATTCGACACCAATGCTGCTAGCTCCCCTGGCCCCACACCCCCATACTGGCACCAGTCTCTGCACTGAGGATCCACAGGATCATCTCTGCCCCCTCACTCTCACCTCGTCAACAAGACAAATGCTTCACTTATTGTGTGGTGGACAACTGCTCTAGGTACCAGTCATTATTAGCTGCAGCACAAGTAGTTTTTCATATGGAGCAGTAAATCCTGAGGTCCTCGGGATTTCGACATTGTAAAATAGTTGATTTTATTGGACCGGTCATTCCGGAACGAGTTCTCTAGCATTGTCGGAGTCGAATGGTATAATTTTCTTTGAATTCCAATCACTTGTCGAAGTGCTACAGGCAGTCCGAAGATGAGGTACCTTTTTTTGGTAATTTTCTCACGTGGCAAACTTGCCTGAAAGGACAGTAACAAAAGGACCAAAAGACCTTTGCCCAACAACGTACGAAGGTGTCTACGACGGTTGTCGTGTAGCGGTCTGTGCGGGCACAAAGGGAGCGATTCTCTATGATATCTTGGCCATGCAGCTCGACCGATCCTGCTGCCACTCACGGAATGAACTCGAAGAGGCGACAGAAGACGGCGATTCTATCGAATGGTTGAATCATTTCGTAGAAGTTTGTGAATGGCTCAAAGGTCAAATCGTAGTTATTTTAACGTGCCTCTCAACCACGGCACTACCACAAGCTCACACTTTCTGGCTCTCCATTGATTTTTTTGTAGATGTTTATGCGCGCGTTGCTATTACTGGCGTATCTTAATCGCGTGCATGTTCTCAAGACTGCGGGGCTTTCGGATATACAGTACGCCAATTCATATGAGGTGAAATTTTCGTTTGTGTAACCACCATTAAGCGATCTTGCTTTCACTTCCTTCAGGCGACCTGCTCGACTATACGAATATCATTGACCTCGTTCAAGCAGGCGTACGTGATGGGCTATCTTGGGAGAGAAATTAAGGGCCAGTATTGCAATAGTTTTGCTACTCGTTAAACCCGCCTCATCGAGAGACATGGGCTTTTAGCACGGAAAATCCTCGTCGCGAATATGTTCAAGACCTCGTGACGCATCTCGTCAACGACCACGCTTACTCTATCGTTTTCGAGCGGTTCGTGTGTGAACAGACCCCTTTAGCATATTATTCAAAGGAAGTTCATCAGTGGAGATTTACGTCGGAAGGGTTTCTCGAACCCCCCGCGCGCGTTGCAGAGGAACGTGTGGGAGCACTTGGCGTCTTTCAGCTAACGACGGTGAACCCGGAAGGCTTGATTGGCTTGCCAGTGGAGGTATAGACGTGTTCTTTCTGTCTGACTCGAGTTCTGCACAGCTATCGAACCTCTTATAAAGGCTAGAGACACTGGAGGGCGGCTCGCAGCGTAGCTTATCCGTCATGGTGTTGCAAAGGAGCCACTGGCCGTCCGCAGCGCCGATATACCGCTCTGGGTGGGTCGTTGAGTCTGCCCCATACATATCGTCGCTTTTACTTACGGAAATCGGAAATCGGTCTGACAGATGCAATCTGAGCTCGCAGCTTGCGTTGCATTCTATCAAAGCAAGCAGCAAGGACACAAGTTGGACTGGGACCACTGCATTGGCACAGCAACACTCAAAGCAGGGTTTTCATCTGCTACGAAAGAATTGACGGTGGAACGGGGAGGATGTGCAGAGAGTCAGGGGTGGTAGGAGCGACAGGCAGCGAGGTCACGTGATCGGGTGGCAGGGGTCTCAAGCAGGTGTAGCAGCAGGAGCAAAGTACATAGAACTACAACAGCGGGAGAGCACAAGCATCTCAGTCTGGCATTCCCAATGGTCAGCCTGTATCAAACGGTTGTCCTTCTTCTCTTCAACGAATCTGTGGAACTTGGGTGCAAGCAGATCCTGGAGGCCATACGAATGGGTTCGTTATTCTTTTATGTCGTTCCTTACCGATCTGGCGCATACTGACTCCCTGTTTTATACGTTCCGGTGCAGACGAGGGAGAGTTGAGGCGTACATTGCAGAGTCTCGCCCATGCAAAGAAGATGGTACTGAGGAAACGTCCTGTAGGGAAGGATATCGATAAGACCGATGTCTTTTATTTTAACCCCGAGTTCATGGTTCTGGGGGTCAAGGTACATATCAACTTTGTCCAAGCTAAGGAGAGGGTATGTGACTTCCCTCATTCTCTGTCGTCGTGTGGGGACTCGTTATCGTCAGCCCGAAGAATCGACACGCACGCAGTCGCATATCGATAGCGACAGAAAGCACCACCTCGACGCTGCCATCGTACGAATCATGACAGCGAAAAAAGAGCTGACGTATGAGCAGTTCAACTCCCAGACGATTGAGTCTGTGAAGAGTCATTTCGTGCCAGAGGTAAACGTGATCGAGCAGCGCATCGCTATTGGAACAGAAATTCTTGAGGCGGGACAGGAATAAATACATTTATGTCACTTGATATGGTAATTCTCTTTCCCTCCGTTGTTGCAACCGATGACATAGGAGATTATTGTGGCAGACCCTTGGATGAGGGGTGCTCGACGAGTTGTTCAGAGGTAATGAGGCCAAAAATGTTTCTTTCATTCGGCCCGATGTCATTTCGAGCGCCATAGCGGTTTCAGCTAGAAGCTAAGGGAAGAATAATTATCCAATGACCCTGTGGCAGCGAATTCACGTACTTACGCACAGCCTGGAAGATTAGCGCCTGATGTGAGTCAATGGATCCCCAAAACTGCAAGCATGCAGGGTCATGCTTCTCCGGGCCCCGGAGGTCCGCAAAATGTTTCGTATATTGCACCTGGTGATTTGGCATTCCGTGCGTTCTACTTTCGCGTATCGTGCTTTATGCTTTTACATTGCGTGGAGCAGCTTGCGGCAGGGGATATTGCATAGCAGCATTACGCCATGCTATGCTGTGGCAAAAAAACCAAATGGTGGATGTAGTACGGAACTGCTGGCTTTTGTGACACCCTTCTTTCTGTTCGTTACGTTGTGGCCTCGTCGGGGGCCGGAACTGTAGAAATATTGACAATGATAGCTCCACCCTCTGAACACTCCAGTCCCCCGAAAAATTCAGCAGGTTCGTGGAGTGGGTAATGGGTAATATTCATGCGTTCAGCTGACTTGGTACCCAAACCCCATCGCCTGCAGGGCATAGAAGGCTGATGCCTTCCAGACGAAGTCCGATTCCGTTGCCCAGCCGTCTATCAACGGCCTAAAGAAGGCGTGAGAGTAACATAATCTTGTTTACGATAGGTCATACGTACCGTGGCGAGCTCTGCAATGGTAACTAGTCTAATAGTCAGAAACAAGAGGGATTCATATCTATGAGTCTTCCGTAAGGACGCGAGAGCCACTATCATAGAACGGTATGCAGGGTAATTGGAACGCCAGACAGACTCTATAATAGTGCTCCGGTGGCCCCACAGGTATCGCGACGTAAAAGTAGGAATGACAACTCCTGAGCCGGTGCAGCAATGTCACCGTTAACGAGGCAACCTCCACAGCGATGCCGATCTCGTTAAGATAGTCATACTGACATAAGAGTCGGAGTTACTGTGTGAAGCTCCCATATGGGGTATGTATGGTGGCTGAAGCGCTGAAGCCGGAATTTCGGGGAGATGACGCTTAGGATAAACTGAGGCTTACTTATATTTATTGCGAACGTTCACTCAAAAAGAGGAAGACAGCAACCATCGGGCCGTCTCCACTGGTCGTGCCACCTGTACTAGCAAAGCCCCAAGTTGAAGGACAAGTCGAGTTGCAGAGACCTTTCGGAACTCGAATGCGACGGTAGCAGTGCGCGGGGGACAGAACAGAAGAGGAACAAGGAACAGAGGGCGTGTGCTGAATGTACCAGGTGCGTTTGCGATCTGCGTGAAGCTTGTTATGTATGTAAGTAACTGACTTTCGAGTCCGAATTTGAAGTAAAAATTTATCTACAAAATGTGATACTAAACGTCACGTATTATGTGAGTGTTCATGGATAGTCATGGCGCTTCAGCTTTCCACAGGGTTACCGTCGGATCCAGCCTGGCGTAAATCTTGTTTGAGTGACCGTGAATCGGACTCGCAGGTAACAGAGTTTGGGAAGATTGTCCACTATATAATACGAACGCTCACCTGGGGAGATAACAACTTCCCATCTTCAGTGATGCCGCCTGTGCCAACAAAACCCAAGCCGAAGCTCAAATCGAGTGGCAGAGACCTTCGGGAATTTGAATGCGAGGGTAGCAATGCACGGGAGACCGAACAGAAGAGGAGCAAGGGACAGATGGCGTGTGCTGAATGCAAAAGGTGCGACCATCGAGTATACCTGTGTGAAGCCTGGTGGCTAACTTCCGCACTTCTCCTGGGTTGCCTATGTCTATCTACAGACTCAAGATCAAGTGTGACAAGCAAATTCCATGTCAGTCCTGTCGCGTGAGTATATATTGTTCTCTTCTTCCTCAGCACTTTTTCATCGCAGCAACACTTTCGTAGCGAAGGGGTTGTACAGCGTTATGTCCCAATGGTATGTGCTCTTGGTTCATTGTCCTTCCATTCCACGGTTTCCGGCTTCATCCACGCTTTGTCCACAGAAAGTCTCTCCACTGGCCAGGGAACTCGGTATGGCCTGTCTATGGTTGCGCCCAGTTACCATCTAAGGTCCATATTGTAGGTTCGTCCTTGCGGCGACGGAACACCTCCACCGTCAGCTGGCCAAAATGGGCGAACGAATTCGGCAACTGGAAGATGCACTAAGTGAGCTCCAAGCCAAGCACTCCACAGAACCACATCCGCTTCTTCAGCCTGACCTCTTGGGGACATCTCAACGTGACGACGACGTCGGTCATCCCTCTGTAGAGAACGAATTGGTGGAAGCTTTGGGTACATTATCCATCTCGGATAGTGGTGTATCTCGCTTCTTTGGACCAACGGGAGGCTCACATGTAAGCATTGCCTAAGTCGTATGTATGCTTATGCTCAAGGTAGGCTTTACAGTGTTTGTTGATGGTGTGCTAGACCCAATCTTATCACTTAGTCTCCTTATAATGATGCCATCTAGATCGAAAATTTACCCTCCGAAGACTCTGATGACGGCTCGTCTGATTCGGCGAGAGAGCTACCCCAGGAAATTGAAATATTTTCACGGTCTCTCCCATTCAAGCCTGCTCATCCGACACTGAACGTGGAAAACCTGGTAAACGACTACCTGCCTACCTGGGAACGGGCCCGTTATTTGATAGATGTGTACCTCGACCAAGCTATCTCGCTATATCAGAATGTGTCTAAGGATGATATCTTGTCGGAACTGCTACCCGCTTACTATACGAATGGCGTACCTCATGTTGCGCAAGCGAAAAATAACCCACACCGGCTCAGCCTCCTGTTCCTCATTTTTGCGTTTGGTGCTTTACTTAATCCGAACCAGGAACCTGGGGTCACAGAGGCAGAACGTTACCACCAGCTTGCGCGTGCCGCGATCTGTCTTCAGTCCGTGATAGACAAACCGTCTCTGGAAACCATTCAAACGCTGCACCTTCTCAGCATATACAATTCTTTGAGTGGGAATGAGTTGGCTGGCAAGGAAACGAGTATGGAGACATCGTGCTCATTAGTGGCGCTGGCTGCGCAGCTAGCTCACACAGTGAGTCTGTTGGCGTTTAGATTTGTCCGTGTATGACGCTCACAGGCCGTTTGGTCAGCTTGGACTTCGTAAGTACTGACAGAGATGAGAGACAGGCAAATTGGCTGACCAAGGTTTTGTCTTTCCAAGACCGAGATGGTCTCAGATGGGGTCTATCTCATGGTATTGTTGTAAGGCGACGGATGGTATTTTGGGATCTATTTGTCGCAGATGTTTGGAACGTAGGTTGGGTGTATTTCTGTCTATGTGCTCGCTGATTGTGGTGTGTTCCTGCAGAGTCTCCACGTAGGGAGACCTCCAACTCTCTCCCTTCCATACATTGATTGCCAGTTCCCTGGGGGCGGGTCGCCACATGATGAGGTTCTTACCGAATCCGGTAGACGGGCTTTCTGTTAGTTCTCGCCTTTATCCATCGTCCTGATATTCATACTGATCGGCATTCCTACAGTTGGAACTTGGATGTTTCGGTTTACGTGAGATTGTGTTGCAGATGTCACTGCCCGAACACTGGCCTCGAATCCCCCAAGTTATTCCACTATCCTGGAGCTCGACCGCAAAGTGAGAAATTTCCCTGTTACCGCAGCCGCTGAAGAGTTTGCTGCTGCTGCATGCGGCGCTGTCCCGGCGAAACCTGCAGAAAAGGACATTGGTTTGATGGAATCTATGCATCGTTTGATCATGACCAATGCAAGGGAAGCCGGTAGGTCGCTTTCTTTCTTATTTTTTTTGTCAAGGTTGATGATGATGGCTTTGTCTGGTTAGTCTTGCTTTATATCCATAGGAGCTACTTTGTGCAAGCTATCACCACCAATCCCATCAATCCATTGAACAGTCTATACACACCGTCCTTCCTGGCAGCGTATCGAGCATCTTTAACGATCTTGCGCACAGTCAAGGTGCAGTACGACCTCCATCCGAAGCTCACTGCTCGGCTTTGGCTCGTTTGGACGTATGCTTTTTCAGCTGCTGTTAGTTCCCCGTATCTTTAGTTGCTTTCCTGCCATCTCTATGTTGACGTGATGGTTATGGTAGGTCGTATTCGGAGCGATCGTTACACGTGGGCCACGGTCACCTATGGCTTCTAGTGCAATGAAAGAGCTTCACGATGCTCATCTTCTTTTCACTATGGCATCGTCACATAGTCGGAGAGCACAAAAAGCCCTTGTACGTTGCCGATCTTGTGCGCTTGTACTCGGAATATACCCATTTTCATTATAGCCCATCGTCACCAAGTTGATAGAGAAGGCACATATTGCCCTCCTTCGTGCACAGAGCGGTATGCCGTACGAATTGGGTCAGCAGTGGGGTGTTGCTGAGAGTGAGGGCGATGATGCTGTGGATATCTTCACAGGCCGGATGAAGATTGTGTCTATGAACAGACAGACGACAGGTCGGATGTCGGAGGGATCCTCAAAATCCGATAGGTTGGCAAGGCAGTGCAGCACCTCAACGCTCATGTTGCAGCAAAAGCAAAGTCAGGTTGAGCCTGTGGTACCGCAACCGTACAGTTGTGAACAGTTGGGTTCTACGTGGCTCCACGAACCCGGCTCTGTGGCTCAGGCAACGCAAAAGATGCCAACTTTGGATTGGACACTTCATCATCCGGATGCTGCATCCCAGCCTACTTTCATGCAGCCACCACCGACGTCAATGCAAATACCTCCCCATGTGCAGTATAGTGGTGAACAGTTGGATTCTACACTGCTTCAGCAGCCTGGCTCTGCGGCTGCTCTAGAGCAAACGCAAGAGATGCCAACTTTCGACTGGACGCTTCATCCGAATGCTTCATCCCACTCTACATTCATCCAACCACCTCCCGTGCCACTGCAAATATCTGCTGATGCGCCATCGCAAGCATCAGCACGTGGTGGGCCTGCCGCAGGACCATCCACGCGACCATGGCAGCCCTGGCTGTCTGATCCGATGACCAATGTTTCAGCTCCCAGCGCGCAGGCCTACTCCCAGGGGTATCATCCGGACCGCCAACGATATGACCAATATAGACAATGTCCTCCCAACCTTTCCGCACTGTCCACTGTATCGTGTTATGATGATCTTCTCTCTAGCTCCGGTGCGCACCATCACCAAAGCCAGTCTCAACCTCCTCCATGCACACATCCACATACGGATACGCAACCACACCATCCAATACAACCACTTCCCTGCGACCATCAACCCGACCGTTTGCACCCTCCCCAATTTCAACCTGAACCGCTTGTCCCGCCCGAACTTGCCCAACTTGGTCTCGTTGCACCAGAGTCGGGACTTGACCAACGGTGGATATTATTCATGCGCGAATCTGGTTTTTTCGGCGGGTATGGCAACGAAGGTTAGATAGAAACCAAGGGGTCCTGCATTCAGACGTATGTAATATTATCCATGTGTTTCTGTATAAGTGACTTGAACCAGATATGAAAATTGTACGCAAGCATCGCGGAGATGTCATTTAAGTAGTAGAAATGTAGTAACTGTGCATTGCATGCAAGCAGCGAAGACAGTATGCTGTTGCAGTCAAGAACTGCTGACGCATTTTGACATTACCTGTAGCGATGGAGCCAGCTGACCTTACGTCAAGTGTGTAGTACACATAACACAGTTGCAGTTCACCACTACCCCGGCAGAGGTCGGTGATACCATACTCCATACCAACTGTCGGACCCATCACTCCTTGTCGTGCTCTGACTCTATTCTTTTTGTTCCCGCTGCAGACCTTAGATCCCTAGGGACCCTATCCCATCCTTCAACATCCGACGGTCAAATGCGGCAGTGAGATATCTCGTCAAACAAGACGTCATGAATGAATTTCCGGCCGACTTAGGCGAAGAGGAGTCCGAGGAATTTAGAGGTCTCAGAGTTGAAGGGAGGAGAGGTCATAATTCTCAATCCCGTCCTTTGTAAGGTAGGTCAAACCTCCTAGTAACGAGCTAGGGTTGAATGTTTGTTCACCGTTACTATCTCCAATGGCATTTCAAGTTGCGCTCATTTAGTATCCCTCGAATATATACCTTTCTTCGTGACAATAATGTTGGTCTCGATTTCTAGCGACTTTTTCGTCTACACGTGCTAGAAGTATGCTAACACATCTGAAGAACTAAGAGGCGTTGCGCCGGTACAAATGAGATAGAGAGGTTCATGAAAGTATTTGGTAGAGGCATCCTGGAAAGTCACATGAAGTTACGCAAAATTAGGACAGGCAGTCAGAACACGGCTGCCCGTCGTGGTGCAGTTTGCTCCGACCACAGCGGGGGAGCCTGCGCTAGCCACAATGAGGCGGGTCAAACTGTAACTCGAGTGACATATCGATTGTAGCTCTGGCGATAGATGTTCTCAGCACGTAGCAAGAACTGAGTATGACTTCGTAGGAAGCGCAATGGAGTACCCATGGTTTGTTCTTAGCATTAACAGAGCCACAGTGTTGATAATTGGGATCAGCACAAACGCTAACAACTGCCTCCTTGCCTCGTGCTTTCTTGGCCATATAATCGAGGATGTACAACTGAGTGCCATGAATTGGGACTGACCTGACAAGCTCCCAATCTGGGCTTGTGCATGATACATTACTCTATTTGTTTTATACGCACATCAATATTTTCGTTGAGGTTTCAGGAAAGGCCAGTGCTTGAGAGCCAACAATGTCCCGGGCGATGGTCGCCAGCATTCAATCACCGGGGAGGAAAACGGTTAAGCGTCGGATTAACGTCGATCCGGCAGGCTTCCGAGGTAAAATAGAACATACCTTACTATTAGTGTTGTTCAGGCCTGGCAGAGCCCTTTAGGGGCCGAGTCGAGCCAGGCCTGCGGGACGCCCTCTAGGGCCCAGGGCCCGGCATGGGGTTTTGTGAGGCCCTATCACATCCTGCACATATTGTGAACATTGTTTCGTGAATTTCGCGAACCAAGAGTGTGCCTTTGTGGAACATTTGATCCGTCGGGCGGAATGGGTAGTTGAAAACAGACACACAGAACAAGTTCTCCTACGGATTCATACCTAAGTCATTGAAAGTGTGAGTAGGTAAACGAAGGTTATCATCGCAGCACTAACATACAGGACTGTACAGGCGAAACTGTCAAGTACAAGGTTTAACTTCAGTGGGGCTAGTATGCCTTCCCACATGTGGCATCCATGACATCGAGTAGAGGGACAGGAGGAGCTATCTGAACTGTGTCCCTCGATCAATTTGAAGTTTGTCTTTGCCCTCAAAGATGGGTGGGTTTGTTAAGATCAGGGTGCCCCTGACAGTACAGCACACAGCAACGGCAGTGTAGGGCGGCCATCAGGAGATGATATCGGAGTCAATTGGGAAGTACATAACAGCGGGAACCGGGCAGCCAGTCGGATCTACGGGCGCCGAGATTAAGGATACTCCGTCTCGTCAGCTAGGGTCACACCACGTTATAGCTGAGGCTTAAAATGTTACTTTGTAGTCGACCTGATGCCTTTCTGGGAGGAAAAATGCTCACCCAGAGATCCCGTGCCAGAGGACGCAGCTTAGAAAACTTGCCCTTGACGAAAGTCAACAAACCTGCGTAATTGTAAGCATGCATTAGTACTCGAGGGTCCCAAGAGCCAAACTCTAAATGTACTGCTGGTACTATCATGTGACAAGCAGTGCACAATGGAAAGGCAATGCACAATCACATCTCATGCTCGAAATATCCAAGATATTTGCAATATAGCACCACAGGCACATTCTCAGAGGTCTATTCTACTAGATACTGTACTTTAATAAGAAGTAGGCATGTTGTGGTTGCACTCTATCACACAAATTCTAAGGAGAGTGGTGTGAAAAACTGCATTTTTGGGGTATTTTGCCCCAGATCCCAAAGATCTCACATAGTTCAGTCAACCACAGGCCTGAAACTGGGACACCCAACATGTACATTTTGGCCTAAGAGTGGGACTAGCTGATGCTGGCCAACTGACCCTGACATAGGGTCGGCCAGCAGGCCCACCCCCCTGGAAGTGGGGTAGGCCAACCTGTCTGGTGGGTGGCCCACCCCCTGAAAGTGTGGTCGGCCTACCTGGTGGGGGGATGGCCCACCCCCCAGAAGTGGGGTCGGCCTACTTGGCTGGGGGATGGCCCACCCCCCCAGAAGTGGGGTCAGCCGATCTGGCTGGAGGATGGCCCACCCCCCTGAAAGTGGGGTCAGCCTACCTGGCTGGGGGATGGCCCACCCCCCCAGAAGTGGGGTCGGCCTACCTGGCTGGAGGATGGCCCACCCCCCCTGAAAGTGGGGTTGGCCTACCTGACTGGGGGATGGCCCACCCCCCTGGAAGTGGGGTCAGCCTACCTGGCTGGAGGATGACCCACCCCCCTGGAAGTGGGGTCGGCTGACCTGGCTGGAGGATGGCCCACCCCCCTGAAAGTGGGGTCAGCCTACCTGACTGGGGGATGGCCCACCCCCCCAGAAGTGGGGTCAGCTGACCTTGCTGGAGGATGGCCCACCCCCCTGAAAGTGGGGTCAGCCTACCTGGCTGGGGGATGGCCCACCCCCCCTGAAAGTGGGGTCAGCCTACCTGACTGGGGGATGGCCCACCCCCCTGGAAGTGGGGTCAGCCAACCTGGCTGGAGGCTGGCCCACCCCCCCTGAAGTGGGGTCGGCTGACCTGGCTGGAGGATGGCCCACCCCCCTGAAAGTGGGGTCGGCCTACCTGGCTGGAGGATGGCCCACCCCCCTGAAAGTGGGGTCGGCCTACCTGGCTGGAGGATGGCCCACCCCCCTGAAAGTGGGGTCGGCCTACCTGGCTGGAGGATGGCCCACCCCCCTGAAAGTGGGGTCGGCCTACCTGGCTGGAGGATGGCCCACCCCCCCTGAAGTGGGGTCGGCTGACCTGGCTGGAGGATGGCCCACCCCCCCAGAAGTGGGGTCGGCTGACCTTGCTGGGGGATGGCCCACCCCCCTGAAAGTGGGGTCAGCCTACCTGGCTGGGGGATGGCCCACCCCCCCTGAAAGTGGGGTCAGCCTACCTGACTGGGGGATGGCCCACCCCCCTGGAAGTGGGGTCAGCCTACCTGGCTGGGGGATGGCCCACCCCCCCAGAAGTGGGGTTGGCCTACCTGGCTGGGGGATGGCCCACCCCCCCAGAAGTGGGGTTGGCCAATCTGGCTGGAGGATGGCCCACCCCCCAGAAGTGTGGTTGGCTGACCTGACTGGGGGATGGCCCACCCCCCCAGAAGTGGGGTCAGCCAACCTCACTGGAGGATGGCCCACCCCCCTGAAAGTGGGGTTGGCCGACCTGGCTGGGGGATGGCCCACCCCCCCAGAAGTGGGGTTGGCTGACCTGGCTGGAGGATGGCCCACCCCCCTGAAAGTGGGGTTGGCCTACCTGGCTGGGGGGTGGCCCACCCCCCCTGAAAGTGGGATTGGCCTACCTGACTGGGAGATGACCCACCCCCCAGAAGTGGGGTTGGCCTACCTGGCTGGGGGATGGTCCATCCCCCTGGAAGTGGGGTCAACTGAGCTGGGATCAGCCATTGGATACAGGTCACAGCCTGGGCATCCATGTCAAATGAAAAGACTAGTGATGCCACAGATGGTCCCAAGGTACCCCCCATGGTCAGCCAACCTGACTGGGGGATGGCCCACCCCCCCAGAAGTGGGGTCAGCCAACCTGGCTGGAGGATGGCCCACCCCCCTGAAAGTGGGGTCGGCCTACCTGACTGGGGGATGGCCCACCCCCCCAGAAGTGGGGTTGGCCGACCTTGCTGGAGGATGGCCCACCCCCCAGAAGTGTGGTCAGCTGACCTGACTGGGGGATGGCCCACCCCCGCAGAAGTGGGGTTGGCTGACCTTGCTGGAGGATGGCCCACCCCCCAGAAGTGTGGTCAGCCGACCTGACTGGGGGATGGCCCACCCCCCCAGAAGTGGGGTTGGCCTACCTGGCTGGGGGATGGCCCAGCCCCCCAGAAGTGGGGTTGGCCAACCTGGCTGGAGGATGGCCCACCCCCCTGAAAGTGGGGTCAGCCTACCTGGCTGGGGGATGGTCCATCCCCCTGGAAGTGGGGTCAACTGAGCTGGGATCAGCCATTGGATACAGGTCACAGCCTGGGCATCCATGTCAAATGAAAACACTAGTGATGCCACAGATGGTTTGAAGTTACCCCCCCAAAGTGGGGTCAGCCTACCTGGCTGGGGGATGGCCCACCCTCCCTGCAAGTGTGGTCATCCCCCAGGAAGTGGGGTCAACAGGGCTGGGATCAGCCATTGGATACAGGTCACAGCCCCACACTGAGGGGCATCCATGTCAAATGAAAAGACTAGTGATGCCACAGATGGTGTTGGCCAACACCCCTGGAAGTGGGGTTGGCTGACCTGGTTGGGGAATTTTCAACTTCACTAGGGGGACAAGGATCCCCACCATATTATTACCAAGCTGAGACAAGATCCAATATCAAGAGGGATCCAACAATCCCAATATTCCCCCATTTTGGACAACCTTTAAATGAGATACATTTCTGATCTAACACAGTTTTCATGATGTATCTACAAACTGAGTCCCAATGCTCTCTTGGTCTGTTTCCTCTCTCTCTGCTCTCTTTTCCCCTGCACTTCATCCTCATGATGACCTCCTTTTGTCACCTTCTGTTTCTGCTTCAAATTCACACTCCCTTCTCTTTTCCTTTTGTTCATAGGTCTGGGAACAGGAGTTTCCTCCTCCTCACTCCCTCCCTCATTCCCACTCATCTCCTCTCCCACCCTACAACCCCCCTTCCCACCAATCCCCTCCCCCCTCTCTTGTTCACCCATCTGGCTGGAATTTTGCTGCAACCTGGAGACCACCAACCCCACTGCATCCATCACATCTTCCCCCCTCTCAACACCAAGCTCTGAGTTCAGCAAAAAATCAAGGTCAGCTACTTCAGGGTCATCTGGTTCCACTTCCTGGGCCCACTTACACTCCCTCAACAGAAGCCCAAATCCAAGCACCACCTGAAGGCCCTTCAAGGAGCAACCAAACCTTGCACTTTGTAGCTTTCCAAGTGCCTTCCAGAAGGAAATCCCATCCATATGAATATCTGCAGGAAGATACTGGGCACTCCAAGCCCATGTTGCCCAGACAGGCATGTCAAGCTTAGTTCCCATTCCAGGTGCCTGTGATACATATCTGTTAGTAGGGTCCCCCCCATATATTTGTCACTCACTGTCTTGGGTAAGGCAAGCACCAGCTCAACCAGCTCTTGGTACTGAGGCATGATGGAAAGAGACTTTAAAAACTTGACTCTGTCCTTGCTGGCATGCCAAGCAGGACTTGTTTCTTGAGGGGTATCATCCTCGGCCCTTCCAGGAGCTACCTCCCCCCTCTTAGGAACCCCACCAGTTTCCTGCTTGGAATCAGAGCCACCAACCATCCCCATGGGACCCACACTTGCTTCACTGTCATCCCCAGGGCTCATATACACTTTCTTATTAGAGCTGGCCTTCCCTTTCCTGTCAGACTGAAGTGCCAATGGTGCATCCTCCTTTCTGCAATTGATAAATGACACAATCACCTTATCCTCACCCTCTAGGGAATGCCAATGAGTCCAAAGCAACCAAAGGTCTGCCTTTGTCCATTTTGAAGGATCCTTCATAGTAAATCCATCTGGAATGGACTCTTTGTCCAGATACTCCAGAGGAGACTTGATAAGTAATCCCCAGGGAACTTTGGCCTTTGGCCTCTCTGTAAACTTGGCTATGTTTGTGCCTTCAACCAACCACCTGACATCCACATTCCAACCAAGAACCCACCATAAGCTGCTTGGAAAACTGCTCTTGCCAAATTCTGCTGGACCTTCAGCTTCTGCCCAGACCAAGATGGCACTTCAGGATTTCCATCCTTGTCAACAGTTATCTCCACCTCTTGCTTCTCCTTCAGATCTTCTTCCTCAACTAAGTATTGATCAGTTTAGGTACACATAGAGAATACACCAAACTCACCAGGGGCAGTCAAAAGATAGTCAGTCAAACTATGCTCTCCATTCAAAACCCAATCCTTGCTGGACTCTGATGACTCAGTGAAAGCTTTCTTCCCATCAGCAGGAGGTGTCTCAAAACTAGATGTCTTCCTTAGCATGGGATGCACCAGGTTAAATGGAACTTACACTGTCATCTTGATCTGATTTTCCCCTGCCTCATGGGCTGAAAACATCACTATGTGGCAGCCCATGGTTCTTTGAACTGTGTCAATGAACTCTCTAGCCATGCTGGGGAAACTTTTTCTCCAGTATCTGTGCATTAGCAAGCTCAGCATAAGGCCTTACAATGAGATGGGCACATAAAAATCATGGGTCTCTTTGGGAGCACCTAATTTATTCCACTTTTCCACAGCCCTCCCCAGCTTCAGCTTTTCTATCATCAGAGAGACTCCCACCACTTTTGGACAATCTTAGTCCTTTGGCCTATGGTCTTTGGGTCCTTGGTATCCCTCCTTTCCCTATCATACAAATCCAGGTCGTCCTTGAAGAGTCTCTGGCCACAAGTAAAGGCTGTGAATGGCTTTCTGTAGTCTCCAGCCTTGGTTGGCCTTGCCCTTTCTTCCCTGACATGCTCACCCTCCCCAGCATCTTCCTTCCTTTTCTCAGAAACAGACAGGATGTGCAGGATGATGTTCTCCTCATCATCTCGGTCTTCAGGGTCTAGTTCTGGTAAGAACACCCTTCTGATGGCCTAGATAAACTTGAGACATGTCCAACATAATGCAAAAAGATGTCACACCACTCTCAAATTATTAGGCAATGCCACAGAACCCGGAGCTGCCTGCTGGAGGATCTCTGACTTCACCTCAGCCAAAATTTCATTTTGGAGCTCTGAGTTCCCCCTTGCTTCTTTGTACTGCCCTAAATAGGATGACAGGATAGTAGAGTAGGCTTCAGACAAAATCTCATTTTGGAGCTCTGAGTTCCCCCTTGCTTCTTTGTACTGCCCCAAATAGGATGACAGGATAGTAGAGTAGGCTTCAGACCAATCAGCCATGGGATAGTGCAATGTTGGGGAGGTAAGTGGCAGTAGAGATTTTGTTGCAGTGGGATGAGGTGAAAATTATCAGCCCTTACCTGATTTAGGCAGGTGGTTGAAAAATGATCGGCTATTCCTCTTTTAGGGAAAATATCAATGTGTTTTGACATATTTGTCATTCACTATGATTCAGATACGAAGTCCAAAGCCTTGTGCAGTAGGACAATAAATGGAATGTATATACTGCTGTTCTAATTACAATCCATTTGTTTACCTTGGAACATCAACCTTGCCTTCTTGTCAAAGTCACTCCACAACCCAATCTGCTTATTAGCATAAGCTTCTTTCCCAGGTTTGGTGGACTGCAGAGCCCTCTTCTCCCATATGTTCTTGTGGTGCTTGAACCACAAACTAGTCCACAGCATCTCATGCCTCACCAGCAATACTTCTTCTTTCCATCTGTCTCTTCTTGCCCTTGCTTTGAGCCAATTGATTTGGTAAACTGAGCATAACTTTTAGTAAGATATATTGAAGGAGTATACACTTACATTCTGCCATCAACCCCCCAGCCTCCACATTCAGCTGCCTCTCATCACCATCCATCATCCAAAACCAGGCCAGCTTACTGGTCCCCTGTCCAAACTTGTTTTCCTCTGTCACCTCCTTACTCACTGCAAGATCCTCTGGTTGGATTTCTTGATACCTTTCTTCAATGTTAACATCAGGGTCCAACTGGAGAATGGCCTGCCTGGCCCTTTGATAACTTCTGACATGCTTGTTGACCCTGGCCACCACTTTTTGGATTTCCTTCTTGGATCTGGTACCCTCCCTAGTGGAATTTGAAGTCCTGAAATTCTGTCAGTATAACATGGCCTTGTTTCCCAGGTCAGTCCTAAGCTGGTCTAGACAATCATTAGCTTGTCCAATCCTGAGTTCCCTTTCCTCTTTGAGAAGGCCATGAAGGCCCAGCTCCATTAGTTTAGCAGCTCCAATGGAAGATGGCATCCATATACTCATGAGCTCAGAAGCCAGCTCCTCAGAATCCTCTTCAGGAGCTTCCAAATCCCCTTCATCATCATGCCAGAACTCCCAATCCTCATCCTCATCATCTTCTTTCCCACAGAATGCTGGATCATCCTGGGGAATGAAAGTACCATCTATCTCCAAAGTTTTGAAAAATGCTTGACCATTACTATGGAATGTTTCAATCCTGGCAGAGAGTCTTTGCCTCTTCTGGGAAGCTTTGACTTCTTGCCTGGTGGACATGGGCCTGGGAAGTTGTTGGAGTTCAGATCTCAGCTGGTCCCTGCAGGTCTGGTCAGCAAGAAAATCACCTTCAGTTCAACAGAGACCCCACTGTGAGTCTTCAATGCTGATTCCTTCTGCAAGCCAGGCCACAGAACCAAGGTTTCCTGAAGGGGCCTTTGGGTGTTTGGTGAGCTTTAACTGCACTTCATGAAAGGTGGGAGCTACAAAAATCATCAGACCAAGACATCATTCCATCCAACAGACAGACCTTTGTCCCCTTTCAACAAATAAATATCTAGGGCCTCCCCCCTATCTGCCTCTGCCCTAAGAGCATCCAATTCCCATTGAGCAACCTTGTCGGGATCTAGAACAGCAGTCAACTGCTCATGTGCCTGATTCATTTCCTCCAGACACTTGTTGGCCATCTTGTGTTTCTTCAGCAAGGATGGGACTTTGAAGTTTGGGGTAAATTTCACTCCCCTTCAAGAAAAAAAACCTCACCTATTCCCACAAGCTTTTTCCAGTTAGAATCCCTCATATGATCATCATACACCTCTTGCCTGTGGGCCTGACTCATAGACCTGGCAGTTGGGGAGATCTTATTGAATGGAGCCCACAATGTCTCCAGAATTTCTCCATCCAAGTGGCCTGCACCCTTGATAAAGTTAAGGCTGTACCTTGGAAAGCAAGAGAGCTTGTGTGCAGCCAAATGGAACTTCCCCACAGCAGGAATGATTTCCAGAACTGGGGGAAGAAGGAGAGAGGGACTAGACTTTACCTGTTGATGGAAGTTGACACTCCACTGGCACCCTACATCATAAATGACCAGGGATTTTGTGATGCCCTCAGAACAATACCCAAGAGCATTGCAAATGGAGTAGTCTGTGTTCATATACCTGGCCAACAATTTGGTCCAAAGGCACCAATTTCAATACACCAAGTTCACTCACCATTCCCCTTTTTGAAAATCTACCACAGAGTGGGGAACAAAGCAACCATGTCAGGCACAAGCTGTGGCACCAATCCCAGTGGACTGGAGGTTGGACTTGTTGATGTTGGCAGCATTGATTTCCCTGTGATTGCTGCAGGTGGATCTCTAAAGGCATGGTCAGTGGGTAAACTCCAAGACCTTATGACCACTCACCTCCTTGCTATCCAAAGACTGTTGGAGATGACTCTGATAGGGTCCCTCTGAAACCATATAGCCTTTTCCATCTGACAAGGCCACATCCAACTCTGGCTTGTTCATTTTCATGTGTTGAGCTGTGAAGTTCCCATCAATGACATATCTTCTCATTACAGTATCACTGAAGCAGGTTAGAATCTGAATGTAAATAGATTAAAGCCTCCTACCTGTCATATCAACCTCTCCAGTCTGTAGGTAAATTCAGACCTGGTTGGGGGTAGGCAGGGCAGAAAAGGGCAAGTCCCCCCTCTCCTGGATCTTTTTCTGTATCATGACCAAAACCAAACCATTTCCTATGTTTCAAATCCCTGCACAATTGAGAAACCCTCATCAGCTCCCTGTACCTATCCTATCAAGCCAAGAAAGCAGTATTAACACAAGCCACCAAACAGGAAGAGGCACTCAACTGGTACCCTGTCAGGAAATGCATTATTGGTGAGCCATTTCAGCTTCTGATAGAAGCTCATAGCTGAAGTCTTGCACTCCAAAGCATCAACAAGGAAGTGATTGAGCACATCAAAGGTGAAGGCAGTCTTGGGCTTAGATATACTGGCTGGAAAGAGTCGTCCCTGAAGCAACTCAAGGTGCCAGTCATTAGGATCTGACCCAGGGCAACTGCACCAAGAGATCTCATGGGTAAAAATGCCCTTGGTGTGTACAATGGTCATTTGGGATCGAGAGGACCTCCTGGCAGGGTGGGTTATCATAGGGCCTCCTTGAGCAAAAGCTACTGAGCTGTAATGTGGAGGTCCTTCTCCAGATTCATAGCCAGACTCCTCTAGATTGGGGTTCTCTGGGCCTCAGGGACATGGCAGCCCCCCATGCCCTATATGCCACAAGAAGCCAAGTTCCATCAAGGAGGTAGCCTCATAGTGAGTACCATTCCACCTTTGGACCTTGTGAAAAGGAAGGTTCTTGTGAGCCTTGACAACACAGGGACCACACCAGGCATGTACACCAGTGCAGGACATGCATCTAATACATCCTTCTGCCTGAGAACATTCCTCACAAATTCCCCCCTTAGCCAGCTGCTCTTCCTCCAGAATAACATTGAGATACTCAGTTCTCCAAGGCAACCACTCTCTGATAAAGTCATTTTGACTCTGCAGGGAAGTTTTAGTTCAGGTCAACTCCCAATTCAGAGTACCTACCTTTGTAAGCCTTTGGGACTGGGGGGCATCTTCTACATCATTCCACTCAGAGTTAGAGAAGCCTGGGATATCAAGATTTTGGGAGAATATTCCAGTTCTTGGGGTCCTGGGAGTGGAAGGTTGACTACCAGATGGGAGGTAGAGGTGGCTAGCATCAACTTCCTTGTATATGAGCTTTCCTCTTCTGGTCTTGGTGGGCTGGAAAGTGTACAATGAACCTCTACCAGAGCTTTTGCCCAGC
Source organism: Pisolithus marmoratus (assembly GCA_024613145.1). Taxonomy (NCBI): domain Eukaryota; kingdom Fungi; phylum Basidiomycota; class Agaricomycetes; order Boletales; family Pisolithaceae; genus Pisolithus; species Pisolithus marmoratus. The sequence goes on from JANFAE010000165.1 coordinate 100,728, forward strand.
ACTTTGGCCCTTCTTCATTGCATGTTGGAACAACAGTGGGTATGTACCTTCTGACACATCAGATACTACACTATTTGGTAGAGGGTGACATCAGCTAATTGACATGGACATTGACATCAGCTAAATGATGTGCTAAGCCTGTAAAAATTTCCCAAGAATGTCCTTTTGCTGGGTGAAAGCTGGCCTCCAAACCCCAAACCTGCTATGGACCATGTCCTTCATGTAGTGAGCCAGGGCTATCCTCTCACCCTTCTCCCACTTGGGCACTGAGTGGTGGAGAAACTTGCCTGCTAGGTAAATCATGGTGCCTGGGAGATAAGCAAAAAAATAATGCCAAGATTGGAAATATGAAAGTGTGAGTCATGAGTTCCCAGGCTCACTACCAAATCCAGCAGAGAGGGAGCAGAAATGGTGTCTAGGTGAGGAGGAGTCTCTTGGTTGACTATGACATCTATCCCCACATAGATGGAGGGCCAAGGAGTGGTGGTTCTAGATATGGTCCTGTCCAGGTCATCCTTGGCTGCAATAGCCTGCTTGCCCACACAAGTGAGATCTGGCAGTGTGACTTCAGCAATGGAGTTCCAGAACTCCTCTGCATAAGCAATATCTTGAAGATATTGTTTTACAGCTGGGGATCTGAGATGTGGACTTTCATAGAGTCTATCAACCAATCTCTGTAGAAATATCAGCCTTGATACCTAGACAAGGGAGAGAGAGAAATGACCATATGACCCTGCTGGAAAGTTGCAATGCACAGTCATGAGCCTTCCATGTCCAAAGATGGCATCCCCAATGGCAGGGTCAACCTCTGGGACATGCCTATGACCAAACCTCTTGTTGGCCTGGTTCTTATTCTTAGCCTCCTTGACAAGACTGCCCTTCAGCAGGAGGTGAATTTGGTTGAGATGTTCCTACTCAACATTAAGCTTGGATCACCAGGGTGGAATAGAGCCATACAACTATCTGAGAAGGCATGATACCGGGGAGATACCAAACCAGCACTCGACCATGCAGGTCCAGGACTGTGGCAGGGTCCCAAATGTGCCCCCACTTGGGATATTCGAAATATGTGGTTTTGTCCACATGCTTACCAACAGGTTGGGAAAACCTGTCCACATCCCATTTTGTTACATCTTTCACCCATCATCAGACACCTAGATAAAGCACCTGGAGATATGTACTCACAGGGGTTCAGGACTGCATGGGCAATCACCAGAGAAGACAACTCAAGTTCTACCTTGGAGATTTCAACTGGTGGTATCTCTACTCCTGACATAGATGATCTGAGATTATTCAATCGGGACATGACTTGAAGTCTATCATATCCCAGGATTGGGATCAAAGTGTGCCATCAACAAGAAACACACATGGAATACCTTGGCTTCCTGAGGTCAGATCTTGTCAGTACTGAAGAGGAGAGTCTGGATCCCTTGAGTACAGATGATAGGATTTCATCCACCAGCACTGAGAGGGCTGGATCTGAGGCTTCTGAATGCATTCAGCTCAAGTCTGTTGGGAAGGGAGCAATTTAGTTATGATAAGCAATAGACTTAAAATTTTAAGCTGTGAACTTCTTAGTAAGACATGCCTAGTGCCTGCATACTTAGTGTGCCAAATCAAGTTAATGGCTTAGGGTTAGGGTTAGACACACCAAATTTCAAGAAAAGATGGCAAATTCAAGACATGATGATTACATTCTAGTGTCAAAATACATTCCAAAAGATCAACTACAAGTGGAGTCACAAATTAATATGAAGTAAAAAGTTCCTAAAGGAACAGAGCCTCTGCTGCCATCCTAGAGGGGGCCCTCCCCCAGGACAACAGTAAGTACTCAAGAAAAAATTGACACTCAAAGTTCAACACAAGTAACCCACTACTAATCCATCTATCCCTAGTAGTGTTGTGCTGGGCCTGGCCTCAAGCCCTGAGCCAAGCCAGGCTGGGCCCTCCTAGGCTGAGCTGAGCCAAGCTGTGGGGATGGCTTGTGGGGGCTCAGGGCCTGGCCTGACTTTTCAAAAGCTGTGAGCTGTGGGCTCAGGCTGTGGCTTTGTGGCTGTGCTGCAGAGTGCTGTTGTTTGTCAGCACATGCCCTTCCTCCTACCCTCTACTGTGTTGGGGGTGTAACTCAAGCAATTCTGGACCAAATCATTTGCTTTTTTCAGATGTGAATCTACTAGACGAAACCTACCGGATGATATATGAGACGTTGTGCATGCTTTCACCATTCCGGAGTTATTTGAGTTTTTGTTTCTGAGCAAGGTGGGAAGGTTGGGCTGGCATATCTTGCTCATTTCTGTGCTGGGCCTCTTCATTTTTTGCATGGTGTCACTACTTGTTTACGGCTAACCAGTGATACCTTGTTTATGGTGATGTGCTCAGTTGTTCTTGAGATATCCACTTTTCCATGTCCAGGTCTACTTCCCCCTTCCCCTCGACACTGAACACGCGATATCTCGTCCCCCGACGCGTCTACCCTCTCGCAAATCAGGATCCTGACTCTCCTCGCCAAGACCTTTGGAACGGTGCCTTTTGCATCACTGTCACTGCCGCCATTCTGGAGATATAGGTATTTTTATGGATGCAGGAGCTGTTGCACTAATTTGCAAATATCTCAGGATTGGGTGCACGTATTCCCTCAATTCCTTGTTCTCCAGGCTCTCCCCACTCCCCTTGAGTGTTCCCCTGCACTTTGTGCCACTGTGCTGAGCCGTTATTCGTTGGCGCATACCCTTCCTCCTACCCCCTACCCTGTTTAGGGTGTAACTCAGGCAATTCTGGTCTGAATCACTCGCTTTTTTCAGAGGTGACTCCACCAAACGAAACCTACCAGATGATATATGAGACGTTGTGCGCGCATTCACGGTTCTGAAGGTATTTGAGTTGTTGTGTTTGAACAGGGTTGGGCAGTCAGGGCAGCGGATCTCACCCATTTTCCAACTCATTTTGGATCCATTGTCTAAGGTTGATGCATTGGGTAGATACATGATTTTTGTTACTACTCTCTGTTGTCTGCTGAGGCCACAGCTTCAGGCCAGGCTGAGCTGTCTATAGGGCCTGGCCTGGCTCACGGCTCGGCCTGGGATTTCTTGGGCCACGAGCCCTCAAAAGCTGAGCCCAAGCCACGGCTTTCGAGCCGAGCCGGGCCTGGACAACACTAATCCCTAGTGTTGTGGTCAGTAACAAACCTTCAAGAAACTGCCAACATACCTTGGAGATTGAAACAGCAAACAGACCTAGACAAATGCATAAGCAACATATAGTATGAGAGAGACACAACACTTACATGACAGAAACACAATCACACACCGACTACAAGACACAAGACAAATAATAAGCTGGCCAGCACAGCAGGCACAGACTCCAATCACACCCACAGACTGAGATCATGCCAACACACCCAACTAACAAGCTGACCCACACAGTAGGCACAGACTCATCACAATGCTCAAGACGAAATAATTAGCTGACCTGCACAGCAGGCACAGACTCATCACAATGCTCAAGATGAAATAATTAGCTGACATGCACAGCAGGCACAGACTAGAAACCCTCAGATCCATCATGCTGACCTGCACAGCAGGCACAGACAAAAACAAATCCCCCCATGCTTACAATACACTGGCCAGGTGCAATGCAGATGGAGGGATACCATGCCACCATCATGTAGCCTGCAGTCTACACTAGGTAGCATGGGATAACCTATGAGGGAGGACAAAGTGTCAACAATGCCATCCACAGACCTACCTGCTAGACTTCATGTAGATGCACACAATGACAACTATTAGTAATGATATTGATAACACAAAGGTGGGCATGCATACCTGGAAGTACAAGAGGGGAGGTGCAGGGGCCAGGGGAGAGCAGGGACAACAATGTGGAGAGGGGGGGGAGCAATTAGTAATGATATCAATAACACACAGGTGGGCATGCATACCTGTGAGGGGAGGGTGCAGGGGAGAGCAGAGATGATAGCGGGAGGGGGAGTGATTAGTAATGATATCAATAACGTGCAGGCAGGCATGCATACCTGTGAGGAGAGGGTGCATGGGAGAGCAGAGACAATAGCAAGAGGGGGAGCGATTAGTAATGATATCAATAATGCACAGACAGGCATGCATACCTGTGAGTGGAGGGTGCAGGGGAGAGCAGAGACGATAGTGAGAGGGGGAGCAATTAGTAATGATATCAATAACACACAGGCAGGCATGCATACCTGTGAGGGGAGGGTGCAGGGGAGAGCAGAGGTGATAGCGAGAGGGGAGAGCGATTACTAATGATATTGATAACATGCAGGTGGGCGTGCATACCTGAAGCACAAGGGGAGATGAGGGGAGAGTGGAGATGATGAGAGCTAGAGGGGGAGCAATTAACAATGATATTGATAAAGCAAAGGTGGGGGTGTACAGACCTGAAGTATGAGAGGGAAGGAGCAGGGGTGACTGGAGATGACAAGGGCGAGAGAGGGGAGCAATTACTTATGATATTGATAACATGCAGGCGAGCATGCATAGCAGAAGCATGAGGGGAGGTGCAGGGGGAGAGCAGAGATGATGAGAGTGAGAGGGGGAGTGATTAGTGATGATATTGATAACATGCACACAGGCATGCATACCTGGAAATACGAGAGGGGAGGTGCAGGTACCAGGAGGCCAGGGGAGACCAGACACAACAAGAGGGAGGAGAGGGAGCAATTACTAATGATACTGATAATGCAAAGGTGGACATGCATACTGAAAATACAAGAGAAGAGGCACAGTGTAAGGTTGGGTACCTTTCGTCTTAAGATCACACTTGTGAACTGTACCATCTGGTATTCGCAAAGATATGATACATAAAGACAAAAGATTGTCTAAGTAAATTTTCGAAACATCATATATATACAACAAGCTGCCAGGCATGTGATACTGGAGTACCACATGCCTGTGATTGACAACAAGCACCTTATTTGGTGCACCCCTAACACCCTCCCCCTGTAGAGCCTGTAACAGCTTGGAAACAGAAATGAAAGAAAAAGGAGAAAAAGAAAAACAGACAACTATATACAAGCGAGATGTTGAACCTCGCAAACCACTGGAGAGGGTTGCACCTCAAAGTGTGGAGTAATGTCTATGTGCAAGGGTGTTGAACCTTTGTGCAATGTGAGTATTTTTTGTATTGGAGGGTTGGACCTCCGAGAGGGAAATACCCTCGAGACTACATCGGTCTCGAATCATCCTCCATCTCACCCTCCTCCAGGGTACTGGCAGGGATCAGTACAGCCCCTCCTGCATTACTACCTTCCCCTCTAGCTCGGTGGGAAAGGTCATAGAGGGCTGCCAACTTGGCAAACTCCTCAAGGGCAAATAGGTCCCTCTCTTTGATGGGGCACGCCTCATAGGGTGCAATATTCTCGGGGAGAACCCCCAACACATGAGCCTGGAGGTCAATCCACTCTAGTGAGTGATGCTTGCCCACAGGGAGCGGCTTGTTCAAGGTGGCCCTCATCTGATCAACAATCACCTTGGTGTTGGGGTCCTTATCCCCTCCATTGCTAATTATTCGGGCAACATATTTGTTGCCCACCCTCTGTGGCCACTTGAGGGCATCGTTGGCATTGTGATACGTGATGCCATTAGCCACCAGGTATGCGGTGACATCAGCTGGAGTGGCCGAATGGGTGAATTCCCCTTCCCAAGGGACAGGGGTACTGTTGGCAGGGGCTACCTCAGCCCACTCCAGAAGGGCCCTATACTGACCCTTTACCATGAGGAGTTTGATCAACTCGCAGAGCCAGACATTCCAGTGTAGGGAGAATATCCTCCCTACTAGGATATTTCTTTTATTTTGTTTTTACTTACTGATTTGTTTTCTCTTCTTTATTTTGTTTTTTTTACTTCGTTTTTGCACGCATTGTGGCTTATGTAAGCCTGTGCAAGCATGTCAAGAGCAGTGTACATACCTAGAAAAATAATAGACACACTACTACAGACGAAAAAGCTGGAATTATAGAGCAGAGACAGGAACTTTTGTTCCTCTGTCCCTTGATGTGCTATAAATGTTTTCTTCAGTCTCTCTAGGAATTTTGGGCGCATTTTTGGTCTTTTCCTCTACTCTTTGACCCCTCTACCAGGCAACTTAAGCCTCCTGGGTTGAACTGAGACCCCCATCCAACAGGAGACTCTCTAGTCTCCTCCCACACTCCTTTATCATCAATCTTTACATCTGGAGCCCACTGTGAGGGGGCTGTTTTGCCTGGTGACCCTACTTCTCCCCCTCCCCTTGAGCTTGTACACATGTTTTCTCGAGAACAGACATGCTGGACCTCTCGTTTTGCTGGATTCGGATTCTACTCGAAGAGACCTTTCGAATGAGGTCTTTTTCGTCATGTCCGCTTCAGTACTTCTGGAGATATTCTTATTTTTGTGGAGAAAGGCCCTGTAGGACAAAAATTGGAATAACTCAGGACTGGGTGCGCCATTTCCTCCGGTTCCCCATTCTCCCAGCTCTCCTCGTGTGCCTCTACCACCCTCCGAAGTTTCATAGAATTCCATCAAGCGGTTGTTCACCAATGTGCTGCTGTCCCCCCCTACCTCTGAGCTTGCACACGCGTTTTCTTGTGACCCGACACGCTGGACCTCTCGCTTTTCGGGATTCCGATCCTACCCGACGAGACCTTTCGAACGGTGCTTGTTTCGTTGCGTCTGCTTCAGTACTTCTGGAGATATCCTTACTTTTGTGGAGAAAGGCTCTGTAGGATGAAAATTGGAATAACTCGGGACTGGATGCGCTGTTTCCCATGTTTCTTCGTTCTCCCGGCTCTCTTGGCCTGCCTCTACCGTTCTCCAAAGTTTTGTAGCATTCCATCGAGCAGTTCTTCCCCAGTGCACTGCTGTCCTCCTCCCCTGCCACAGCTTATGCTCCCTGGCACTCTCCCTTGCATTTTAGCTCCCTCTCGAGTTGTAGGGAACTGTTTCCCATCGTCTTAGAGTCAGTCGAAGCCCTGTCAAGACCCCACCAGCTGCTTCAAGACCCAGCTGTGTTCCAGACCCTTTCAAGACACATTTGTGACATAGATGCTTTGTTTAGACACGTTCACTTCATTCATAACATATTTGAGATGCATTCCGAGACCCTCTGAGACACAGTCGTAATGTGTTTGAGATGCACCCTCATTGTTCATATCATGTTCCAGATGCAGTCATAACATATTCGAGACACAGTCATATTGTGTTCCAGATGCAATCATATCATGTTCCAGACATATCTGCTTCATTCCCCTTCAAGACACAATTGTATTGTATCCCAGACATATCCGCTTCGTTCCCCTCTCGAGATGCAATTGTATCATATCTGAGATGTATCCACTTTGTTCCCCTCTCGAGACACAATTGTATCATACAGTGAGCAACAAAAACGTTGCAATGTTTGCAACATTTTGATTATGTGTAAGATATCTTGGGATTGGTTGTGGCTGTGCTAATGCTATAGGGAAGACAATTGTAGCCCTTGGTCCCAGCTTTCTATTGGTGGTCTTCCCAAGCTCAGGAGTGAAGTGGCTGTGATGGTATGGGCCAATTACTAAGGCCTATGCATTGCAACGTTTTTGTTGCTGACATCATGGTGGATGCAATCTACAATGTGGAGTATGTATTCATGGCAGGAATGCCAGCTATTGATTACATAATATATCCCATGATCAATCCAATGATTTGTCAGCATGTAAACAAAGCCAAACATTGAACTTGCATCATTTATCCTCTATCCTGTACCACAACTCCAAAAACTGCCTATCTGGCTCATCAGGGTTACTCTGTCAGGGAAATGTCAGCAAAATCTGGTCCTCACAGCACTACCATGAGTAGGGTGTATGGCCAGCACCATTTTTTCCTTAAAAAAGCTGCAAAAAGTCACCCCTGTGCTGTTTCCCCCACTGATGCCTGAGAGGTCCTGATGCTAATCCATACTGGGAAAGCTGGAAATTCCATGGAGGTCAGTCTGGCACTTCAGGACATGAAGAGTGAACTAATATGCTCCCAACTAATGTATTGCTGCCAAAGAGAAGGTGATACCAAGGTTGGGTTGAGCCATAGCCTCCTTTGCTCACTAGGTGGTCATCAAGGGTCAGCAAGAATATGGCCTGTACTGAACTGTGGATGCCTGGGAAAGGAACATTTGGTCATTAGTGACCAATGGAAACACTGAGGGACACATTGCAGCAAGGAATCTGCACCCTGGAAGCCCAGTAGGCTATCCCACCCATGACCACCCAGTGTGCAAAGGAGGCTATGGCTCAACCCAACCTTGGTACCACCTTCTCTTTGGCAGAAATACATTAGTTGGGAGCATATTAGTTCACTCTTCATGTCCTGAAGTGCCAGACTGACCTCCATGGAATTTCCAGCTTTCCCAGTATGGATTAGCATCAGGACCTCTCAGGCATCAGTGGGGGAAACAGCACAGGGGTGACTTTTTGCAGCTTTTTTAAGGAAAAAATGGTGCTGGCCATACACCCTACTCATGGTAGTGCTGTGAGGACCAGATTTTGCTGACATTTCCCTGACAGAGTAACCCTGATGAGCCAGATAGGCAGTTTTTGGAGTTGTGGTACAGGATAGAGGATAAATGATGCAAGTTCAATGTTTGGCTTTGTTTACATGCTGACAAATCATTGGATTGATCATGGGATATATTATGTAATCAATAGCTGGCATTCCTGCCATGAATACATACTCCACATTGTAGATTGCATCCACCATGATGTCAGCAACAAAAACGTTGCAATGCATAGGCCTTAGTAATTGGCCCATACCATCACAGCCACTTCACTCCTGAGCTTGGGAAGACCACCAATAGAAAGCTGGGACCAAGGGCTACAATTGTCTTCCCTATAGCATTAGCACAGCCACAACCAATCCCAAGATATCTTACACATAATCAAAATGTTGCAAACATTGCAACGTTTTTGTTGCTCACTGTATCTGAGACATATTAAAGGAGGTTGTTGCTATTGGCAGAGGGAACCTGGAGAAGACTGTAGGTATCCTCAGTAGTCTGGCAAGCTACTATATTATTAGTATGTACCTGTAGGTATCTACAGGGTGTCAATAAGTAGGAATAAACCTAAGTAAATGGTACTCACCCTCAGTAGTCTGGCAAGCTACTGAGGGACTAGGAAAACTATCTAGTGCTATGTGCGATGCAAAGAGATTATGTAAGCTAGCAAACACGCACCAACAATGGCCAGTTGCATAATAATCCAACACTCCCCTTCAAACGGCATGGGGGAACTCTTCTAAGGTAGAAACACAATCCAAAAATATAAAATGAAATATACCAAACATATAATCAGTTGTATGATTAAATTCCGAGTTCCGGGTGCACGGTTTGTGCTTGCGACACGAGAGTTTCGAATTTGAGCGCGACTGCCCGATTTGGTAAGTCACGTGGTGCACGTGATCAGCGCGTCATCACTTCGTTGATTGCAATGCTTGCAGGCTGTTGCACGGTCTCTGGCGTGCCGTTCGTGATCGCTCGGCTTCGGGAAATCGCCGGTAGGGTTTCGACTTGATGGGTAAGGTCTGGGCATGTGCCGATGCCCTCTCGATGATGCGAAATCAGCCGCATCGCGTTACTGCCTCCTTGGTGGGCGTTTTCGAGCTTCCGAGCTCTACTGACATATCTAGATTCGAATTTGAATGTTCTGAGTCGACGCTTGGGTCCGCTGACCTCGTCGGAACGTTTTCGGTGGCTTGCAGGCGGCCCAGGTACGTCGCTTGGTTTCCGCCTCTGCTGCCTGTGCTGACCAGCTTGGTCTCCAGCTAGCAGTCTCGTTTCGACTCGTTTCGAGTCGCAGCGTGCATTGCTCGTTGCATCACCTGTCTGGTGCCATATCCCATTCGTCTCAGCATGTCCAAGTGCTTGCTGGACCTTCCCTTGACCTCTTGGCCCTCTGGGTTGTCTCAATGTGTTCGGATTGACATTGCATCGATTTCTGGTAGGTCGTTGACGCTCCCCCTGCTTCCAGCACTTGTAGGTGGGGACTAGGCATGTTCCAATACCTTCTCGATTGCGCAAAGTCGACCGCATCGCGTTGCCGTGCTCTTGGCATGCATTCTCGACCTTTCGCGTTGTACTGACGTTTCTAGCCTCAGATTTGATTCTTCCACGTCGCCGTTTCGGTTGGATGAGTGCGCGGGGATGTTTTTGACAGTTCATAGATGGACCGGGCGACACAAGTAAGTCGCCTTGCTTGTTCTGGCCTCGATACGCATGCTGACTCTCTGCAGCTAGCATCGCTGCTTCGACTCGCATCGAGTCGACGTTGCCGCTGCTCGTCGTGTCGTCCTCACCACCTCTCGGCTTGCCATTACCACCAGCCGCGTCCCCTCCGACACCTCTTGCCACATGCCCTCCATCTGGACTCGCAGGTCGCCCAAAGGTAACATCGTGATTTGGGGTGCTCGGCGTCCTGAGTGGCGCATTTCGTGGTAAGGGTATGTGGGCATCTCCAATGCCAACTCGTTCCCATGGCGTAGTATGGTCGGGTGACTCGTTTTCAAGCTCTCGAGGTGAGTCTCGAATCTCTCCCTTCGTTTGACGCGCTCTGACATTCTGACGTGCGTCGCTAGCTGTCTTCGTGCTGTATGCGTTACTGACCATGTCCGTTTCGTTTCTCGGCGCGTTCGTATGGATACCCGGACCGTCTGTTTCACTTATATACCACTGTGCACTTCTGTATGCACCGGCATTAACACTGCAGGTCTGTAGCGCTGCTATGATCGTTTCTCCTTCATTTGATGTGCTTGGAGTGTCCATTAGGCCTCTTGGTCCATCCATATGGCCACTGGGCTCAGTTGTGTGCCCGTTTGCAGCTGGGTTCGTAGCACTGTCGCTCGCACAACTAGCCTGCTCCCCTTCGAGCGGCAATCCTCGTGTGTCAGGTGCGTCACTCTGCACTACTTTCATTTGTTCCTCGAACATCGTTGGGCGCGTCTCTTGGCTCGCCTCGGCTTCACTGACATCCACAGTCGTCGTTTTGAGTTGTCCGCGTCGATGACAAACTCTGAAGATTCGTTGGGGGCGCTCCATGGGTTCTATGGGTAGTATCGGGAATGCAGGTGCGCTCCTCGCCATCAGCCTGTCTCGTTCACTGTGCTGACTTCGGCGTGCCGGCAGTGGCCTCTTTTCGGCTCCAAGTGAGTCAATGGTCTTATTTCCCATTGCACTGGCCCTGCCGTTCGTGTTCCCCTCGTCGGCGTCCCTTTTCCTAGTTTTGGCATTTTGTCTGCTCGCTATGCAGACTGTCGGCTGCCCTAGGTGTCCACCTGGGTCATGAATAGTAAATCGTGGCTTGTCGTTGTTGCCACTCTGCTCATTTGTGGCATTACTGCTTACACAGCCATTCTGCTCCCCTTCGAGCAGTGCAGTGGCAGCCCCCGGCGCATTCTGTGTTGGGCCATATTCAGGTTGCGAGTATGCTCCTGCGGGTTGAGCTTCGATGCAGCTCGCTGCTCCAGCATTCGCGGGTTTGAGAATTTGGTAGCAGGACTTCGTGTCTCCACCGTCTCGGCTTAGGTACAGAGTTCGAGTCACGATCTCTTTGCTCGCAGCTATGTCTGTGGCCTCCACGCCCAGACTTCCTTCTGCAACAATCTTGTCACTGACTCTTCGAGACTCGTCGCTAACTTCCTCCAGCTTGGTTGGGATTGTTTCGGCGTTGTTAGGCATACTCGGGGTCTCTGCCTCGTCGGTGGTCATATCCATACTTGTACCACATCTGTGGTTGTCATGGTTGACGTCTACAAGCTTTGACTGTTCGTGCAGACTGTCCTCGCACCCAGCTGGTGCCGTTGACGTGTCCTTGACACTGCCGCTCGTACACATTGCCTGCTTCCCCTCGAGCGGCAATTTTTGTGTACCTGGCAAGTCATTCGTTGTGCTTCTGTCACACAGTTTCGATGGTAGGTCTTTGTGGGCCATCTCGTCGCTCGTGTCAACTCCGCTGGCACGTCCTGCTGCCTCGCTGGCTAGCTCCACTGCCCTGTCGACGTCCTCGACCTTGTATGGCACCTTGACCGTCCCATTTAACACTTGTGGGTGCTCGCTTTCGAGTGGCCTTCCTGCCCTCGAACTTGGCTGCTCCTGCAGCTCGCTCTGTGCCGTGCGCGACTCGCTTGGCACTTCAGGTTCGTGGTCTTCGACCTCAATGCTTCGTGATGGAACCTGCTGGGCCACACCAATTGCTGCCACAGCCTCGTCATTGCTCCTTGCCTCGGTAAGTTCGTCCTCGAGCCTCTCCTCTCTCGGCAGCTCCACTGACAACTCGTTAGGCCTCGTGCATGGCTCTCGTAGTTCATCTTGCATCTTGTCACCACTGGCATGTGCTTCGAATGCACTGCCGTCCTTCTGTTTGGGTAGATGTTTGGTACTCGGTGGCTCGTCTGCTGCCACGTCACCATTCGAAGCCTCGATGCGCTTCTCGGTGGGTAAAGGGATTCGGGTAGAGTCTCGGAATTTTGTCGCTAGGTAGTTAAACATCTCGTGAGCTGTTTCAAAGTGTCGGATGTGCGAAAAAAGTGAATCGGGGATGTTCCACATAAGTATGGACTGTGCATTGCTATTCTGCCGCAGCCATTCGTTTCGCTCATTTCCTGTGACCTTCGGCTTCTGCTCCACACCAGCTAAGTGTCCGAGAAGATTTTGTGTACTGGCGACTTCGAGAATACATTCGCAGTATTCCTTCCAATTCCGTCCATTCTTCTTGAGCTCTGGGATATAGACAAATCCCTCCCCTGTGAAGTACCTCTTCACTGCCATTTCTTCTCTCCAGGTTCTGCCGCTAGGCGGGGCTCATAACCTAAAGGAGGTTGTTGCTTAGCAGAGGGAACCTGTAGGAGACTGTAGGGTAACCTCAGTAGTCTGGCAAGCTACTATATTATTAGTATGTACCTGTAGGTATCTACAGGGTGTCAATAAGTAGGAATAAACCTAAGTAAATGGTACTCACCCTCAGTAGTCTGGCAAGCTACTGAGGGACTAGGAAAACTATCTAGTGCTATGTGCGATGCAAAGAGATTATGTAAGCTAGCAAACACGCACCAACAATGGCCGGTTGCATAATAATCCAACACATATCCACTTTGTTCCCCTCTTGAGATGCAATTGTATTGTATTCCAGATGCACCCACTTCATTCCCCTTTCAAGACACAATCATAACATATTCCAGATGCATTCTGAGATCTACCAAGATGCATTCGTAACGTATTCTCGACGTGCCCGCTTCGTTCCCCTTTCGAGATGCAATCATAACATATTCAAGATGCAGTCATATCATATTTCAGATGCAACCTTAACATATTCAAGACACATTTTGAGACCTGTCGAGATGCAATTGTGACATAGACACTTCCCTCAGACACACCCATGTTCATTCATAGATGTATCCTAGATGCTTCGAAACCACCTTGTGACATGTATACAAGACCCCTACTTCTCCCCCTGCCTGCAAGCTTGTACACGCGTTTTCTCGAGAACCGACGCGCCGGACCTCTCGTTTTGCTGGATTCGGATTCTACTCGACGAGACCTTTCGAACGAGGTCTTTTTCGTCGCATCTGCTTCAGTACTTCTGGAGATATTCTTATTTTTGTGGAGAAAGGCCCTGTAGGACAAAAATTGGAATAACTCGGGACTGGGTGCACCATTTTCTCCGGTTCCTCATTCTCTCAGCTCTCCTCCTGTGCCTCTACCACCCTCCACAGTTTTGTAGAATTCCAAGTGGTTGTTCACCAATGTGCTGCTGTCCCCCCCTACCTCCAAGCTTGCACACGCGATTTCTCATGACCCGACGCGCCGGGCCTCTCGCTTTTCGGGATTCTGATCCTACCCGACGAGACCTTTCGAACGGTGCCTTTTTCGTCGCGTCTGCTTCTGTCCTTCTGGAGATATTCTTATTTTTGTGGAGAAGGCCCTGTAGGACGAAAATTGGAATAACTCGGGACTGGGTCCACCGTTTTCTCCAGTTCCTCGTTCTCCCAGCTCTCCTCGCCAGCCTCTACCACTCTCCAAAGTTTTGTAGTATTCTGTCAAGCGGTTCTCCCCCAGTGTGCTGCCATCCTCCTCCCCTGCCACAGCTTATGCTCCCTGGCACTTCCCTCATGTTTTAGCTCCCTCTCGAGTTGTAGGGAACTGTTTCCCATTGTCTTAGAGTCAGTCGAAGCCCTGTCGAGACCCCACCAGCTGCTTCGAGATCCAGCTGCATTCCAGACCCTTTTGAGATGCATTTGTGACATAGATGCTTTGTTTAGACATGTTCACTTCATTTGTAACATATTCGAGACGCACTCCGAGACCCTCTGAGACACAGTTGTAATGTGTTTGAGACGCACCCTTGTTGTTCGTATCGTGTTCCAGACGCAGTCATAACATATTTGAGATGCAGTTGTATTGTGTTCCAGATGCAATCATAACGTATTCTAGACATGTCGGCTTCATTCCCCCTTTGAGACACAATCATATCATGTTCCAGACATATCTGCTTCATTCCCCTTCAAGACACAATTGTATTGTATCCCAGATGTATCCACTTTGTTCCCCTCTCGAGATGCAATTGTATCATATCCAAGATGTATCCGCTTTGTTCCCCTCTCGAGATGCAATTGTATCATATCCAAGATGTATCTGCTTCGTTCCCCTCTCAAGACGCAATTGTATCGTATTCCAGATGCACCCGCTTTGTTCCCCTTTCGAGACGCAATCATAACATATTCCAGATGCATTCCAAGATCTACCAAGATGCATTCGTAACATATTCTAGACATGCCCACTTCATTCCCCTTTTGAGATGCAATCATAATGTATTTGAGATGCAGTCATATCATATTTCAGATGCAACCTTAACGTATTCAAGATGCATTCCGAGACCTGTTGAGACGCAATCATGACATAGACACTTCCCTCAGACGCACCTGTACCCCTACACCCTCCCTGCTTGTGTCGTATTCACTTCATGAAATATATGTTGGTTTTATCTGTTCGGTTTCTTACTCTCAGGATACCCCTGTGGAGCACTCTTGGTCTCATTCTAGAAGATGCTCCCAGGGAGGTGCACTCAAGCACGAAGCTCCCCCCTCGTTTCCCCTTCGAGGCATCCCCTCGAACTTCGAAGGACCTCCCTTTCTCCCCTGAGCTTGCTTCGAGCAGCTCATTTCCTTGCTGAGTCACTTATGCAGGCTTGTGGCACACTGTGGCTCAGCCATGGTGGTGTGTCCTGGATAGCAGGCTGGTGACTTAGCTTCCACACTCACTTTGTAGCTTGAGAGAGGATCAGCAGTCGTATGTGCACTCAGTAGGCTGTTTAGAGTGCTCGAAGGTTTGTTCCCCATGCCTTGAAACCGCTTTGAGGACTCTGTCGAAGCCACCCTTGGATCTCGAGCCCTGCAGAACCTTGTTCCTCCTTCATGAGGCTGTGATTTTGACAGTGAAGCCTTCCCCTTCGAGCTCTGAGTCAACCCCACCCCTTGCTGGCTCTCAAGTCAACCCCGAGACTACCCCAGAGTGCCTTTCAAGTTCGAGAGTCCCCACATCCCCCTCGAGAGCGATCCAGTCACCTTCAAGCACTTCCCAGACCCTTGATAGGAAGCTTTGGAGCTTCGAGCCAGGCCCAAGTTGAATCCCGAGGCTCGTCACAGCCTCTCGAGGGCTCGTCTCCCCCCTCTTGAGTTTCTTCTGCCACTTCGAGCCCAGTTCCACCCTCGAGTCAAGTCCTGAGGCTCATTGGAGCCTCTCGAAGGCTTGTGTTTCCCCTTCACACAGCTGTCCTTCCCCCTCGAGTCACCTTCCAAGGCCTGTCTAGGCTCGAGGTCACTCTCATCTTTGAAGCCACCCCCTCGAGTCCCCTCGTTGCCCCTTGAGGCCACTCTGGCGCCCTCTCCTGCTGCATGGGTACCCCTTCTTGTTCATGTTTTGTTTTCTTTATGTTCTCTTTTGCTTTTGAGTTCACATTTTTGAGTTTTGACATAGAGTTTCTGTTTCAAGGAGGATAGCCCTCATCATGTTGTGTGGTATGGCTCGGTATGTGGTGACTGAGGACAGTCACTATCTCAAGCCACCCTCGGATGTAGGGAGAATATCCTCCCTACTAGGATATTTCTTTTATTTCACTGTTTTTACTTACTGATTTGTTTTCTCTTCTTTGTTTTTTTTACTTCGTGTTTGCACGTGTTGTGGCTTATGTAAGCCCGTGCGAGCATGTCGAGAGCAGTGTACATACCTAGAAAAATAATAGATGCACTACTACAGATGAAAAAGCTGGAATTATAGAGCAGAGACAGGGACTTTTGTTCCTCTGTCCCTTGATGTGCTATAAATGTTTTCTTCAGTCTCTCTAGGAATTTTGGGCGCATTTTTGGTCTTTTCCTCTACTCTTTGACCCCTCTACCAGGCAACTTAAGCCTCCTGGGTTGAACTGAGACCCCCATCCAACAGGAGACTCTCTAGTCTCCTCCCACACTCCTTTATCATCAATCTTTACACTGGTCATGGTGTCTTCAGGAGACTGGTGCCAGTTGTTCATAGAGGAGGGACCCTTGTATGTCCTGTCATGATGGAGGATTAACCTCCACCTTGTCATCATTGGGGTGCGGGCTGAAGCCCAGAGCTCCGGGGAACATTCTCAAGAGCTTGGAGCTCTCATCAAAACTATCAGATCGATTCTGATACTGATGGATGAATTTCATCCAGTCATTGACTGGGGCATAAATGGATGGAGCCCCATGTGGAAGCTCGGGGACAGCCCCTCTTGCCTTTTTTCCAGAGGGGTGAGCCCCTCCTCACAGTTGAGACGACTCCAGTGGTCTCTGATATAGATTGGGGGTAGGTCCCCCTGATGGCTGTGCTGCAACACGATGTGCGAGCGGCATGATGGGTCATGGTTCCTCTGCAGCTGCTGCAGAGGGGATGGGGGGAGCATCCGTGATCTGCCCTTGTAGGGTCGGTCAACTACTGACAGTTCTGGACCTGGAGGGTCCACCCTCCTTTGTCTGTGCTCGAGACACTCTCTCCTTGTCTCTGAGTGCCTCTCTTTTCTGACACGATTTTTGGGAGGCCCAAACAGGTGGCCTCCATTCTTTCAGTGCGAGGTCCATGACCTCATTCATCTCCAACCTGCACCTTTTCCACAGGTTGATGTACATTACTAAATCCTGCACCTTGCAGATGCAGGGAGCCTTATTCTCAGGCTCATTGTATGCCATTGCATATAGTTTGTGGATTTCCTCTGTGGTGTTGTAAAGGGCGATGGGGCCCATCATGTCCCTCTCCCATCAGATTGCTTGACCCACTGATCATTTGTGGGTCAGAACAGGAGGGGGGACCCCTTTGTTCGTATTACTGATGACCTTGCTGATCATCTAGTCACCATAGGCATACAGGTTGTTGTTGGTCCTCATAAAGAGGACTGACCTGATGCCGTCATTGCCTTGTCCAAGGCAAAGTACTCTGTATGGGTACTCAGTCCCATCAAAATTAGGGAACATAGTTCCCTGGATGATCAGCTCGTTGACAGTCATAGGGACATCAGCATAGAGGTCGCCAGGAGTGATGTTGTCCTCCATAGGAGGACAGGCAAGTTCTACCTGCAGGGGCGAGGGTTGCCTTTGCTTCCCTTTACGGTCTGCAGGTTGTTCGACCTGCAATGAAGATAGAGCAGGTGTTACCTGTGCCCTCCCCCTCAAAGAGAAGGAGGTGTATGTGTTGGGTGGGGGCACACCCCACATGGACAAGGAAGTACCAATGCTGGGTTGGTTATCGTGGGGTTCACCACCGAGGGAGGTGATTTGAGCACGCTCAAGGTCACAAGCAAATTTCTTGTCAGAGAGGATGGGGGGTGGGGCAGGGACAGAGGCAACAGATGAGTGGGGAGCTTCTCCCAGTTTTTTTGCAGAGATCCTTGATCTCCACTTGGAGGTCGTCATTGGCCTTCCAGGCCTCATCCAATTTCCTCTCATAAGATCAGATTTGATGACAGAAGTCATCATACGATGTATGTCATATAAGTCTGGCTGCAAGGTCAGCCAGGTGGTTCATAGAGGACATGACGCCGTCCTCGTTAAGGGCTATTACTAGCCCATAATGTTGTGCATAGGAATTGCACTCTGAACATGCGCCATGATGACACAAGAAAGGCATGGTGAGGTGGCATTCCCACCGGTGACAATGGGAGCATTTGCTCCTATGAGAAGTATGCTCTGGTGACAGGGAGCATGAGGGGGAATCTGGCTGTTTGTGGCCACTACTGACCATGCATGTACTACACTGGCCAGTGGGAGATGGCGAGTGAGGGGCCTCATTGTCAGAGTATGTGTCATAATGTGTAGGGGACCTGCCATGGTCAGACATAGCAGATCCCATGGAACAAGAACAGGAGTGAGAACAAGATGAGCTGGTTAGGCTCGGGGTGCAACGGTGATCGTGTTGGGACATTGTAGACTACTACTGGAATGTGGTGAGCGTTAAGGAAGAAGAGGTGAGGCATGTCGAAGTGATGTAAAACTGTAGTGATGAAAAAGGAAAGCACAGACATGTGAAAAACGGAAGTACAGAACAGTGATCGGTGGGATACTAAGTATATTACTCTACTTGACGGAATGCTGTGCTAGGTACTTGGCGGTTTCTTTTGATTTTTTATTAACGGTTTGTTCTTGTTTTGACTGTATTCGTTGTGTTTGTTTCATTAGTAGTCTATGACTACATTGTAACCACTTATGTGGCTACTGTACACTTATGCATACTTTGTGCCTTTCGGGGCAATTGGCATACTGTGCATATGCCTTGAAGTTCGAGGTACCGGTCTAGGGCCTCAAGGTCTTTACAGTGGGCCACCAGCTCCCATGTGGAATCTCCTAGATTCCACTTAACCAGGAATTCAATCCTGTTATCCATCCAACAGTGAGTGAGTATTTCATCTACTAACCATTCTTCTTTGTCAGTCATACCAACATCATAGAATGCTTGGGCATCACGCCTTGGGAACAGAATGTCATCGTTCTGTTCATATCTGCATAGGAGCCCAATGTGAAACATCGGGTGAATACACCTCGACCTCAATTGGTCTGGTAAGTCGAGTGTATATGCATTGCTCTCACCGTCATGGCGCAACACCTTCATCGGACCAATGTACTTTGGCATGAGCTTTTGTGCACGTCCCTTTGGGACATTTAGATTCTTTGTCAAGAGATATACTAGGTCCCCAACCTGAAGGTCATTTCCTTCCCTCCATTTCTTATTAGCATGGTACATCTGCGCTACTCTGCTTTCTATGATGGCATCATGAGCCATCTCTAGGTTCTCCAACACCTGTCTCACAAACATTTTTACTCCAGGTGCCATTGAGGGTTTTCCCTCAGTGATGCATTGCATCATAGTGGGCATATACCTGTAATTTAACTCAAAGGGTGTGAACCCTGTCGAGCTACTTATGCTGGAATTGATCACAAACTCGATCATTGGTAGTTTGGACGTCCAGTCCTTTTGGTCTGGTCGGACCATCGATTGTAGCATCTGAGCTACATTTCATATTGCTCATTCAGACATGCCATCCATCTGTGGATGGAACGCTGTGGACATGAGGAGCTTTGTCCCCAGCATTCTGTGTGTTTCATGCCAGAACATTGATGTGAATTTCACATCTCTGTCTGAGACAATAGTCTCTGGTAGTCCATGTAAACGGACTATTCACTGCAAGCATTTCACAATTTTTCTTCAGAAAACATGCTGAAAAAATTGAAGAAAGTGATACTCTTTTTTGACAGGTGTTTTCAAAGAGAAAAGGCAAAATAATATTTTCTTTTCTTTGCATGACTTGCCACAAAACATGGATTGATGGTAATACCCATTAGCATAGAAGCTAATCAGCACTACCATCAATTCATGTTTTCCCACAGAAAAGACAAAGAAAACAAAATATTATTTTTGCATTTTTTCTGTGAACACAGCCCAAATAAAAGAGTATCTCTTCTTTCAATTTTTTCAACATATTTTGGCATGAAAAATTGTGAAATGCTTGCAGTGATTTCTTTAATGAATATTCCTGTGAGCTCTGAAGCTCGCACTGTTGTAGTTACAGGGATCAAATGTATCATGGATGTCAGATGGCATAGGACTACCCAGAGGTAGTCATACCTGTCACTTGGTGGAAAAGGTCCCACAAAATCCATTGTGATGGACCCCCAGAGTCTTTGCAGCACAGGCAGACTGTGCAGTAGACCCTTTGGTCGTTGGTTGTCAGTCTTCATGGTTTGACATACCAGACATGTTCGGCAGAACTTGTCCACTTCTCAGCCGAGTTTTGGCCACCAATACCACCTGCAGATGTAATCTGCTGTCTGTTGGGTCCCAAAATGCCCTAGCATTTTATGCGCTTGATCAATTACTTTTGTGACGATATCATCGCCTTCATATTTAGCATGTGGGAGGCATAACACCTCCTCTCCTCCATGGTTTTTTGTGTATAAGAGACCATTCCTCTCTTCAAATTGGGGGTGGTGCTTTGGTTGCACCAGTATTTTTGCGAGCGTAGGTTTGCTCTTATACCCTTTCCATATGGCATCCAGGAAATCTGGTGCACTGTCATACATGATTGGTGAGGCTCTCGAGACCTCTGCAGATTCAAGAATCGTTGAATCTCCTTCTGCACTTGCATGAGGGATGCCCTTGGTACTCCTGTCCATGGCTGAGGCCATTTCTTGAGCCTCAATGTGTCAGCCCTCTTCTTTTTCCTTTAATCAATTCCTTTTTTGAGGAGCACCATCCTCTCTTATTGTGGATAGTCTGACTTCCTGCCATCTGTCATGAGGGAGGTCGTCCCCCTCTGGGTCTAATCATACATCTGCATTGGCCCAGTCCACTTCTTCATCAGAGGAACTATCTCCTCCTTCTCTCTCATAGTAGCATGATAGGCAATCCACTACACAGTTCTCAGTTCCCTTGGCATAGACGATATTTGCATCGAACTGGGACATATAGTCCAGCCACCATATTTGTCTGCTCAACAATTTCTTCTGGGTCTTGAGGTATCCCAGCACCTCATGATCAGTGACGATCGTAAATTTGAAGCCAAGGAGTTTATCCTCCCACTTAAGTAGTGCTTCAATTATTGCGAGAGTTTCTCGTTCAAATGTCCTATAGTTCTGCTGGGCATCACTCAGTTTCTTGGACATGAAACCTGCTGGTCAGCAGGTTTTCCATTTGGGTCCCTGTCCGTATAATGCACCTACTCCATAGAGTGATGTGTCACAAACAAGCCATAGAGGCTCATCTTTTCACAGGTCAATAGGCCACAATACCAGATACTTGCATGCCAGATCTTTTATCATCTGGAAACATCTATCATGGATTTCTCTCCACTGGAATGGGTGTTCATTCTGTTGTATTCCTGTCAATGGTGTTGTATATGCCGATATATCTGGCATAAATTGTGCCAAATATTCTATGAGGCCAACGAACCGTTGTACCTCATTCAATGATTTGGGAGTTCTCCATCCCCTTATATGAGACATCTTATCTCTGTCGGCGTGTATGCCTTTCTCGTCGATAATGTGGCCAAGGCAGTCTAGCCTTTCGGCATACAAATCACACTTCTCCTTTTCGAGATAAAAGTCAGCCTTTTCCAAGGTCTCAAATACGATATGCAAGTGTCATTCATGGTCTTCCAGCGTGTCGCTATAGATGAATACATCGTCAAGGTAGACATATACAAAATGTCCTATGTGATCTCTAAAGATCACCATCATCAGACGTTGAAACATTGCAGGGGCATTGCAATCTCCCTGTTGCATGACCTGACTTAGGAAGGTCCCATATATTGTCGAGAAGGCCATCTTCCAGATGTCTCCAGGTTCTATATGGACCTGTTCGTATGCATTCGACAGGTCGATTTTTGAGCGGTACCTCACTTGTGCTACATCCATTCTGATCTGATCCTGGTCAGGAAAGGGTGTGACATCCTTTATAGTATTGTCGTTTCTCTTGCAGCAGTCTATGACTGTCCACAATTTCCCATTTTTCTTTGGGATGCACAACATCGGTGCTGCTTGTGGAATGCTTTTCAGCACCCACCACCTTGCCTCGGTGTACAGTTGGATTTTCTCCAACAGTTGTTGTTTCAATGCGTCTGTGCAGCATGGCAAATGATAAGAATATTGTTTATTTTCACTGATCAGGGGAATCCTGTGGTTAACCTCCCACAGTGGGGGCAACTTTGGGACTACCCCACTAAGCCTATGTTTATACTTATGGAACCATTGTTCCCATAAACGAGGTATATCCTCTTTTGTCATTGCCTTCTTTATGGGTTTTATCGATGTGAGACCTGTCTCACTTTTTGCTTCCAGTCTCCCCTCCCCCTGCAAGGGTGTGTGAGTCAGGCAGAAGGAGATACCTTCGCACCAGGGCATGACAGCCCTGCTACTCTGGCTTCTGGTTCAACCAGCAAAGGGATACACTCGTTAGCGATCACGATTGTTTGCATAGCGAAGTCCAATATGACTTTGTGCTGCCTTAGGAATGGTATTCCTAATATACAATCATAGCGATCAATATTCACTATGTCGAAGTACAAAGGTGCTTCATATTGTCCTATGCATATAGACATGTTCCCTCCATGTGTGATTTTTGATCAGCTACCAATGCATCCTAGTTGCAGCATTAGCTGCTGTTCCAGAGGAAAAATCCTCATTTTTGTGACTTTGGCATAGGCCAGGGTCACAAAATTGCCAGTACTACCTGTATCAATCATGGTGTATGCCTTGCAGCCATTTATGACTGCCTCTATTGTCGTGCACATGTGCAATTCTGGTGCAATTCATGGGCGAGAACCCACAGTTTGATTATCTGACAAGGTCATGGCATATCTGAATGCATGAGTGATTGTTTTGGCCAGTGGTTTGGCCTTCTTTGCGACTTCCATCACTGCCATGTGTAATTCATGGGCATTGGGAGCGCTGTCCTGCACTATCATCAAATCACCATGAGGCATTTCCACCATAGTATCGTCAGGATAAATCCTGATACAGTTATTCTCTGTACTGTGTCGTCTCAGACGGTTCTCCATCCTGTTTATTTTGTTTTCCAATTCCTGGTGGGTAACGTTAGTATCTTGCACCATTATTCTCAGTTTGTTTATGTCCTGCAATGATTGCAGTTGACTAGTCTCATTGGACCGGATTTGGTCAGCCATCACATGAAGTGCATATTGATGTCTATCGTCATTCAGCCCATGGCCCTCCATTTGAGCTCGGTTGCATTCATCCCATCCTTGATTAAATTCTCAGAATGCAAGTTGCTCTGGGTATTGCAGGGCTATGTTCAACGACGTGTTTCTGTTGATAGTGGCTTCGGCTATATGCTCGATATGTCTCTGGCATTCTGGACATTGCTGATTTTCATGTATGGCTCCATAGATGTATGACCATATCCATCGGTCCTGAGTAGGGTTCACCCCTACACTTTGAGACCTATTGTCTCGGTCTGTGTCGAGGTCCATAGGATCATCAGTGACTCTTAGAGACGCATTTCATATGCTCTCTTCGTCATCGGTGGATTCGACATGATGCGCTATCCTCCCATCTTCTTTGATCCATACCTCCCCCCATGGCATGCTTGTTATCATGACATCAGGGTATATTCTGATGCTGGAGCTTATACCTCCTTGTAGCTGAACTGTGCTTATCATGTTGTCTACCAGTCCAGCCAAGCTGGTGCAGTCCCTGTGTGTGTGTCAAATTTCTTCTCGAGCTATGATTAAATTTTCGAGGATTTCCTTGCAGTATTCCTCTCTGCATCGAAGATGGTATGCCATCATCTGTAGTGCAGAGCATATGCTCCATGCACTATCTGGAGGTGTATCCTTGTTGGCACATCTTCTGTTGACCACTCCTCTGTCATATTCTCAACGAGCAAAGTCATCAGGGCATTCTATCACTCTCACGAGTGAATTGTCATTGCTGAGTAGCCCTTCCACTACATGATTGACTCAGTGTTGGCATTCATCACACCGTCCTTCATGGACTGTGCCATATAGATGGGACCA
Organism: Pisolithus marmoratus; assembly: GCA_024613145.1. NCBI lineage: Eukaryota > Fungi > Basidiomycota > Agaricomycetes > Boletales > Pisolithaceae > Pisolithus > Pisolithus marmoratus. Next base: position 124,792 of record JANFAE010000165.1, read on the forward strand.
TTCCCATCATTCGAGATTGGCATCTTCTATTATCTCGTTGTCAGTTTCAGGAGAACCATGCTCTTCAGATGCTATGAGGGTTCCCTCTGAGGATTTGTCCTCTTTGATATATATCATGGAACATGATATCATTTCTTCACCATTGGGCGATTCATCTTCATGATGTATTGCGCCTAAGTATGCGACAGGTTTGTCATCATCATCTAATTTGGAATAATTTTCATAGTTGTGGTTGACGACTTCGTCATCGAGGCTTTCTGCCTCATCGGGATCATTTCCACATTATTCTCTTCGTTGTCACTGTTCTCAATGACTACGATTTTGTCAGTTTCAACATGTTCCTGCTCTTCAGGGATACCAGCATTTCCCTTGTCCTCCTGGATGCTGACTGCATATAGTCATGGCCTAGATGTGGCCTTATCTTTGTCCTTTTGGGGGCGAGGACAGTCCAGGGCCATATGGCCCTCCTCAGAGCAATTGTAGCATGTTATTCCAGGCATAAATTTTCAGGGTTGGGTTCCCCTTGTTTGTGAGTTTCCTCGCTCTTGCTGTCAGGGTTTATTGCCCCTATCATTGTGGTGGTATTGTCCACCTTGCCTTTCATGGCCTGTGCTCTTTCCTGGGGAATTGGTCTTTTGACAATAAAGCGTATTCCCCTTTTTAAAATACTTGAACTTATTGTTCATGGCTGAGCCTGTTGTGCTCTTATTTCCATGTGGGTGTGAACCACTTCATCCCTGGGAGGTTTTCCCTCCAGAGCCGGCATGGCTCACCCTCATATGTTGGTTGATTGCTTTCTGTGCTGTTTCCATGTGCCATACCTCTTCAAGTATTTCTTCAATTGTAGAGTGCTCAGCGGATATTCCATGAGCCTCATATATTGCTTTTATGATTGAATGTGGTAATCCCCGCAAGAACTTCCTCCTGAATGAGTAGTCATCAGGAGGTTGCACCATTCGGTGTGCACAACATTTAAGGTCATTATAAAATGCCAGAGCTCCTTTGTTGTGCTCATACCTTGTCCAATCATACTTGTCAGCGGCATTTTGCACTGACACTTTGTGGACAAACCTTTTGAATAATCCACATATGAGGTCTTCAAAGGACCATTGATGAATTTGTTGATTTGGTGATTCGACCTCTTGGTCATACCATTGGGAGGCTAGTCCCTCCAAGAATAGTCCAGTGTACAGTATGCAATCCTCGTCGTGATCTGGTCCCATAATCTTAAATGTATGGAAGTACTTCAATATCTGGCCTAGCCAGTCATTGAATTTTTCCAGGTCATCCTGGCCTCCATATTTTCCAGGCTTCGGTGGGCTCATAGCTTTCACCTCTGGCCCAACTTGGCCCATCGGTATACTGACTTGTTCCCAGATGTGCTGAGCATATTTGTTCTGCATAAATTCCATATATCTTGTATTTCCTGGGGTATACCCCCTTAAATAGTTAGGTCAATTACCCTGTATTATGGGGTGACCACTGACTTGGGGAACAATGATATCCGCATCATCATCTTCATCATCATTGGGGTCATCATCCCCAGGAGGGCCGCCTCCAGGGAATCCTCCACCAGGGGGTCCACCTCCATAATATCCTCAAGGGTCGTCCCCCTGATCATTATCATTGGGAGGATTCCCTCCATATGGGCTTCAGCTGGGAGGTCTATGACCTTCTCCCTGCCTTCCATTCCCTTCATTAGGGTGTCCCCCTTCCCTTGCAGTTTCATTTGCTGCTGCTATGGTATGGTCCCTCACCATTTGATGGAGGATGGTGGTCCCTCTTTGGGTGCCAAATATCTGTCTGATAATGTCCGAATTGCACCTCGAGAAGTATGCCAGGCAGTTTGGCATGTCAGGGGCAAATCCCCTTCTGTCATAATCCGCCCTTCCTGGTGTATTAGAGCTTCTATTCAGAGGGTTTTCCCTCCTGGCAGGCCCTTCCTGCCACAACTGAGGGGTGAGTTCCTCCCTCTTCACCCATATTTCTGTGTTCAGACTCCCAGCTCTGCTGGTATGATCATCACTGTTCCTCCTTTCCAGCACTCATCTGATACATGCTATTGCTTCGGCATGGTGCCAACTGGGGTTTATCCCATGGTTGTGAAACCCCTCGGGACCAAACCTGTAATCCAGCCACTGTCATTCAATGTTCAGAAGGAATTCATTCATTATCTCAAGCACCACATGTGGGTCAATTGGGGGATCTCCCTCATTTGTCCCTCTCATGGAAGGCTTGTTGCCTTCATTATAGATGACTAGAGGAGGGGATTCATTCCCTTGTGAGGGTGCAGGGTCTGGTGATAACCATGAGATATTGTTCTCTGTCTGTTGAGGAGTTAATGGACTCAACAAGTTGTCCTTTCTCTCTGCCGTGTCCCTTGTACCCTGGTTGGTACTACTCCCCAATGTCATTGACAGTCTTAACCCTCCTGGCATTGGCACTGCAGCTCCTGGCTGGTTTGTGCTTGTGTCCTCTTGGGTGTTGTCGGGTTGAAGGGCTTTTCCCTTCTTCTTGTTCTTTTTATTATCCTTTTAAACCTCGGGGGGTCCTTCTGGGATACGATGATTATTTTCGTCAGGCGGGGGATTGGCCCCACCATCTGGAGTCTTCATTGTTCCCAATTTTACAGCACATGCATATGTGTGGGTAGCTGTGTGACTTATATTGTGAATACTTGATTACGAAGTTCAAAAAATTGTAAGGTTGGGTACCTTTCGTCTTAAGATCATGCTTGTGAACTGTACCATCTGGTATTTGCAAAGATATGATACGTAAAGACAAAAGATTGTCTAAGTAAATTTTCAAAACATCATATATATATGATGAGCTGCCAGGCATGTGATACTGGAGTACCACATGCCTGTGATTGATAACAAGCACCTTATTTGGTGCACCCCTAACACACAGCAGCCAGGGGTGACTGGAGACGATGAGAGTGGGGGAGGCCACAAGACACATGAGAGAGGAGGAAATGAAAGGGAACGAGACAAAAGACAAAAGCAAACAAATTGCTTGAGCCCGATATATAAATATGTGTGTGTGTGCTTGTGCATGCACATGAATTGGCAAGGTTGTTCACTCGTCAACACTAATGTAAGTACATAAGTAATGTAAGTAATTAATGTAATAATAGCTACAACCAAGGTTTTCAACATGTCAACACATGTAGGTACTACCTAAAGGGGATGCATGTGACTCGCCGAAATTTTCAACACATCCAATTATGGATACTGCCAAGTCGGCTGAATTACAGGATGCATGTGCTACAGTTTTTGAATTGCATTTGAATTGTCACAATGCTCAGCAAACATCACCAACAAAAACAAACATGTACACATAAGAAACACATTAGAGAGACACACTGCAAGTATTTCACAATTTTTCATCCCAAAATATGCTGAAAAATTTGAAAAAAAGAGATACTCTTTTATTTCAGCTGTTTTCAAAGAAAAAAGGTGAATATAATGTAATGTTTTCCTTGTCTTTTCTGCCAAAAAACATGAATTAATGGTAATGCCCATTAGGTTCTTCACTAATGGGTATTAGCATCAATCAATGTTTTTTAGTAAACCATGCAAAGAAAACAAAGTGTTATTATTGCCTTTTCTCTTTGAAAACATGTGTCAAAAAGAGTATCTCTTTCTTCAATTTTTTCAGCATGTTTTCTCAAGAAAAATTGTGAAATGCTTGCAGTGACAGTAGACCTCACAAATGGTGTGGAACTATCAGACATAGCTAGTACTGTGGCTTGCAGATAGTAGACCTATGCAATTTCCTAATCAGGCCAAGTGAAGGGATCAGATTATCTGCAAGCCGAGTGATTTACAGTTGTGGGAATGCTCGGCAATGAACACATGTCCATTATGGTCATGCACACAGTGTGGCACCCATGCTTAGCAGTTTACAGGTCTGGCAGGGCCAATGCCCCAGTTACCTGCCATTTGCAACATTTGTATTATACATAGCTTCTTCCTACAGTTATTGAATTAATTTTGACTTATTGGAGTGCTTGACATGCAGAGCTGTTTGACAGCCAGAGGCTGCATGCCAGCAGTCCCTGTAGAACCAATGTTCAGGTCTGAATTCAGATCGTGATTGGTACACGTCACTATTTGACAGAACACTCGGCAAACAACACATGCCCATTACAGTGCTTATTGGTCTGTAGATCAGTGCACACTGGAGACAATCAGTTGCCCTCCAAGATCCTCACTCGAAACAGGTCAGCTTGTTCACACTCTCTCTCACTCCACCTGTGCTCCCTCTCAGCTATCCCTTTTTTTTTAAACAAAAAGGTCTGTCATTCATGATCGCTGCTGGCTCAAAATCAACTCACCTGCACTCCCCTGTTCTTAAGAAAAAAGGTTTGTAATTCATTCATCATCATTGCTGGTTCAAAATTCACCCACCTGTGCTCCCCCTACCCTCCCCCATTTTTAAATGAAGGTTCATCATTCTGTTGTCATCACTGCTGGCTCGAAATTCACCCACCTGTGCTCCCCCCATTTTTAAACACAGGTTTGTAGTTCTGTTGTCATTGCTGCTAGCTTGAAATTCACCCACCCACCCTCGCTCTGTTCTCCCCCATTTTTAAATAAAGGTTTGTTTTTCTGTCGTCATCGCTGCTGGCTTGAAGTTCACCCACCTGCCCTCGCTCTGCCCTCCCCCATTTTTAAATAAAGGTTCATTGTTCTGTCATCATCACTGCTGGCTCAAAATTCACCCACCTGCCCTTGCTCTGCCCTCCCACATTTTTAAATAAAGGTTTGTTGTTCTGTCATCATCGCTGCTGGCTTGAAGTTCACCCACCTGCCCTCGCTCTGCCCTCCCCCATTTTTAAATAAAGGTTCATTGTTCTGTCATCATCACTGCTGGCTCAAAATTCACCCACCTGCCCTTGCTCTGCCCTCCCACATTTTTAAATAAAGGTTTGTAGTTCTGTTGTCATCGCTGCTAGCTCGAAATTCACCCACCTGCCCTTGCTCTGCTCTCCCCCATTTAAATAAAGGTTTGTTGTTCTGTCATCATTGCTGCTGGCTCAAAATTCACCCACCCACCCTCGCTCTGCCCTCCCCCATTTTTAAATAAAGGTTCATTGTTCTGTCATCATTGCTGCTGGCTCGAAATTCACCCACCTGCCCTCGCTCTGCCCTCCCACATTTTTAAATAAAGGTTTGTAGTTCTGTCGTCATTGATGCTAGCTCGAAATTCACCCACCTGCCCTTGCTCTGCTCTCCCCCATTTAAATAGAGGTTTGTTGTTCTGTTGTCATCACTGCTGGCTCAAAATTCACCCACCTGCCCTCCCACTGCCCTCCCCCCATTTTTAGATAAAGGTTCTCATTCTATCATCGTCACTGCTGGCTCGAAATCCACCCACCCCCCTCTGTCTGCCCTCCTCCATTTTTAAACACAGGTTCATCATTCTGTTGTTGTCACTGCTGGCCCAAAATTCACCCACCCACCCTCCTTCAGCCCTCCCCCCTTTGTTAAAAACAAGGTTCATTGCTCATTCATCTTCCCTCTGGCAACATGATCCTCATACCTACTCCCTGTCATCCCTCCTGCTCCTTCCCCTTCTCCCTGTTACTCACCCATGCTCTTGAACCCCTTGTTCATTGTATGTACTTTCTCTTGGTTCTCCCCCTGCTTATTATCCATCTCTTGATTCCTTACCATTGTCACCTTATCTCAACTGTTTACCTCTTCACTATCACTGTATATACATGTACAACTTCCTTGTTGCAACAGCTTTGATATCACCATGGCTAGAACTAAGCAGACTGCAAGGAAGGTTACTGGAGGTCATGCTGCAAGAATCAACTTGCATGTCCTCCAGAAGAAGAGGGGCAAGGCCAAGCTTGCTGCCCAGAAGCCTTCTCCTAAGTTGCAGGCCATGACAAACTCTGTGAGTATTATAACACATCTCACACATCTGCTCATACTCCACAGCTCTGTGTTATGTGTAGAGATGGTGGGGATGTCTGGATTTGTGATGAGGAAGAGTGTGGTAGAGTGGTTTGCTATAGGTGCTTGGTAGTACCTGAGGACTCCATGGAGAAAGTAAGAGGTAGTGATGTCAAGTTCAGATGTGTTACCTGCCATTGGCAAAAAACAAAAGGCAACCCCCAACCTTATTTTGTAAGTCTATATTTTCCACCCCCACCTTTTATGCCATGCTCAACAACAGGCAAGGCTTTCTACTCCAAAGGGGAAACCATCTTGTCTGATCCTCCTCTCCTCTTAGGGGGATTTCAACATAGCATAACCTCTCAGGTAGCCTCCCTCCCTGCAGCCCTTGTCCACCTCCACCTAGAGGCCTTGGAGGTTGGTCATTCCCAGGTCAAGATGCTCCACTCCTTCCTGGAAAATTACTTTCCTAAAGGTGGCTACAAGTTCTCTCAGTTGGGTTTTGACCTTGCTACTCCTGAGTCTATGGAGGTATATGAAAAGGCTGCATCCAACCTGGCACAATCCCTTTCTCCATATTCAAGGGTGGTCCTGATCATCACTACCCATAGTGATGAAGAGAGGGGTGATCTCTTTGCTGGCTTGCTTCATGGGGAAGCTGTATCCTCCAAGGTTCTTGAGGTATGTTGAACCAAGTCTTCTCCTTGACCTCCAACTAACTTGGGTAAGGTTCTTGAAATCTCTCAGACTCATCAGCTGACCCCATCCTTCAAGGGGTGGCCATCCTCCAGCCAAGTAGGCCATTCCCTACCCAGGTCAGCCATCCCCCACCCAAGTCAGCTGACCCCACTTTCAGGGAGGGTGAGCCATCGCCCAGCCAGGTCAGCCAACCCCACTTCCAGGGGGGTGGGCCATCCCCCAGGCCATCCCCTACCCAGGTTGACCAACCCCACTTTCAGGGGTGTGGGCCATCCCCCACCCAGGTCAGCCAACCCCACTTTCAGGGGGGTGGGCCATCCCCTACCCAAGTCAGCTGACTCCACTTTCAGGGGGGTAGGCCATCCCCTACCCAGGTTGGCCAACCCACTTTCAGGGGGGTGGGCCATCCTCCACCCAGGTCAGCCAACCCCACTTTCAGGGGGGTAAGCCATCCCCTACCCAGGTCAGCCAACCCCACTTTCAGGGGGGTAAGCCATCCCCTACCCAGGTCAGCCAACCCCACTTTCAGGGGGGTAAGCCATCCCCTACCCAGGTCAGCTGACCCCACTTTCAGGGGGTGGGCCATCCTCCAGCCAGGTCAGCTGACCCCACTTTCAGGGGGGTGAGCCATCCCCTACCCAGGTTGGCCAACCCCACCTTTAGGGGGGTGAGCCATCCTCCAGCCAGGTTGGCCAACCCCACTTTCAGGGGGGTAGGCCATCCCCTACCCAGGTAGGCCAACCCCACTTTCAGGGGGGTGGGCTATCCCCTACCCAGGTAGGCTGACCCCACCTTCAGGGGGGTGGGCCATCCTCCAGCCAGGTCAGCTGACCCCACTTCCAGGGGGGTAGGCTGAAACACCTTTGCACCTCAGCCTATCCCCTTCAGGGCTAGTTGGCTGGTGTCAGCTAGGCCCACCTTTAGGGTCAATTGTACATGTCGGGTGTCCCAGTTTCAGGCCAATAGTTGACTGAAGGGTCTGAGGTGAAGTAGGTGTGACATTGCAACAACATTTTCTCTGGGCCTGAGTGCATTCAATTCAATGTTGGGTCTCTCCAAGCATATTCTGGATCAATGGCCATACTTTGTAGTTCACAGGGGTAACCTGGGCCTCACCTTGCACCCAGGCACCTCACCCAAGGGTTGGCAGGGGTCCATACCTATGGTGGGTTTACCACAGCTGGTCTAAGGATGGTGGGCAATACACACTTAGATTAAGGTCAACTACATGTAACATATGTACTGTGAATATAATGGGTGTACTATGTATACTCAATGGGCTGGGGTTGGTTCTGCAGTGGGCTATTACAAGCTGGGGCACAACCTACATTGGTAGCTGGGATGTGGCCTGCATCAGCAGCTCAGATGCAGCCTGTGTTGGCAGCTGAGATGAAGCATGTCCTGGCGGGCTGCAAAGCAGCCACAAGCCAAAGGCTTGTCTTATTTCCCTCACACTCCTAGCAGGGGCTGCAAGAAAACATTTGTAAACAATCGCAGCCACAGTGGCACAACCTGTGGACCTTGAAAAAAATTACACAACACCAAAATTAGGGTTACATTTTTTGTGGTTATGAGTTCCCCATATGTATACATAGCAATACATGTCACACTGCACGCCCCGCCTGTAACCTAATCACTGAGTACATGGCACCATCCCCTGTACCTAATCAGCCTCATGCCCGCTTACACTAAAAGTCCCAGCATGACTGGTTTTTTGTGGGGAGTTATCGCTGTGAGCAGTAGAGCGCAGCTGAGACAAATATGAATTTCACAAATTCAAACTGACTAGTAGGCGCAGGGGACATGCAGTGAGTATGAGCGCATTTGCAAAAAGTCTCGAGGGGGTAAAGCGAATCTGTGTCGCCTCAATGCGACCTCGAACGTCTAAACGAGCGGTCAGTAGTGGTGGATCTTGCACACGAAAGCAGTGGGATGGGTGTGGGAGTCTTGTACAATGTGTCTGGGAGTGGTTTAGACCCTGAAAACTGGATTTAGTCTCCCTGTGCAACTCAAAGGCTTATGTCTCAACTATGCAGCCTCGCTCGACTGCAAAAATGCGAAGAAAACAAATGTAAGATGTCTGAGATATGTCTAAAAATGAATGCGCACATCTAAAGGAGTGTCTTGCTTCTCGAACGGTCTCGAAAGTCTCAGAAGTGTCTCAGAAGGGTTCTCAACGGGGAGCACACGAAAAACAAAATACCTCGGGAACGACGGGGGCGCACGTCGCGTTTCCGGTGTCATCCAGTCGATAGCGTCGAGTAGAGGCATCTCTCCAGGAATCGAGAGATTCGGCTTGGTATTGGGTAAGATATACGAACAGAGGTAGGAGGAGGAGAGGAGCACAGGGTGTCGACAACCAACGGCTCAGTGTGATGCTACAAAATGCAGGGGAACGATGGAGGGGGGTGTGGAGAGTAAGGAGAACAAGAGACTGGGGAAATACGCGCACCCAATCCTGAGATATCCACAAATTGGTCCCAACTATCCTACCATCCACCAAAATGCTTATAACTCCGGAACAACGGCAGCGGTGGTCACGCGAAAAGCACCGTTGGAAAGGTCTCGACAGGGAGTATCAGAATCCTGATTTGCGAGAGGTTAGACGCGTCGTAGGATGAGATATCGCGTGGGCAATTTCGAGGGGGAGGGGGAAAGGGTAGTTCCAAGCACACAGAACCCCTCATGGTTGGCTCCAGATGTAAAGTTGATAGGTAGAGACCTGGGGGACCTGGGGGGGGGGGGGGTTGAGATGCTTGGGGAGTGCCTACCAAACAGTCTGTGCTGATGCCACATGTTAGTGTACCTAGATGATGAGATGGTTACCATTGGGGAGGACAAGCTGTAGGCAACACCGTTGTACATATCTTGTTGTTGGTATCACGTAGTAGATACCAGCATCTCGTATAATGAACTCCAAGGTAGCTGACACATGGGAAATTTCAATATTTTGACGCGAGTAGAAGATAATTCCGAAGCCAAATGTAGAATATTATATTCTGATATAGTATTATTTAATTTGCATAATTTTATATTTAGAGGGGCATCAGAATGTTTGTGAATATATATACTTGTGTGAACAATTAAACTTCATCAAAATGGAAAAGCAAATTATATATTTGACAAGCAGCAAAATGGTTGCTAGTATATTTTATTCTGCTGAAGATTTGAAGACTGACCAAAAAAAATATTTTGACAACCAGGCCAGAACATTATATTTGATCAATTATTTCGATGCACATCAGAATATAATATTGTGTCAAGGTCATAATCAACAGAGTAAATAATATATTTTACTCCTGGTGTAAAGTTGTCACCCCCTGAGTGCCTGCTTGGTGCCCACCCACAGACCACTCAGTACCCATAACTAGTTTGTTTGCAAACATATGCAGGGGGATGGGCAATGGTATCATCTTATAACCTTCACAGTCAGTTCAGGTGCAAAAGAAAATGACTGGAAGAGGTCTTCTAACTGCTGATTGGATTATGAACAATTGGTAGATAGGTACAAATGGCAGATCTGTCAGAAGGCCATCAGCCAGGGAGCACAGTATGGCTACCAGGGGTAATGTCATTCAATGATAGAACATACAGAATATGGAACATACAATTACATCCTGTGGAGGCAAATCAAGGCACATGAGAAAGAGAACCTTGATGGCACAACATGGCACAGGGTCTCTGGGAGTGTCAAGAAGGCAAAGAGCTATCCCAGCAGGAATTCAGACACAAAGTTCATCTAAGTTAGGGAAATGGGCAGTGCAGGCTAGGGCATTCTCCAGAAGAGGGTCATTGGATGAAGATGGCTGATAAAAGTGGACAGTGAGCAATTCCACTGTTGTAAGTGACTTGGTATGGCTTGCAAAAGAGTGGATGCAGGCAGGGGAACCATCAAGGCACCTCAAGGAGGGCAGATGCACAGGTATACAGGAAGAGCATGGTAGAGAGTCAAAGAGTGGTGAAAACAATGAAAACACACCCTAAAAGTCCCAAAGAGTGCTGAGATTCGTCTAATGAGTGTCTGATCTTGGAGAAATATTCTCCTGAGGCTCTATGTCTTTATTTTCCATCTGCTCGTCTCTGGTAATGTGGCTGTTATTCTTCTAAGTATGTACAGTGTACTGTAAGTAGTTGTTGGCTTACATAAGCCAACAATGCATCCAAACACTAAGTAAAAGATAAGGAAAAAGGTATAGAACAAACCCGTAAAGTAAAACAGTGAAATAAAATAAAATACCTAGTAGGGAAACTTCCCTCCCTACAATGCCCATACCAGATCCATCAAAACTTCGCATAACTTTTGTTTCCTGAAAGACCCAGTCAGCACACTGAGTGCTTCACCCACTTTGAAAGATGGTATGCTGTGCAAGGGGGAGATGGAGCCTGGGAATGTGGCTGATGAGGACATGCAGGATACCAAGAGTAATAGAGATGAAGCTAAAAGAGATCAAGAGTGCATCAGTAAATGAAAACAGACAGACAATGAAAGTGAGACTCACCAGAGGAAAAGTAATAGGCCCAGGGTAGTAAAAGACTACTGGGCACTTAATGATCCTATGCCCAAGTTGTCAGAAAATGAAAGTGATGACTCACCTGAATTATTTTGAGACCCCGATGAGGGAGTACTCGAAGACAGCCCTATAGAAAGTTCAGTGTTAGTATGTGCAGCACTTAATGAAGGTGGTGCCTTACCTGACAACCCAAGAACACTGAGAGAGGTGCATGACTCACCTGAATGGCCAGAGTGGGAAAAAGCTGTCAAGGCAGAAATAGATCAATTATACCAAATGGGGATGTGGGAACTAACTGACTTACCAAAGGGTAGGATGCCAGTAGCCAACAAGTGGGTCCTCATTTGAAAGTATAATAAAGAAGGCAGGCTGGAAAAATATAAGGCATGCCTGGTAGCTAAAGGGTACTCACAAATACCAGGGATGGACTATACAGATACCTTCTCACCAGTAGTGAGGCTGGAGACAATAAGGGCAATAATAGCATTAGCAGTTTCCCAGGACTGGGAGATCCAACAGATGGATGTAAAGGGGGCTTACCTAAATGGTAAGCTAAAAGCAGAAGTCTATATGAAACAACCTGAAGGCTTCAAGGACAGTACACAACATGTGTGCCAGCTAATAAAAACATTGTACAGGCTGAAACAATCCAGAAGAGAGTGGAATCTCAAACTCAATAGACAGTTAGTGCAAGGAGGGTTTAAATGCCTATGGTCAGATCCCTGCACATATGTCAGGTGGACAGCAGAGGGAATAGAAATCATCACTGTATGGGTTGATGATCTCCTACTGTTCACATCATGACAGGGGCTTATGACATCTTTGAAAGCACAACTACAGTCTATGTTCAAGGTTACTGACCTTGGAGACCCAAAGAAAATTGTAGGTATAGAAATCACACGTGATGGGGCCAAAGGAACATTGTTCATAGGGCAGACACAGTACATAGATTCTATACTATGGGCACAAGGATTAGAGGGTGTGAACAGTGTGAAAACACCTGCGGACATGAAGGTTCAGATGTTCCCAGAGGAGGAATGGGAGGAAGTGACTAACCAAAATAAGTATGCTTCCCTGATTGGATCCTTGATGTATGCCATGGTTGCCTCACAGCCTGACATCACCTATGCTGTAAATAGACTGGCCTCATTTACATCAAACCCAGACTTAAGACACTGGGTAGCAGCCAAAAGAATATTGAGGTACCTACAAGGGACAAAGGACTATGGTATAATGTATAGAGCAAAGGAAGGCAGTACTACTACCCAGATGTTCCAAGGGTATGTAGACACGAGCTTTGCTAATACTGAGAACCATGCATCTGTCATGGGTTACATGTTCTTGGCTCAAGGGGGAGCCATTGTTTGGGGCTTGAAGAAGCAAACCTTGATTGTGCTGTCAACAATCAAAGCGGAGTATGCTGCACTGGCTAGATGTACTCGAGAATGTATATGGCTATGAAAGCTGTATGCAGAACTAGGGTACAGACAGACAGAACCAACTAAAATAATGACAGACAGTGAAGGAGCACGAGCCTTAGCATATAATCCTCAGTTTCATGCCCAGACGAAACACTTCAACATATCTCATCACTACACATGTGAGAAGATCAACCAAAAGAAGGTCGAGATTTGTCATTGTTTGGACAGGTACCAAACAGCTGATATATTTACTAAAGCACTACCGAGAGACAAGCATGAGAGGCATACCAAGGAAATAGGTATGACCCTGGCTTGAGGGGGAGTGTTGGTATTGCAGAGTAGATACCAGCATTCTGTACAAGACTCTCAGATATAGCTGAACATTCCATACTGTAGTAGACTATTCTAGAATATTGTTCTCACACAGTATATAAGCCCAAGTAGATAGGGCAAGGAATGTAATCAATATCTTATCAATTATTCTCACAATCGAGCTACTACTCTACAACATAAGTTGTGCATCCTTACCTGATATCTCAGCAGGGCCCGTCCATGGATTGTGTGGTCTTACCTTCATATCATGGCTGGGCTGGCCCATAAGTTGTGCAGTCCCATCTGCTTTCACGGACAGGCCCATACATTTGTTATGGTATTTCCATGGCTGTTTCAAACAGGCAGGCCCATCTATATGTTGCACATATTCACTCCAACCCTTACTGTCAGGCCCATCCATATGTTGGATTATCCAGCTGCCATGGGCCTGCTCATGTGCGGCAGCATTCCTCCTGCACCTCTTCATAGGGCCCACTCATTTGTTATTGCCACTTTTGGTACATGGGCCCACCTATTTGTCATGTATTAATTAATTTGATGGGCCCACCACAGGCTCTCCATGAGTGTTGGCATTGTGGCATCTGGGCTACTCATATGTTGTGACTAATGTGACTACATGGGGTCAATGACCCAAGGTTACATCACCACCACATTGTTGAGGGATCTTATGACACTCAGAAATTCTATGATTTTATTGCCAAGGAAGAGGTATATCATTCATACATAGCTGAGAATCGCGCATATATCTAGGCCATTCACTGGCCAAATGATGAGGCAGCTACAGTAAAGTTGTAGTACTATTAGCTTACTGTACTACTCAATTTCCTACACTTCCTTTTCCGGAACAACTCTCGCGCGCGAGAAATATTTCACTTTTCTCAACGTTTTCGCAAACTGCTTTAAACTGACGATTTAACCTTCGAACCATTCACAACTTTGTACGAAACGATTTAACCACTCAATAGAATCGCCGCCTTTTCAGCAGGATCGGTGGAGTTGTATGGCCAAGATATCATAGAGAATCGCTCCCTTTGTGCCCGCACAGACCACTACACGATGGAACAGCTGAACTTGCCAGTTGTTGTATGATGAGATGACTACAGATATACACGTGTGTCCATGTCCTGTCCTTGCTGACTAAGCCTCTGTCCTCCTCGCTACCCCAGGCTCCCCTACTACATGTGCCCCCTTCAAAAAATGACAACATCCATGTCATCTAGCCTGCACCCTCACGCACTCCTTCGTTGTGGCCCCCCCCTAATTCCGTTTGCATGGCGCTATCTGCTCTCTCCTCTATCTCGTTCCCCGTGTCTGCTTCATCTTCTTCGTCCTCATAGCATCCCTTTTCCTTTCCTTCTTCTACCTCGTCCATTTCTTCATTCGAATTTTCTTCGTCCTCCCCTCTGTCCGCTTCCACTCTTTTCTGTCCTCTCTCCCGCTCGTGTAGCGTTCTCATGTACTTATGTTGGTCCGCATGTAGTTTCGTTCCTTCTCTTGGCACGAATGCTCGCAGACGCCGTGCACTGAATTCGCCTGCTACCTGAGCACCTGATAGCGTTTCCAACCTATAAGAATTTCTCAGTCGCCTAGCTATCCGATATGGCTGTGACCACTTAGGGAGAATTTTCCGTTCTGTCTTGAACGTGTAGTCCAGATCGCTTCTGTAAACTTGCACAAGTTGTCCCTCTGTGAAGATGACTTCCGCATGATGCCGTTTCAGTACGCGGCAATCGAAGGCTGTTTTCCTTCTAATGGCATGCTTGACGGCTTCGTCGTACCCATCGAGCCATTGTTGCGCTGCATATGCCATATGGATTGCCACGTCTATTGCAGTTGGTGCGGTCATGCTATGGGCGATTTCCATGCATTTGGTGTTGACGACCAAACCCAGCAGCAGTTCTTTCAGCATGAATTTGAGGGAAGGTAGTAAGCGGTTGTTCAGTGCGCGTACTGTGTCGTCGAGGTGGTCCGGCCATGATTTTGGTAGCTTGTCCCAATCCTCATTGTTTGCATTGTCCTCCCCGACGTCTGGTGTGCACAGCCATTTTAACACGTGGAGTAGTAACCTGTTGGTTCCTTCCACTAGGCCGTTAATCCAAGGTGAGTATGCTGCTACGACGTGATGATTACACGACCACTTAGCGCAGTAGCCTCTGACCACCTCATTATTGAAGTGTCGTCCACCGTCTGTCATGAACGTCTCCGCCGCTGTGAAGTTGCTAAAGATGTTAGCCAGGCTATCCACCGTTGTCTTTGCAGTTCCGGCTGTCTTGAACTTCGTTACCCACAGATGTTGTGAGAACGTATCTAGAAAGAGACCCAGCATGTGGTATCCGCCTTTACCAACCGGCATTGACAGGTAGTCCCCAACTAGCAGCTCGAACGGGTGTCTTCTTGTTATCAGTTCGAGTAATGCGTTGATCTTGGGCGTTCCGAAGTTCTTGCATTTTGCGCAGTCCTGGATCGCCTTCATTATGGAGACATCTAGCTTGGGTGAGTAGTATCTGTCCGTGATCGCTACCTTCAGTGCATCCCTGCCCCAATGTCCCCCTGTTTCATGCAGACGTTTCGCCTCTGCGAACGCTTCCTCTCGAGTGATGCACTCTACCCTATGTCTCGGCCGGACGCTCGTACCCCCGTGGATTCTCCACAGTTTGTTCTGGCTGACTGTGTATTGTGTTGCATGGTGTCGTGCTCTGCTACGGTCTCTAACGGGAGTATTAGTGTCTGTATTGAGAATTGCATCGATCACCTCAAGGAATAGCGGTTCTTGCTTGAAGCGTTCCCGTAGTTCCTGACTGTCCTTTGGGAGGTTGTCGAGAGTAAAAATGTCGTTTATCAAGCCGGACGTTGCGTTTGCGTCTGGGCTAACCGTCCACTGGCTGCCGTCGTCCGTTGTACAGCTAATGTCGCTCCATTGACGACTTAGTCCATCTGCTACGACGTTGAGGCGGCCCGGGACGTGTCATACTGCCACGATATTGTGCGCTATAATTCCGTCCCGCCACCTGGCATGTGCTGCCAATATGCGGTCGCTCAACAAGACATCTTTGAGTGCCTTACAGTCTGTTTCTATCTCGACTGGGAATCCCCATATTGTATCTGAGAAGTGGTCAAGTCCAAATTTCAGCGCTGCGAATTCAAGTAAAAACGGTTTGTAATTCCGCTCAGCTGATGATGTCTGCTTGGATGCGAAGGCAATTGGGACTGTTCTATTGACGGTCTTGCCATTTGGGGCTTTCATTTTAACTCGTTGTGTTAGGACTGCTGTAAAGATGAGTGTGAAAAGACCCTAGGAATAGGTCAAAGTCTCCTAGTGAGAGAGGGGGGTGTGAATTCGACCCAGGAGGCTTGAGTTGCCTGGTGTGGAGTCAAAGAGTAAGCAGAAAGACTGAAAAACACGCCCAGAAACCCAAATAAAAGCTGTGATAACGTCTAGGGACTGTCTGGGGATGGGGAAGTAATATTCCGAGTCTTCTTTCGTCTTATTTCCGGCTTCTCGTCTGGGGTAACTCGTCTGTTATTCCCTAAGTATGTACAGTACACTCAAAGTACTCGCGCGGGCTTACATAAGCCACAACGCGCACAAACACTAAGTAAAAAGACAAGAAAAGATAAAAGAAAACAAATCAGTAAGTAAAAACAATGAAATAAATGAAATATCCTGGTAGGGAGGATACTTTCCCTACACCGCACCGAACCCTTCTTGGCATCCGTCTGTCGTCACTATGAACGGTGTACTGTCGTATCTCGGGGCGTGCAATGTTGGTTGGCTAGTTAGCGCGACCTTCAACTTTAGGAATGTCTCTGTGTGTTTGTGCGACCACACGTCTGTTAACTTGTAGTTAGACATCGCTCTCCTGAATGTAGCTTTCGAAATGGGCTTAGGTATTTTGACCGCTTTGACTAGATCGCGTAGCGGCCCTTCGATCTTCACATATCCTCTGATGAGGTCCCTGAAATGACCTGTGAGTCCTAGGAAGGATGCTAAGTTCAGTGCCGTGTCCGGCTGCTTCCAGTTGATGACTGCCGATAGCTTCGAGAGGTCCAGTTGGACTCCCTGTGGCCCTACTGTTGCCCCAGCAAACGTTGTTTCTGTCATGAAGAACCTGCACTTAGCTGGTGCTAGCAACAACTTGTAGCATCTGCAACGTTCGAAGACTCCCTGAAGCTTCTCTATCATTCCCTTGAATATGTTGTCTCCGCATGCACCGTCGTCGACGAACAATTCTATCACATCGTCTGCTAGAATGTCGTGTAGGCAACGTGTCACTGTTGCTGAGAAAATTGTCAGTGCTCCCATCCATCCCATCGCCATCTGTTTGTACCATAGGTAGCCTCTGCCGTCTACGAAGAACGTGAAGTACGGCCTCCATTTTTCTGGAATTTCGATGGCGTAGAAACCTGATGCGAAGTCGAAGACTGACACATACCTATACCCGCTTAACCGTTGCTGTTTAGCTCTGATGTCCCCTTGGAACATTGGCGGTATCTGCGTGGCCTTGTTTAATTCCATGAAGTTCTGTGTCACCCTCCATTTTGGCGCTTCGCCTGGTGCCTTTGGGGTTTCTTCCTGCAGTTCGCCCATGGCATCTATCGCCTGGAACGGGCATTTGACGTTTGCCTCGTCACACTGTCTGTTCACCTCCTGCTGCAGGGCTTCCAGCGTCATGCCTTCCCCAGTGTCGTGTGTCTTTTGCGTGAGCACTGTTGGCGCGACGTGTTTGATACGCGGTATATCGGCGTATTCAATTAAATCTCCCTCCAACATTTGGTCAACCCACTTGTTCATAAACTGTCGTTGCGGGGCGTTCATCGGCCGTTGATGTACCGTGGTGCAGAAGGTAAGGTCATCGGGTATGTTCAGATCGATTTTCGCCCCTGGTATTGGCAAGACTTCGCTGAGCGAGCATGTGAACACATCTGCAAACTCTGTCAACAGTTTGACCACCTCCTCCCTTTCATCCGCCGTTAGATCTTCGCCGATCTTGACGTTTTGCAATATGAATTCAACTCTCTTTGGAGCGAATGGGTCTGTCTGCCATGTGAACGTGCTGTTAGGGTCCGTAATTCCGCTGGTGCCCTTCGGGTTGTTGTGCCCTTGCTCGGCATGGTGCAACGTACTATTGCATTCCGTGTCTGTCGACGGTTTGAGCATGGTAGTAAACTGGTTTTGCAATGTAGTTGCAGTGGTTCTGTCGGTGATCGTTACCTCGTCTGTTGCATAGTCGTGTACCGCCTTGAATGCTCTCAGCAGAGGTTTGCCAAACAGAAACAACCAGCCTCCAGCGCTGTCGAAGACCTCGAAGGTTCCACTAACCTCTGCTCCCTGCACGTTTATCATGCCTTTCCACGTTGCCTGTGACGGAACTATTGCTCCGTTTGCCATGCGCAGCGTCTGCTTGGAAGGTTGCCACCCTCCTAATTCATGTTTGACCTGGTTGAACATTGACAGTGCCATTGCGCCAGTCATTGCTCCATCGTCGAACAAGGCACTTATTTGAGTTCCGGTGCCGTCTGGGTTCTTGAGCATGATGGTGTGTACGAACGGGACAGTTTTGTTCGTAGTATCTGGTACGTGGCCTTGCCTTTCTTGTACTGCGGAATACAAGTCAATGACATTGTTGACGTGAGATTCGGTGCGTAGTACATGTAGACCGGCTGCTGCTACCGTAGATACTGCGAGCGCTGGGGTCATTGTGCTGTCCTTCACAGCGACCCTGTCTCGTTTCCCTGGTCGTCTAACTCTATGAGCCTGACGTTGTATGTGATGCTCCTGTTAAACGGCCCCAGTGTCCTGTTGCACAGTGCCCGCCATGCGGTTTCATTGCGGCTCAGCCGCGCAGCCTCTCCTTCTGAGGTGGGGCAGTTCTTGCTCCCGTGTCCGTGGGTACCACATCTGAAGCACTCCCCCGAGCATATCATGGCCGTGCCTGGCCTCAACGGGTATGGGGTATGTTCCGTGATTCGGGTCACTTCCCCGTGCTTCGCCGTCCATGACGCGAGTTGTGCCAGGTATTTCCTCTGTCCTTCTTCGTCGGGCTGTTCGTGAGGGAACTGCTCTAACGCTTTCTGTACCATTTCTTTAAGTTCTTCTGATGGCGGCGTATACGGTGCAGTGCGTCTCGGGATCTGCTGTACTGCGAACCTTGTTGTCTGGGATGTCATTGTGGGTGTTACTCGTGGGTTGGCTCGGTTCACCGCTACCTGTCCTATCGTGAGGTGTTGGAGCTGGGCGGTCAGGTCTGCCGTTGTCACCTGCTTCACCGCTTCCAACCTCTGGAGGAGCTTCTGATCCCTTGCTTCTTCGTTCCTCCTTCTCTCCTCGATGTCCTCTCTCTCTTGCTTTAGCCTCGCTGTGTTTACATCCTTCACCACCTTTACGAATGCGTTCCAGTCCGCGTACTCATCGTCCAACTGTTTTCGTACGGCTTTCGGCAACTGCTTCTTCACCTGCCATATCAAAGTTGACCCTTTCTCTATTCCCGCCAGCATTGCCAACTCCCAAGCTTCTTCCGCCCATTTGACGTGCACCCATACTTTCTGTCGACCTACGGTCTTGGTTACCCCGACGTCATCCTCCATCAGCTTGTGCGCCAGTAACTCCGCCTGGTATTCCTCTGACGTTTGCATTGTGCTCTCGATGGGCAGCCATCTAGCCCTGAACGCCTTTGTGAGGTCGTCCCAAGACGTCAGCTGCGACCCTTGTAGTCCCTGATACCATCTTTCTGCCGGGGATCCTGTCCCCAGGTAGTTCGATAGTGCCGATATCTTTTGTGCATCGGTTGCAACCGGGTTTGAGAACAGGATGTTTCTGTTAAACGCCTTCAAGAAGTCGCTAGCGTTTTCTGACGTTGACCTGTCTCCATAAAAGATTGGTACTACTTCTGCCATCGTTCGTGCGCGATTTGCTACCGATGGAGCCGGTGGGGGTGGTAGAACCGGTGGGGCTGGTAGAGCTGGTGGGACTGGGGGTGCTAGAGATATCGGCAGTGTCGGTAGTGCTGTTGTATTCGTGAGGGTTGGAATACTTGATAGCACTGAGGTCGTTGTTGGCGGCATTGTGAATGCCCGTCCCCTTCGGTTGAGTGGGATGGCTGAAATCGACGTATTCAGTGGTACTGCTGGGTATGTTCCCCGGTACTCTTCCATTTCTGAGACCGGTGATGTTGCCCTGGTCGGTGGAAGAGCCCTCGTGGACACACACTCGTGTGGGGACGTGGGTGACTGGGTTGGGGACTGGGGTTCCGATGGGAACACATATTCGCTGTCCATTGGCATAGTGCCTAACGGTGTTGACACTGTCGGTGGGGTAACGGGGTTCGCTGATACGTAGCATCCCCTAGTGTCATGGTTGCAGAGCCTGCGAGACAGTTTGGTCAGTCCTGTTGGTCATTGTGCTGTACGTAGCTTTTTATTTTCTTCGACACGTGTCCGTCGTGCATTGTCTGCGTGGTCTAACTCGGTAGCGTTGGTTTGGGAACCTTACGGTGTGCGGTGGTATGGTGATGCGGTGCTACGGCGTGCGTTGAATCTACTATCGTCACCACGATGGAACAGCTGAACTCGCCGGTCGTCGTATGATGAGATGACTACAGATATACACGCGTGTCCATGTCCTGTCCTCGCTGACTAAGCCTCTGTCCTCCTCGCTACCCCAGGCTCCCCTACTACAACGACAACCGTCGTAGACGTCTTCGTACGTTGTTGGGAGAAGGTCTTTTGATCCTTTCGTTAACATAATGCTTAAGCACATTTTAAGTCTCGCAAACGAATTGTCGTAGGCCCTATCTGGTACTCCGGCTACACTGCAAGAATAAACATTCAGCACTGAAAGACACCATCAATAAGAAGACGATCTACTCACCTACAAGGTCATGTATCTGCGCTGTCAGCGACTCAGCCCTCTCTACCGACTTTCCCTTGACACGATCTTGAGACCTAGATGCAGAACCAGGGTCAGAGTCGGTATCTAAACGTGACGTTTTTTTCGGGCGAGAAGTGCCGACTCTTTATGGGCCGATGACCGTGTACTGGTAGGCGGTGAACCCTGTAGACTTTGCTGGACACAATAATATTGCGAATAGTGCATCCGTCATGTTAAGACTTCACCGTTGTCGGTCAACTTGCCAACTCATCTGGACTGCATTATGTGGCTGACACTGATAAGCTAAGATTCCACAAGCAATACTCGTCTCGGCTCTCCTGCTTGCAACATGCAGGGTATTTCACAATATAACACGAAGCACGTCGTCGGATGAGTATTCTATCTTGTGTTCTTTAAAACGAAGAATACAACGTACAGTAAGTAGCTATCCGACAATATGAAAATTCTACAAGGAGTGATATGAAGCGCACTGCTTTGATGGAAAACTGACTTAATGTAGGACGGGACAGGGAAAAAGTAGCTCAGCGGCATTCTAGCCACAACCGTCAAAAAAACCAGAATAGCGCATGAACGATCTCCACCGCTGGTCTTGTGCAACGAGATCCAGTTCCACAAGTTTGGGTGAGGCAAGCGATTCAGGCTGAAATTGGGGTCGGTGCGAGTGTATGGGTTGATGTTGGCAGTGAAGTGGTTGCATATCTGTATGCAGATACATGGATGGTTGAGATTGAGGACGGCTTTGTTGAAGGTGCACACCGGCGCTAGCGAGAGGGTGGTCATAATACGATACGGTCGACGACACAGAATGGGTCGGAAAATAGTGTCCGTGTTGGTGGTCCAGATGATACCCTTGAAAATGGGCCTGCGCGCTGGGAGCCGGAAGATTGGTCATCGAGTACAGATCAGACAGCTCAGACTGACACGGTCCCATGGATGGTCCTGCGACAGGCCCACCATGGGCTGATGCTTGCGACGGCAGACCGGCAGGTGGCGCTGGTGGTGGCTGGATGAGTGTAGACTGAGATGAAGCGTCCGGATAAAGTGTCCGATCCCAAGTTGGCATCTCTCGCGTTGGCTCTGGATCAGTCACGAAGCCGGCCTGCTGACGCCATGTAGAATCCAACTGTTCACCACTGTACGGCAGATGAGGAGGTATCTGCAGTGGCGCTTGTGGCTGGATGACTGTGGACTGGGATGATGTACACGAATAAAGCAGTCGATCCCAAGTTGGCCCCCCTTGCGTTTGCCCCAGACCAGCCACAGATCCAAGCGGTTGAAGCCATGCAGAATCCAACAATTCCAGTGCCATAGGTTCAACCTGACTTTGCTGTTGCTGCGACACGAGTGCCGATGTACTTGGCTGCCTTGCCGACCAATCGGAATTCATGGATCGCTCCGACATCCCATCTGTCTTCTGTCTTTTCATATATACGATCTTCTTCATTCGGCCTGCAAAGATGTCCACATCATCATCACCCTCATTCTCACCGACGCCACACTGCTGACTCAATTCACACGGCATACGACTCTGTGCATAACGGAGAGCATGATGCGCCTTCTCTCTCAAGTCGGTGATGAAGGGCTATCGTAAGAATGAGTATCTCCGAGTACAAGCCCACAAGACCGACAACCTACAAGGGCTTTCCGTGCTCTCTGACTATGTGACGATGCTTTGGAGAAAAGAAGACCAGCATCATGAAGCTCTTTCATTGCGCTAGAAGCGATAGGTGACTGTGGCCCACGTGTAACGATCGTTCCGAACAAGAACTAGTATACCCATCATGTGAACGTTGACATGAAGAAGACCCAAAATGCGGAGAACTAACGGCAGCCGAAAAAGTATACGTCCATATAGGCCAAAGCCTAGCAGTGAGTCTCGGATGGAGGTCGTATTGCAGCTTGACTGTACGGAAGATCGTGAAAGATGCGTCATACGCTGCCTCGAAAGATGACACGTAAGGACTCTTCTGAGGATCGGTGGGGCTTTTGATGATAGCTTGCACAAAGTGGTTCAGATGGATGTAAAGCAAGACTAACCAGACAGGACCATCATCGTCAACTCCGCACACCTTACGAAGAATATGAATGAAATGACCCACGGACTTCCCGTGCATTGGACATGATCAGACGGGTCATGGACTCCATCGAACCAATGTCCTCGCCTGGGGGTTTGGCTGGGACATCGCTACGCGCAGCGGCGGCAAACTCTACAGCAGCTTCAGTAATTGGGAAATCCCTCACTTTGCGGTCAAGCTCAAGGATAGTGGAATAATTCGGGGGATTGGCAGTCAGTTTCCGAGCAGCGACATCCGCAACACAATCTGACGCAAACCGAAACACCCAAGATTCACCTGTAGGAATACCGATCAGTATGAACATCATAACGATGAATAAAGACGTGAACTAACGAAAAGCCTGTCTATCGGAGCCAATATGAACCTTATCATGCGGCGACCCACCCCTAGGAAACTGGCAATCAATATACGGAAGAGAGAAAGTTGGAGGTCTCCCAGCATCGAGACTCTGCAGGAGTACCATTATGATCAGCGAGTACATACACAGAAATAGATCCAACTTACGTTCCAAGCATCCGCCACAAACAATTCCCAAAATATCACCCGTCGCTTTGTGGTAATAGCATCATCTAGCCCCCAATTGAGACCATCTCGGTCTTGAAAAGACAAAGCCTCTGTCAGCCCATTCTTCTGTCTTTCATGGCAGCACTTACGAAGTCCAAGCTGATCGAATGGTCTGTGAGCATCATACACGAACAAATCTGAACAATAACGGACTCACCGTGTGAGCTAGCTGCGCAGCCAGGGCCACCAGTGACCATGACGTCTCCATACTCGTTTCCTTTCCAGCTAACTCATTGCCGCTTACATTGTTGTATAGGTAGCGAAGGCGCAGCAGTTGAATGTCCTCCAAAGATGGTTTGGCCATCATGGACTGAAAACAGATTGTGGTGCACGCAGCCTGGTGATAACGTTCTGCGTCCGTATTTCCTGGTTTCTGGTCCGGATCAAGTAAAGCACCAATCGCAAAAATGAGGAGAAGGAGGCTGAGCCGGTGTCGGTTGTTTCCCGCTTGCGTGATATGAAGTACGTTGTTCGCATAGTAAGCAGGTAGCAATTCAGTCAAGACACAATCCTTAGACACACTCTGAGATCGTGCAATTGCTTGCTCGAGGTACACTCCCGTTAAATAACGAGCTTGTTCCCAGGGAGGCAGGTAATCTTTGGCCAGGTTTTCTACGTTCAGAGGCAGATGAGAGGGTTCAGTTGGAAAAGCCTGTGAAATATTTGCAATTCCCTGGGGTAGCTGTGGACCTTTTGAGACCCCCGCCGAATCAAACAAACCACCGGCAAAGTCTTGGGAGGATACATAATCGATCTAGATGGCATCGTCATAGGGGACACTGAGTAAGCTTTGATGTAGCTGACCATCAGTAGACACTGTAACGTTAATTTTGAGCACCAGCATACATATGACTTGGGGTAATACTTACATGTGAACCTCCCGTTGGTCCAAAGAAGTGAGATTCGCCACTATCCGAAATAGATAATGTACCCAACGCTTCTACCAGTTCAGGAGTGTGTTCTTCGAGGCCCTCTGCAGTGAGAGGGCTGACATCGTCGTTATGTTGAGATGTCCCCAAGAACTCTGGCTGAAGAAGCGGGTGTGGTTCTGTGGAATGCTTGGCTTGGAGCACTCTCAGCGCATCCTCTAGTTGCCGATTTCGTTCCCTCGTTTTGGCTAGCTGACGGTGCAGGTGTTCCGTCGCCGCAAAGACAAATCTGCAATACGGGCGCTTAGATGGCAAGCACGCATGAAACAACCACATACCGAGTTCCTTGACCTGTAGGGAGGCGTCCTGTAGACAAAAGATGGATGAAACCATGAAACCATGGGAATGGAAGGACAATGAACCAAACACACATACCATTGGGACATAGTGCTGCGACACCCCTTCGCTGTCAAAGTGTGTTTGTACGAGCGCTAAAGGAAGAAGGAACAACTCACGTGACAGGCCTGGCAAGGAATCCGTCGATCACATTTAGTCTTGAGTCTTTGGATAGAGACATCAGAAGTGCGGAAGTCAGTTAACAAGCTCAGCTTCACGCAGATCGCACACGCACCTTTCGCATTCAGCACACGCCATCTGTCCGCTATTCCTCCTCTGTTCTATCTCCCGTGCATTGCCGCCGCCGCGTTCGAATTCCCCAAGGTCGCCGCGGCTCGACTTGTCCTTTAACTTTGACTTCGTTGGCACAGGCCTTGGCATGACAGGATGGGAAGCTGTTGTCTTCTTGAGTGGGCGTTCGTATTATATACTCGAGAAGCAGATTAACTGTGATGTTAAGGTTCGGCCTAAGCTCCGCTTTCCGTCAGTCGGATGCTCGTAGCCCACAGTTTATCCAGGGCCATCTCCCCGGACTTCGGGCTTCAGCAGAATACACATTCCCATATGGGGGATTTGGTACAACAACGTCCTAAGGACCTCGACTCTAAGTCAATGCTGGTAGACTTGGTAGTTCTGCATTCCATACCCGGTACCCCTGCGTTTTGCACGTATGTACTCCACCTTGTACAACCATCTCCACTGAAATACAGATGTCTGCACATACCTAGGATTGTCAACAACGAGATCCCCATCACTGTGGAGATTGCCTCGTTAACGGAGACATTGCTGCACCGGCTCAGGAGTTGTCATTCCTAGTTTTACGCTGCGATACCTGTGTGGCCACCGGAGTTCTATGAGTCTGTCTGAGGTTCTGATTACCCTGCATACTGTTCTATGATAGTGGCTCTCGTGTCCTTGCCGAAGGCTCATACATGTGGATCTTTCTTGTTTCTGACCATCAGACTAGTCACCATTGCAGAGCTCGCCGCGGTACGTATGTATGACCTATCGTAAACACGACTATGTTACTCTCACGCCTTCTTTAGGCCGTTGATAGACGGCTGGGCAATGGAATGCATCAGCCTTCTATGCCCTGCAGGCGATGCGGTTTGGGTACCAAGTCAGCTGAACGCATGAATATTACCCATTACCCACTCCACGAACCTGCTGAATCTTTCGGGGGACTGGAGTGTTCAGAGGGTGGAGCTATCATTGTCAATATTTCCACAGTTCCGGCCCCCGATGAGGCCACAACGTAACGAACAGAAAGAAGGGTGTCACAAAATCCAGCAGTTCCGTGCTACATCCGCGCCATTTCGGTTTTTCGCCACAGCATAGTACGGTGTAATGCTACTATACAATATCTCCTACCCGCAAGCTGCTTCACGGAATGTAAAAGCATAAAGCACGACACGCAAAAGTAGAACGTACGAAATGCCAAATCACCAGGTGCAATATGCAAAACTGCGGCATGCATTTTGCGGACGTCCGGAGCCCGGGGAAGCATGACGCTGCACGCTTGAAATTTTGGACATCTGTTGACTCACATCAAGCGCTAATCTTCCAAGCTGTGTGTAAGTACGTGAATTTGTTGCCACAGGGTCTCTGGATAAATAGTCTTCCCCTAGCTTCTAGCTGTGGCGCTCCGGATGACATCGGGTCGAAAGGAAGAAATTTTGTACCTCACTACCTCCGAACAGCTCGTTGAGTGCCCTTCGCCCAAGGCTCTGTCACAATAATTTCCTATGCCATCGGTTACAACAATGGAGGGAAAAGACCATTACCATATCAAGCGACATAAATGTACGTACTTATTCATGTCATCCTCGTCTCGCCTCAAATATTCCTGTTCCACTAATCCCGCCATGCGCTGCTTGATCATGTTCACCTCGGGCACGAAATGACTCTTCACAGACTCAATCGACTGGGTATTGAGCTGCTCATACGTCAGCTCTTTTTTCGCTTTCATGATTCGTACGATGGCAGCGTCGGGGTAGTGCTTTCTGCCACTATCGATATGCGACTGCGTGCGTGTCGATTCTTCGGGCTGACGAGAATGTATAATTATAACGAGTCCACACGACGACAAAGATTGAGGAAAGTCACACACCGTCTCCTTAGCTTGGATAGAGTCTTGACCCCTAGATCCGTGAACTCGGAGTTAAAATAAAAGACATCGATCTTATCGATGTCTTTCCCTACAGGACGTTTCCTGAGTACCTTCTTCTTTGCGCAGGCAAGACTCTGCAATGTACGCCTCAACTCGTCTGCACCGGAACGTACAAAAACAAGGGAATCAGTATGCGCCAGATCGGTAAAGAGCGACATAAAAGAACGACAAACCCATTCGAGTAGCTTCTAGGATCTGCTTCTATCCAAGTTCCACAGATTCGTTGAAGAGAAGAAGCACGACCGCTTGATACGGGCTGACCGTCAACTCTTTCGTAGCAGATGAAAACTATGCTTTGAGTGCTGCTGTACCAATAGCGTGGTCCTAGTCAAGCTTGCGTCCTTGGTGCTTGCCTTTATAGATTGCAACGTGAGCTGGGAGCTCGGATCGCATCTGTCAGCCCAGTTTCTGATTTTCTGTGAGTAAAAACGACGATATGGGGCAGGGTCAACGACGTACTCAGAGCGGCAGATCAACGTCCTTCCGAGCTGCTAACGGCCAGTAACGCCTTTGCAACACCATAACGGATAAGTTACGCTGCGATCCGGATGTTGCACGACCAGTAGGGCAGGCTTATTCTTCCAAGTCTTGAACCCACATGTGAATGTGTCAGTGAGTACGTAGGAAATCTGCAACTCAGGGCGTTTCGTTTGAGGGTTCATGGCGTCTTGCTCTACGGGTTATTCAACTGCTACTTTGGCGGTCAGCATATTTGA
Organism: Pisolithus marmoratus; assembly: GCA_024613145.1. Taxonomy (NCBI): domain Eukaryota; kingdom Fungi; phylum Basidiomycota; class Agaricomycetes; order Boletales; family Pisolithaceae; genus Pisolithus; species Pisolithus marmoratus. The sequence goes on from JANFAE010000165.1 coordinate 152,346, forward strand.
GGGACGGGATGGGGTATGGCCCTGAACTGCAACTCAGTTTTACTACATACTTACTTAGGTCAGCTCGCTCCATCAACACAGGTAACATCAAAAGGTATCAGCGGTTCTTGCGTTCGACAGCATCCCCGTAATACATTGGTATATAATCCATACCGGGGTCAACTCACTTATACACAGTGTAAGTAGTACATACACGGATAATATTACAGGCTCAAATGTGGGACCCATTGCAATTGAATTTGGTGATGAGTGGGAAAAGAAGTTATGTAACCTTCTAGCCAAACCCATCGAAAAAACCAGAATCGCGCATGAACGATGTCCACTGTTGGGCAAGTCCCGACCCTTGTGGAACGAGACCGAGTTGTGTAAGTTTGGGCGGGGCAGGCGGGGAAGGCTGAGATTGGGGTGGGTGCCAGTGTGTGGGCTGAAGTTGGCAGGGAAGTGGTTGTGGTTGCGTATCCGTACGCGGATACGCGGATATAAGAGGTTCAGGATGGCTTTGGTGGTGGTGCGCACCGGCGCTAGAGAGAGGGTCATCATAATGCGATACAGTGGACGACGCTGAGGTCGGAGGATATTGTCCATATTGGTCGTACCAGTAGTGGTCCGGACGGTACCCTTGAAAATTGGCCTGTGCGCTGGGAGCTGAAAGATTGGTCATCGCGCACGGATCAGACAGCTCGGACTGCCATGGCCCCGTGGATGGTCCCGCGACAGGCTCACCATGTGCTGACGCTTGGGATGGCATATGAGGTATTTGCAGTAGCGCTGGCTGGGAGAGCGTAGCCTGAGATGAAGTACTCGGTTCCCAAATTAGCGTTTGATCTCGACCAGCCATAGAGCCGGGCTGCTGAAGCCATGTAGGACCCAACTGTTCACTGCTACATGGTACATGAAGGGGTATTTGCAGTGGCTCTCGCGACGGCTGGATGAGTGTAGACCGAGATGAAGTATCCGAATGAAGCGTCCGATCCGAAGTTGACATCTCTTGCGTTGGCTCTAGACCAGCCGTAAAGCCAGGCTGCTGAGGCCATGTAGAACCAAACTGTTTACCACAGTACAGCACATGAGGAGGTATTTGCAGTGGCGTCCGTGGTGGCTGGATGAACGTAGACTGGGATGAAGCACCCTGATAAAGCATCCGATCCGACGCTTGCGTTTGCTCTAAGCCAACCGCAGAGATGGACGGTTGAAGCCCTGTAGAACCCAACTGTTCGCGACTATACGACTGCAAAACCGCAGGTTCAACCTCACTTTGCTGTTGCTGTGGTACGAGTGCTGAACTACTCGACTGCCTTGCCGACCCATCGGAATTCATGGATCGTTCCGACATCCGACCTGTTGTCTGCCTTTTCGGATACACAATCTTCGTCCGGCCCGCAAAGATGGCTGCCGTATCATCGGGGTCGTCCCACTGCTGACCCAATTGGTGCGACATATCATGCCGCGCATAAAGAGCATTCTCCGCCTTTCTCATCAACTTGGTGATGATGGGCTATCGTGAAAACGAGTATATTTGAGTACAAGGGCACAGGACGGACAACTTACGAGTGCTTCTTGTGCTCTCCGACTACGCGACGATGCTTTAGAGAAAAGAAGATGAGCATCGCGAAGCTCTTTCATTGCGTCGGATGCCATAAATGACCGTGGTCCATGTGTGACGATTGTTCCGAACACGATCTGACATACCCATCAACGTGAACATTGATATGATAGGAAGAAAACCAAAAATGCGGAAAACTAACAGCAGCCGAAAACGCATACGTCCATATAGGCCAAAGACTGGCAGTGAGTTTCGGATGGAGATCGTATTGCAGCCTGATTGTACGCAAGATCGTCAAAGATGCCCGACACGATGCCAGGAAGGATCGTGCATATGGACTCCGCTGAGGATTGGTAGGGTACTCGATGATAGCCTGCACAAAGTAACTCCGATGGATATAGAGCAAGACTACCAACAGAGTCATCATGATCGTTAACTCAGTAAACCTTACTAAAAATATGAACGAAAACGACTCACGGACTTCCCGTGCATTGGACATGATCAAACGGATCACAGACTCCGTGGAAGTAACGTCCCTCACCGCGAGTTTCGCTCGGTTATCTCCACACGCAGCGGTGGCGAACTCTTCAGCAGCTGTAGTAATAGGGAAATTGCTCACTTTGCGATCGAGCTCAAGGATAGTGTCATAATTTGGGGGATTGGAGGTCAGTGTCCGAGCAGCGACATCTGCAACACAATATGACGCGAATCGAAATACCCAAGACCTACTATCGGAGCTGATATGAACCTTATCATGCGGCGACCCGCCTCCAGGAAACTGGCAATCAATGAAAGGAAGAGAGAGTGTTGGAGGTCTCCCAGCATCGAGACTCTGCAGGAGGACCATTATAATCAGCGAACACGCAGACAGAAATAGACCCAACTTACATTCCAAACATCTGCGACAAACAATTCCCAAAATACCACCTGTCGTCTTGTGGTGGTAATATCATCGAATAGCCCCCATTTGAGACCATCTCGATCTTGGGAAGACAAAACCTTGGTCAGCCTATTCGTCTGTCTCTCATATTTGTCAGTACTTACGAAGTCCAAGCTGACCGAAAAGCCTGTGAGCATTGTACATGGAGAATCTGAACACTAACAGACTCACTTGGACAGCTAGAGGCACAGTCAGGGACACCAATGACCACGACGTCTGTATACTCGTCTCCTTGCCAGCCAACTCATTGCCGCTTACAGCATTGTATATGCTGAGAAGGCGCAGCGCTAGAATCGTCTCCAAAGAAGATGGTTCGTCCGTCACGGACCGAAGACAGAATGCGGCACGTGCAACCTGGTGGTAAAGTTCGGCCAACACGTTCCCAGGTTCCTGTTTCGGGTCGAGTAAAGCGCCAATCGCAAAAATGAGGAGAAGGAGGCTGAGCTGGTGTGGGTTATTTCCCGCTTGCGTAACATGACGCACGCCGTTCGTATAGTAAGCAGGCAGAAACTCAGATAGGATTTGATCCTTAGACACACTCAGAGATAGCGCGATTCCTTGGTCGAGATAGACCTCTGCCAAATAACGAGCTCGCTGCCAGGTAGGCAAGTAGGTCTTGACCAGGTTTTCCACGTTCAGAGTCAAATGATCAGGGTTAAATAGAAAGGCCCGCGAGAGACTTTGAATTTCCTGCGGCAGCTGTAGACTTTTTGAGTCCCTCGCCGAATCAGACGAATTGTTGGTAACATTTTGGGAATCGATCTAGACGGCATTGTTATAGGGGACACCGGATAGGCTTGGATCTAGCTCACCATCAACAAACACTGCAAAAGTTAACTTTGAGTATAAGCATACACATGACTTGGGGTAATACTTACATGTGAACCTCCCGTTGGTCCAAAAAAGTGAGATACACCACTATCCGAGATAGACCAAGTGCCCAACGCTTCCACCAATTCATGGGTGTTTTCCGCGACTGCGGGGTCATGAGTAGGGGGAGGGCCGACATCATCATGTTGAGATGCCCCCAAAAGCTCAGACCGAAGAAGCGGATGTGGTTCCGTGGAATGCTTGGCTTGGAGCTCACTTAGTGCATCTTCCAGTTTCCGAACTCGTTCGCTCGTTTTAGTGAGCTTACAGTAGGAGGATTCCATGGCCGCAACGACGGACCTGAAATATGGACGCTTAGATGGTAATTGGGCGAGCAACTATAGGTAAGTCATACCGAGTTCCTTTGCCTGTAGGGAGGCTTCCTGTAGACAAAGGTTAGGTGAAGCCATGGGAATGGAGGGATAGTGAAGCAAAGGCACATACCATTGGGACATAGCGCTGCACAACCCCTTCGCTGTCAAAGTGTGTTATTTGTTGCCGCGATGAACACTTATTTGTACATGTATATACATATAGACTCACGCGACAGGGCTGGCAAGGAACCTGCTTATCACACTTTTTCTTGAGTCTTTAGATAGACATTAGAAGTACGGAAGTCAGTTAACAAGCTTCGCGCAGATTGCAAATGCACCTCCTGCATTCAGCACACGACTCCTGGCCTTTGTTTCTCTTCCGTTTTGTCCGCCGCGCATCGCTACCATCGCATTCGAGTTCCGCAAGGTCTCTGTGACTCGACATGTCCTTCAACTTGGGCTTTGTTGGCACAGGCGGCATGACTGGAGACGGGAGGTTGTTATCTTCCGGTTTTTGAGTGAACGTTCGCATTATATATAAGTATGCCTCAGAAACAGAAACAGGTCAAAAATTTTTAATTTTGTGTTATTCTCAGATTGTTATGGCCCTCCGGACGGGCTCCGCTCTCCGCGAGTCGGATGTTCGTAGTCTACATGAACGTCTCCCCGAAATTCGGGCTTCAGCTATCATACATACCCCCATATGGGAGCTTCACACACTGAGATCCTGAGGTCCTCGACTCTCAGTCAGTACTACTAGACTTAATAGTTTTGCACGTAAGTACTCCACCCTGTTCAACCATCTCCGCTGAAAAACCGACGTCTGCACATACCCAGGTTTGTCGATAACGAGACCAGCATCACTGTGGAGGTTGCCCTGTTAACGGAGACATTTGGGGCACCGGCTCAGGAGCAGTCATTCCTAGTTTTACGCTGCAATACCCGTGGGGCCACCGGGCTCTAGGAGTCTGTCTGAGGTTCTGACTACCCTGCATATTTTTCTATAATAGTGGCTCTCGCGTCCTTGGCGAAGGCTCATACATGTGGATCCCTCTTGCTTCGGACCATTAGACTAGTCACTGCAGAGCTCACCACGGTATGTATAACCTATCGTAAGCACGACTGTGTTACTCTCACATTTTCTTTGGGCCATGGTTGGGCAATGGGATTGGACTTCGTTATTAGAGAGCATCAGCCTTTCATGCCCCGCGGTTTAGGTACCAAGTCAGCTGAACGCATCAGTGTTGCCCACTTTACGAACGTGTTGAATATTTCGGGGAAATGGAGGGTTCAAAGGGTAATATCTCTACCGTTCCGGCTGTCGGTGAGACCATAACGTAGCGAACAGAAAAAAAGGTTGTCACAAAATTCAGCGGTTCCGTGCTACGTCCATCATTTGGTTTTTTGCCACAGCATAACACGGTGTAATGCTGCTATGTAATGTCCCCTACCCGCAAACCGCTCCTTTCGCCCGGTGGGCGGGGGAAGTAAATACCATGCACGGAATGTAAAAGCATAAACCACGACACGCAAAATAGAACGTACGGAATGCCAAAGTACCAGGCGCAATATGCAAAACTGCAGGATGCATTTTGCGGACGTTCGAAGCCCAGGGCAGCATGACGCTGCATACTTGCAATTTTTTGGGGGGTTTGTTGACTCACATCAAGGGCTTATCGATTATGTATCTTCCAAGCTGTGTAACACTGCCACAGCGACACTGGATGAACGTTCTTCCTCTAGCTTCTAGCTCAAACCGCTGTGGCGCTCTGGATGACACCGGGCCGCATGGAAGAAAAAATTGTGCCTCACTATGTACCTCCGAACAGCGCTCTGCCACGGTAATTTCCTTGCATCGGTCACGACAATGGAGGGGAAAGACAATTACCGTATTAAGCGACATAAATATATTTATTCATGTCATCCTCGTCCCGCCTCAAATATTCCTGTTCCACTAATCCCGCAAAGCGCTGCTTGATCAAGTTCACCTCGGGCACGAAATGACTCTTCACAGACTCGATCGTCTGGGTCTTGAGCTGCTCATACGTCAGTTCTTTTTTCGCTTTCATGATTCGTACGATGGCAGCGTCGAGGTAGTGCTTTCTGTCACTATCGATATGCCACTGCGTGCGTGTCGATTCTTCGGGCTGGCGAGATTGTACATGATAACGAGTCCCCACACGATGGCAGAGAGTGAGGGAAGTCACATACCGTCTCCTTAGCTTGGATAGAGTTGATATGTACCTTGACTCCCAAATCCGTGAACTCGGAGTTAAAATGAAAGACATAGGTCTCATCGATGTCTTTCCCTACAGGACGTTTCCTCAGTACCTTCTTCTTTGCACAGGCAAGACTCTGCAATGTACGCCTCAACTCTCCCTCGTCCGCACCGGAACGTATAAAAACAAGGGAGTCAGTACGTGCCGGATCGGTAAAGAGCGGCATAAAAGAGCGACAAACCCACTCTAGGATCTGTTTGTACCCAAGTTCCACAGATTCGTTGAAGAGAAGAAGTACGACGCTTGATACAGGCTGACCGTCAACTCTTTCGTAGCAGATGAAAACCGTGCTTTGAGTGTTGCTGTGCCGATAGAGTGGTCCCAATCCAGCTTGCGTCCTCGGTGCTTGCCTTTATGTATTGTAACGTAAGCTGCGAGCTCGGATTGCATCTGTCAGCCCAGTTTCCGATTTTCTGTGAGTAAAAACGACGATATGGGGCAGGGTCAACGACGTACCCAGAGCGGCAGATCTACGTCCTTCTTCCGAGCTGCGAACGGCCAATAGCTCCTTTGCAACACCACGATGAATAAGTTGCGCTGCGAGCCGCCTCCCTATGGCGTGATATCTGCACATTTATTCATCACGCTGCGCGGTGCGCGAGTTGCCGCGCTTTTTTCAAAACTCCAACACTTTTTTCAGAATTGTGCCGCACTTGCGCGTTTTACAGTGCGCGTTGCCGCGTTTTTTTCTAGACTTTCATACCATGTCACACTACACATTGTTCAGTGTACTTTACGACGCTGCATCTGCAACACTAATGAATAGAATAAATAATTTCTGGTAGCGTGTGACTTTCATGTAGATCCTGTAAGTGCGCTCTAAGCGCTTATGTAATCAAGTAAAAACTCGCACCAAAGTATGTATCACACAGGGGTGATTCAAACTCTAACACACCCCCTGAAGCTGCACTGTGTGATCAGTAGAATGCAGAAAAATAGAACTCAAAGAATGTATACCAAAAAACAATTCAATAAATGGGTATAGCTTCTGCAAAGATCGTGAAGGCCGCCATTTTGAATATAACAAGTTTATCGTCGTTCTACATCCATCCGAGAGGCATCCCCTTCCGCCAGTAGATATTAGCAACATTCCAGAGGCATTTCGAGAGATGGCGAGGAGGTGAAATGGGGATGCTGAGTAGCATAAGCCACTTGCAGCCTCTTGGACCGGATTCACTGACATTTTCAGGTTTTGTTTTGATTCTTCCTCTTCGGCAAGGGTCCCTGATGGTCCTAGGAGGGTACATGAGGCTGTTTGGAGGCATTTGGACTGTGCAGGCAAGCCGTCTGATCATGTCATCTCTTGCTTGCTATACTGACTGTTGCTCCTAGTTAGCATTGCTTTCTCGACTTGTTGGGAGTCGGTGGGGTCCCTGTTAACTGTGTTGTCGAACCTGCTAGTGCCCGCTCTGCCTTTATCAGGCATTGTTGGGCATCTTTCCACATGTGGTACGTCTGATGGCGCTAATTGTCCTTATCTCCAACACTGTTGTTGTCGGCTTGATGTAGGAAGGTTCGCTGTTGTTCCAAGTCTGTCTGAGAGGCACCCCCTGCTGCTGGCAAGTATCTGGAAGACCCCAGGTGGGTTTCTGATGTTTCCTGGGTGCTCGAGGTGCCAAAATGGTAGTGCCGGGTACAAGGTGCATACATCCTCTCGTTTGACCATTTCTAGTGATGCTGACTTCAGTGTAGTAGACACTTGACATGCAGCACCCCCCCCCCCCAATGTTTCTGTATAGTCTGGCAGGCATTGAGAGAAGCTGCAGTGGCCGCTGTAGGGAAAATAGTCTCCCTACTGGAGGATTCAGTATATTTGCTTTATTTTACTAGCTGGTTTTGATTTTTATTGTTACTATATTTTTATTTAGTGCTTTTGATTCTGTGTTTGACCGTGTTGTGGCTTATATAAGCCATGTGCAAGTCAAATCTTTGTAGTTACACTACAGTACATGATTGGAAATAATAGACGAAATACCAGAGACACAGAAAGACGAAAGACGAAGCCCGGCGGAATATTTACCCAGCCTCGGACATTCTTTAGACGTTATCTCTCGAACCCTACAGAGTCTCGAAAGCGGTTTTCATTTATTTCCTCCCCATCTCCTCACTCACAGGGCATGTTCCATAGCACTAGAACCTCTCGGGTCGAACTGACCCCACCATCACCAACAGGAGACTCCTATAGTCTCCTCCCACTTTCATTTTAATTCTCTTTACTGCATGGGAGTCGCCTTAGCGCAGTAGGCATTTCGCCTAGTACAAACATTGCTGACGATTTCAGCTATCAATTTGAGTCTTCCACGTTGGTGGACCCTGTATGGTCGAGGACTGAGCAATCATTCTCACTCACGGTGACAATGGCAGGGGGCAGGCAGGCTCATACTGTCTTTCATACATATCTTGGTACTTGGTCATACATTCCGAATCACAGATTTAGTGAGTTGAGTCTGTGACTACGAAGGGCAGAAAAATGCAGCAATGTGCACCATGCAGTGCAATTGAAAGAAAAAAAAAGTGTGGTAGTTTGTTACTGCAGATGGTTTTTTTTTCAAAGCGTGGCAATGCACACTGTAAAACGTGCAAGTGCGGCACAATTCTGAAAAAAGTGTTGGAGTTTTGAAAAAAGCGTGGCAACTCGTGCACCGCGCAGCGCGATGAATAAATGTGCAGATATCACGCCATACCTCCCGGGAGACGACTATGATATTCATACAGGAGATCCCGCGAAAGTGCCAAGTCGTTAAACGTGTGATCGCCCATGCCGAGTTCTGGATCGTAATCTGGAAGGCATTTCGAATCAACTTGCAAATCAACAACAGAGAGAATGGAGGCACAGACCCTCCTTCAGTTTCTCTAGTGTCGCCTTTTTCAAAGTCATTGGATGCGCCACGCTCCAGAAGTAACCTCCTCGACCGTGCACGATGGTAAAATGTCCTGGATCCATCCTTATCGTCTGTATACCTATACAACCCCAGTACCGGATCCAGTAACTGGTTAAATTCCATGTCTGATGTGTCTCGTTGACCCTGCCACACGATCCAGATGTTTCGCGATCAGTTCGGCAGGCTTGTTCATCCGTGCCTTGAACCCATATGTGAATGCGTCCGTAAGCGTGTAGGAAAATTCGCGATTTGGTTGTTTCGTTTGAGGATCAACGAATGCAGTCTGAAGTGCACATTCACAAAAAGCTTCGAACTCCAGTAACCTTTCGACCATCATGTCCTCGTGTTCCGTGTCTTTGATGATGTTCTCCACGACATTCCATTCTAGGTGAGGAGACCGTTCGTTCCACAAGAGACCTAATCCTACCTGTACCTATATCTTGAACTCGCTGCATAATATATCGAGCCCCTCCACAGCTGCAAATTCTGTGTATGCCGTGTCAAGCTGGTCAGTGTCTCCAGCCTTCATAAGAGGCTCGATAGCTATGTAGAACTCCGGTCAGACACAGGTTTCGTACGAAGGAACATGCCCACACCCTGACTGGCAAGTCAATCCCGCCTTCCTTCAAGGAGTCTGCACCTCACAGCATGCTCTAAGGGGTTCATCGTCGAGACGAACAGCGCTCTCACACGTTCCTCTGAAATGCACCGGGCTGTGTGTTCAAGAAACCTTTCCAGTGTAAATCCCCACTCATGAATCTTGTTTTCGGCTTCCTCTAAATTATACACTAAGATCTGTTCACCCACGAACCGCTCGAAAATGGTAGAGTAAGCGTTGTGATGGACGAGATGCGTCACGAGGTCCTGGTCCTGGACATGTTTGCGACGAAGATTTTCCACGCTAACAGTCCATGTTTCTCGATAAAACGGGTTTAACGAGTAGCAAAACTATCGGAGTACCGACCCTTGGTTTCTCTCCCAAGATAGCCAGTCACGTACACCTACCTAAATGAGGTCGATGATATTCATATCGTCGAGAATATGTCACCTGAAGGAGGTGAAAGCGAGATCGCTTCATGGTAACTTCAGTGGATACAACAAAAATTTCATCCTATATGAATTGGTATTCAAAAGCCCCGTAGTCTTGAGAACATGCATGCGATTGAGATATGCAAGTAACATGCATATAAGCATCTAAAAAAAGCCAATAGAGAGCCAGAAAGCATATATCACTGGGATCATATTTTTAAGCCATTGTTATATAATCATCTGGCAAAGAGTATCTAGTCACTGCAAGCATTTCACAATTTTTCATGCCAAAATATGTTGAAAAAAATTGAAAGAAGAGATACTCTTTTATTTGGGCTGTGTTCACAGAAAAAATGTAAATATAATATTTTGTTTTCTTTATCTTTTCAGTGGAAAAAAATGAATTGATGGTAGTACTGATTAGCTTCCACAGTAATGGGTATTACCATCAATCAATGTTTTGTGGCAAGTCATGTGAAGAAAAGAAAATATTATTTTTGTCTTTTCTCTTTGAAAAAACCTGTCAAAAAAGAGTATCAGTTTCTTCAATTTTTTCTGCATGTTTTCTGAAGAAAAATTGTGAAATGCTTGCAGTGTAGTACTCAAAATATGTAAAATGTCAAATCAAGTCCTATTTAGCATTATAATGCTTTAAAGCAAGAAAAATAACTATCACAGTTTTACTTGTTAGTTATTCCAATCTTACATATTCATCTTACAGAGAATATATAATGCTTTGCACCACTGGCAATATCTATCAGGGTTTTTTACCTGTTCAGTTATTGGATTATATGTTGGTATCGCATAGTAGATACTGGCATTCTGTACAATGAACTCCAAGGTAGCTGAATATTCCATACTGTAGTAGACTATTCTAGAATAATGTTCTCACACAGTATAAATACCCGAGCCTATAGGGCGAGGGAAGTAATCAATTACCTTATCAATAATTCCCATGATCGAGCTACTACTCTACAGGTTATGAGCCCCGGCTTGCCACTATAAACAAATCCTCTATCGAATTATCGCTATTATCGCTATCTAAATAAAACCTCACGTCACTATGTCAGGAACCAGCGAAGACTTTGTTAACATAACAACAAGTACAAATAATGCTAGTGGAACCAGTAGTAGGGTATGAAACCTCAGCACTATCTCATCCTACAAGGTAGACATGCTTAAAGATAATAATTGGCATGCATGGCAGATTCGAATGCAGAAATTCCTATGCTTGCACAAGGTCTTTAAGTATGCCAAGGGGAGCTACCCAAAGCCAGAGGAGGACTTGAGCAACAGTGCCAAGATTGTGGCGTGGGAAGAAGAAGATCTTATCGTGCAAACCCTCATATTAACAAATATAGATGACCAACAGATGGACCACATCATGCATGCCGAGACAGTGGCACAGATGTGGGAAAATCTTAAAATGGCTCATCAGACATGCAGTGTTCAAACCGCTCTCATTGCAAAGAGAGAGTTATTGAATGCCAAATGTCCAGAGGGTGATAATGTTGTGGTGCATATTAATAAACTCAAAAGGATATGGAATGACCTGTCAGCCATGGGGAAACCAGTCCCGGACGATGAGTTCAAAGACATTCTATTATTAAATATGCCAGAGTCTTGGACGATGTTTACCACATCATACATGGCAGGCCAGATAGCTGGGAAAGGAGTGGACTCAGTAACTGTCGAAGAACTTATGGCAGTACTAGTAGATGAATTCAAGTGCAGACAAGGTACACCGCAAGAACAAACATTATTTACTCAGAAGAAAGTAAATAACAAATGGAAAGAGCCTACAAAATCCTGCAGTATCTGTGGACATGATAACCACACCACTGACAAGTGCCATCATAAGGGGAAACCCAAATGCGGCTACTGTCAGAAGTTAGGTCACACAGAAGATGACTGCTGGAAAAAGCACGGCAGGTCGCCTAAAAAGGCTAAACCTGGGCAGGCTAATTTTGCCTCAATCACAGAACTGCCTACACGTGATACACAAGATGATGAGCAGGTATTACACACAGATGGGAAATGGACATCTGACAGTAGTAATACTAGTACATATGATGCATTCAATGTATCGTATGAAGGAATAGACGAGCACTTTGAATGGTACATGTGGGTAGCCGACTCAGGGAGTACGGCACACATAGCAAAAGATAAGATAATGTTTAGGGAGATGGTCCCTATACAAAAAGTGATCCAGGGTATCGGAGATCACACAATCACAGCGTACGGAGTTGGGACAATCATGCTACAGGCATGAATAGGTAGTAGAACTTCTGTCATCACATTGCGGAATGTACTATATGCCCCCGATGCTGTACATAATTTAATTTCATTAACACGCCTCGATAAGGAGGGTGGCTCCTCTGTTTCCAGGGGAGGACAGATGAAATTATTTGATCAACAACACAATCTATTCGCTGTAGCTACTTTACATGATGGGATATACAAACTACGCGTCCGCAGGCATGAACCTGTGGAGAGCGTGTACCAGGCATGGACTTGGGACAAATGGCACCGGCAGTTTGGACACATTGGAGTCAAGGGACTCCAATGTCTCCAATGTGAATGGTTAGTTGATGGACTTACCATGGTACTGTCGCCAATCATCGATTGTACCGCCTGTATCGAGGCTAAACAAACCCAGGTGCCATTTCCAGACAAGACCACACCGAGGAACACACAGCCAGGTGAAATGATTCACACTGATGTGTGGGGACCAGCACGAATAGAAGCCCTAAGTGGGCGCACACGCTGGTATATCTCCTTTATCGACGATGCAACATGCTATTGTGAAGTTAGATTTATGGTTAGTAAAGGGGAGGCATCAAATAAATTGAAAGAATACCTCACGTACCTCGAACGTCAACTGGGATGTTGAACGAAGGTCGTGCACGCCGATAACGGAAAAGAATATATCAATAACGAACTACTTACCTGGTGCCGAGAGACTGGCATAGACCTCCAAGTCACTGCTCCCTATTCACCAGCCCAGAACGGTATCGCCGAACATTTTAATCAAACATTGGGAGAGCTAGCTCGTGCCATGAGGATTGCAGGAAACATCCCTGCATTCCTATGGCCCGAGGCAGTCTCCCATGCAGCATATGTCCGAAACCGCTCCCACACACGAGCATTGGTGGGAGCAATGCCCTATGAGAAGTGGATGGGACACCATCCTGATGTCTCCCATCTCCAAGAATTCGGCTCTCCTGTGTGGATAATGCACGAAGGCATCAGTATCAACAAGCTTGACGCCAAATCCACAAAACATACCTTTGTTGGCTTCGTGGATGGCCCACACACTGTCCATTTCTATGACGTCCGTACAAGATCCATAAAGGCTTCACATAATTTTTGTTTTCTGAAAGATCCTGTCAGTTCGCCAAATGCTTCACCCACCTTGTCAGACAGTATGCCATGCGAGGGGGAGTCGAAGCCCGAGAGCAGGGCTGATAGGGACACACAGGATACCAAAAACGATGGAGAAGAACCTAAAAGAGATCAAGAATGTGTCAGTAAATGAAAACGGACAGAAGACGACAGCAGTACTCACCAGAGGAGAAGCAATAGGCCCAGGGTAGTAAAAGACTACCAGGCGCTTAACGATCCTATGCCTGAGTTGTCAGAAAACGAGAGTGACGACTCACCAGAATTGTTTCGAGACCCCGACAAGGGAGGACTCAAAGATAGCCCTGCAGAACAATCAGCGTTAGTGTATGCAGCACTAAATGAAAATAGTGCCTTACCTGACAACCCGAGAATGCTGAAAGAGGCATGTGACTCACCCAAATGGCCGGAGTGGGAAAAAGCTGTCAAAGCAGAATTAGATCAATTATACTGAATGGGGACGTGGGAGCTAACCGACTTACCAAAGGGTAGAATGCTGGTAGCCAACAAATGGGTCCTCGTTCACAAGTATAATAAAGAGGGCAGACTAGAAAAATATAAGGCACGCCTAGTAGCTAAAGGGTACTCACAAATACCGGGGATGGATTATATGGATACATTCTCACCGGTAGTGAGGCTGGAAACAATAAGGGCAATAATAGCATTAGCGGTTTCCCAGGACTGGGAGATCCAACAGATGGATGTAAAGGGGGCTTACCTAAATGGTAAGCTAAAAGAAGAAGTCTATATGAAACAACCCGAAGGCTTCGAGGACGGTACACAACGCATGTGCCAGCTGATAAAAACATTGTATGGGTTGAAACAATCCGGAAGAGAGTGGAACATCGAACTCAATAGACAGTTAGTGAAAGGCAGATTCAAGTGCCTATGGTCAGACCCTTGTGCATATATCCGGCAGACAACAGAAGGAATAGAAATCATTACCGTATGGGTAGATGATCTCTTACTGTTCACATCGGGACAGGGGCTTATGACATCACTAAAAGCACAACTGCAATCTATGTTCGAAGTTACCGACCTCGGAGACCCAAAGAAAATTGTTGGTATAGAAATCACACGTGATCGGGCCAAAGGAACATTGTTCATAGGGCAGACATGATACATAGATTCTATACTACGGGCACAAGGGCTGGAAAGCACAAACAGTGTAAAGACACCTGTGGACATGAAGGTTCAGATGTTCCCAGAGCAGGAACGGGAGGAAGCGACTAACCAAAATAAGTATGCTTCCCTGATCGGATCTTTGATGTATGCTGTGGTTGCCACACAGCCTGACATCACCTATGCCATAAATAGATTGGCCTCACTTACAGCAAACCCAGACTTAAGACACTGGGTAGCAGCCAAAAGAATATTGAGGTACCTACAAGGGACAAAGGACTATGGTATAATGTATAGAGCAAAGGAAGGCAGTACTACTACCCAAATATTCCAAGGGTACATAGACGTGAGCTTTGCCAATACTGAGAACCGCGCGTCTGTCATGGGCTATGTATTCTTAGCTCAAGGGGGAGCCATTGTTTGGGGCTCGAAGAAACAAACCTTAATCGCACTGTCAACAACCAAAGCAGAATATGCTGCACTGGCTAAATGTACTCGAGAATGTGTATGGCTACGAAAGTTATATGCAGAACTAGGGTACAGGCAAACAGAGCCAACTAAGATAATGACAGACAGTGAGGGAGCCCGAGCTCTAGCCTATAATCCCCAGTTTCATGCCAGGACAAAACACTTCGACATATCTCATCATTACACGTGTGAGAAGATTGACCAAAAGGAGGTCGAGGTGTGTCATTGTTCCGACAGGTACCAAACGGCCAATATATTTACTAAAGCACTACCGAGAGACAAGCACGAGAGGCATACCAAGGAAATGGGCATGACCCCGGCTTGAGGGGGAGTGTTGGTATCGCATAGTAGATACCAGCATTCCATACAATGAACTCCAAGGTAGCTGAATATTCCATACTGTAGTAGACTATTCTAGAATAATGTTCTCACACAGTATAAATACCCGAGCCTATAGGGCGAGGGAAGTAATCAATTATCTTATCAATAATTCCCACGATCGAGCTACTACTCTACATTATATAATAATCTCAATATTATTGCATGTGTCTGCATGAAGGAAAACACCAGTACTTCCATTAAGTAATTAAATAATGATACATCAATTAACTACTATTTATTTAGTCACAACAGGTGGAACTTGTGACAAGCCCCCACAAATAAATTTTACATAATACAGAACTTACCTGTACAAGTAACCAAATAATGAAGACTTACCAATTTGGACATACTCAAACCAACTTACCTGATTTAGAGCATACTGACTTACCTAATGTCACTGACCCCATACTCCAACTCCAAAGATGAGAGTCAGAGACAAGAGTGCAGAACTTAAAAAAGCTTCCCCAGCATGGATTATATATATTGTATGTACTGTACAGTTATTAGTGATCATTTTCCATGCTTTGACCATTTCCATACATGGACAAAGACAGAATATTCATTAATTGATATATCCTTTATAGGTGACAGATGTTTACCTAATACATATAATATTAGAAGAAATTTATAATGTCTTCCAAATATTGTTCCTTTTAGTCACATTATGCTTGTCATTCTAACTCAGGTAGCTGTTGATAACCAAATGAGATGTAAGGTAGCCCTCAAGCACTTTCGACACATGTCACATGATGTGACCAGGTGTGACACAGGGTTAGCAATGGACAACAGCACTGCATGCTCCGGATTCTTGGTTCCAAAATAGGAAATGTAATGCTCCAAACTTCAGATTAGTAAGTGGATTGCAGTATGAGTGTGTGGTATCATATGAAGTAAATTATGGTACTGGGCTGTGGTTCCTATTTGTTTACCTTGGCATTATCAAGCTCTTCTAGGATAGTTGATGGCAGGACTCGATGTCCACGATATTTCTTTGCTGCCCAAGCTGCTTGTTTCCCATTCAACCCCTTATGATAAGCATCCATAAAGTGGCGAGATTGGATTGCAAACCTAGAAATGTTTTAGTAGCCCATTTCAATATACACATATGTTGTAGAGCTGCTTACTTTTGCATGCTATCCAATGGTACTGAATCCAGTGCCTTTATAACATTTGCCTCCAGGTCTGAAGCCTTTGATGATGGTGGATAACAACAATAAATCTGTTTAGCATACCCCCAGCACTGCTCAATAAAGTTTAATTCACAGTGAAATTTTGGAAGAAAGATGACCCAGAAACCTCTTGCTGTGCATGTGGATTCCAGAATCGTTTCAACATTAATAAGATCAGGCTGGTTGAAGAGAATGCATTGACAACAACAAGTAGTTGCACTGGGTGCACACTGTTTGCACTGTGCCTTCAAGTGTGTAACATCAAAGCCTCGTTCTGTCAAGATCTGGGCCATCCCCTTGAACTTCCCTGCATGTTCATGTCCCTCAGGCCAATAGAACTCCTGGGTGGCACCATTGAAGAATCCACTTGAGATCCGAGCCTTTGTTGTCAGGGTCCTTCCATCAGAACCTAGCACAACCATGCCATTTGCATCCTGGACTGGCACATCAACCCCCCATTCTTTGCACCCCTTGGGCATGTTGTGTGCAGAGATGGAGATATCAGGTCATTTCATGTGAGTAGGTGCATTATTGAAGATGAACACATGATCATCATGCTGGTAATATTTTTCCAAGATTTCCATTGCTTTTTCAGCATGGCGAATGATCTCGTCATTTGAAAAGTACCCATCCCAACCTTTACCTGCACAGAACAAGACCCTCGCTGACTCATTTTGATCGGGTGAGCGCAGCCACCCATAATCAGCTGACACGAAATCAGCAATCATCAGTGATGACCCCTCCCCTTTTGGTTGTGGTGTTGGTGTTTCACTGGCATGTACCCATCGCTTTTTGTGACAATCATTGGCATAGAATGTAGATTTGTCATGGAACCAGACCACTATGTGATTCTGTGCATCTGTCACTTGAGAAGACTCCTCCACTAGTTTCCCTTCGATCACTGACCACCTTTGCATCCATGGCTCAAGTGTGTACCATGTGGGAAGGAAAACCTCTTGTTGGTATGTGACTACATCATCCCTTTCATGGCCATCGGCATATTATCCTCCACAAGCCATGCTCCAATGAAAACCACATTCATTCATCCACCTTTCTGCCATTGCAGGAAAGATTAGTTTCCTAAGCCCATATCGCTTCATCATGTCTGACTGTCCCAGATAATCAATGATTGCAGTCGCTGTCACATACTTTCCCAGGGATTGGAGGTGGGTGAGGAGTTCTGATTTCAAGTCTTCATCATGGATCCTAGATTTTGTCCAGGTACCCCCACACTTGCTCAGTGGTAAGAAACTGCAATCCAGAATGAATGCTGTTGACCATTCCCTGACTTTCCTCGACAGGTATTTTCCACATCCAATAAGCTTGGTAGTTTTCAGCACAGCATTAGTCCATGTGTCACCATCCACATAAGCACAAGGAAGTATTGCATCCAGGTTAAACAGTTTACAAGGGATGTAGTGAGTCCATTTGCCTTTCATCCTCACCCACTTGCCCTTGGTGGTTCTAGAAGCCTTTTTTATATATATATTTTTTTAAATCCTAATTTAATTGCATGAGGACCATCAAGTCCTATGTCACAATATACTGACAGCATAACATATGCGAAAGTCCAGACATAAGTAGGGGGGTGAGCAGTACTCTGACTACAAACCTGCTCACTATCATGCACAAGCAAGCCAAGAACCTAAGAAAGGGAGGGAGAGGGGTTAGCTACTCTACGCTGTACAGAGGGAGTGGACAAGGAAGAGAAAGGAGGAGATAAAGGTGGTGAGGTGAATATGTTGGCTGCTAGTGGCTTGCCCTAGGGGCAGATGGATCTGGTGGGAACCTAAGAGTAGTGGATACCATGCTGTGGGGGGCATTGGTGGTGAGCATGAGTGACCTATCCCTGTACACACTGAGGTAGAATGGTGGGGTGCCATCAAAGATCAGTTTGACAGCAGATAGTGCTCCTGACAGGAGGGGTTTGAATGAGATGGGGTCTGGAGCATGAACCTCACTCTGAAACACTGGTGGTGTATCGTCGCAGCTGAGCGCAGTTGTCAGCCATGAAGGGGGGTTGGTGTCCTTGACACACGTTGGAACGGGGAGGGGCGCAGGCGAGCAGTGAGAGGGGAGCGGAGATAGGAGGAGGCGGGGTCACGTGACCGAGTGCCAGGGGTCCTGAGGAGTGTTCTGGTGGATGGAGGAGGTAGAATAGACGAGCAGCAGTACCATAGCGAAGAGGCAGCGGTCCAGTCCTGGCTTCTCCATCTGGTGACGAGAGGGGATCGTGAACCTCACAATGATGAGTAGTCACAGACTCAATCACACTTCAAACGGTAGCATCGCTCAGAGGAATTGGGAATTGGGACTGGAACGCAGATAGCGGTGTAGGGAGGGAAGCCTCCCTACTAGGTATTTTATTTTATTTCACTGTTTTTACTTACAGATATATTCTGTTCTTATTTCCTTGTCTTTTTACTTAGTGTTTGGACGCGTTGTTGGCTTATGTAAGCCAACAACTACTTACAGTACATTGTACTTACTTAGAATAATAACAGCCGCATTACCAGAGACGAGCAGACGGAAATAAGGACGCAGAACCTCGGGAGAATATTTCTCCAAGATCAGACGCTCATTAGACGAATCTCAGCATTCTTTTGGACTTTTAGGGCGCGTTTTCATTGTTTTCACCACTCTTTGACACTCTACCAGGCATCTCTAGCCTCCTGGGTCGAACTAGGACCCCTCTTCCAACAGGAGCCTCTTTTAGCCTCCTCCCACTGTCTTTCACATCAATCTCTACATCTGGAGCCCACCGCGAGGGGGCTGTTTTGCTTGGTAACCCCACTTCTCCCCCTACCTCCGAGCTTGTGCACGCGATATCTCGAGACCCGACGCGCCGGTCCTCTCGCTTTTCCGGATCCTCATTCTACTCGACGAGACCTTTCGAACGAGGTCTTTTTCGTTGTGTCCGCTTCAGTGGTTCTGGAGATATTCCAGTTTTTGTGGAGAAAGGCTTTGTAGGACAGATTTTGGCATAACTCGGGATTCGGTGCGCCAATCCTCTCGTTTCTTTGATCTCCCAGCGCCTCTAGACGCCCTCTACGACGTCCCGGAGTTTGGTAGCCCTCCGCCCAGCAGTTCCTTGCCAACGTTCTGCTGTCCTCCCACCCTTCGAGCTGCACACGCGTTTTCTCGTGACCTGACGCGCCGTACCTCTCGCAAATTGCAGGCCTAGTAGTAGTCAACGAGACCTTTCGAACGGTTCCATTTTCGTCGCGCCCGCATCAGTACTTCTAGAGATATCGCGCTTTTTGTGCGAAAAGGCACTCTCAGACCGTTTCGTGAATATCTCAGGATTGGGTGCGCGGTTTTTCGCATTTCCTCGTTCTCCCAACTCCTCTAGGTACCTGCTACCACCTCCCAAGGTTTTGTAGTGTCGCGCCCAGCGGTTCTTCCCCAGCGTGTTGCCGTCCTCCTCCCCTGCCACAGCCTAGCTCCCTGGCACTCTCCCTCGCGTTTTTAGCTCCCTCTCGAGTTGTAGGGAACTTCTCCCCACCGTCTTAGAGTCAGTAGGAAGCCCCTTCGAGACCCCATCAGCCACTTTGAGACCACAGACGCTTTGACGCTCCCAGACGCATCCCAGCCCCTTCGAGACACGTTCGTGACGTAGACGCTTCGTTTAGACGCACCCACTCTGTTCGTAACGTATTCCAGACGTATACCATCGTTTCTTGCGCGTTTTGCAGTCGAGCGAGGCTGCATATCTGAGAGTCAAGCTTCGAGTCGCACGCGGCGACTAAATTCAGTTTTTGGTGGTCGAAACCACTTCGTGACGTGTAAACAAGTCCCCTACACCCCCCCTGCTCATTTCGTGTACAAGAACTCTCCCCCACCTCCCCCCATAGACATTCGAGGTTGCATCGAGACGACCCCACCCCCTTCGTTTTATCTCTCGAGACTAACTGCAGACACTCGAGGCTCGTGTCTACCCTCGTAACCATTGTTGATTATCAACTACGACGTGATATATATTCATTTGAGCCTCGTATATACTATTCGTGATGGAAGAGGCACGCAGACCAGCTCGAGCCCCACTGGTGTCACACCCAGAGTTCTCGGGGCAGGCGCAGGACCTGCCAACTTACCTTGAGGAGGTTGCGGAGCATGGTAAGGCCCAGGGGGCAATGGATACTTTGTCGCTCATCCAGTTTGCTATCGACGGAGCACCACCCCGCATGGGAAGGCTCTGGAGCCACCTTGTGGCCAGTGCACCAATTCTCGAGCGATGGGAGAATTTCAAGGCTCTCGTAACTCTCCAGTACCCTGAGATCGAGCCTGTCGAGGACATTCTCGAGTACTTCGAGGAGTTCTACGCTTTCCTTGAGGGGACTCGTCACAGCGAGCTAAGCTCAGTCCCAGCCCTAGGGGACTACCTTCGTCGTTTCCAGCTTTTGTTCTTGGCCCTGGTGAGTCGGAATGTCGTGGAGTTGAGCCATCGAGCCCTGCTGTTCCTTCGAGGGCTCCCACCATTGGTCGAGTCTGAGGTCTCGAAGAGGCTCACATCGAGGTACTCCCTGTTCAGGTCGGGCTACCTATGGCCCATCGAGGTTGTTGTTCGTGTTACAAAGGAGGTTATCGAGGATGGGGTAGGCTGCTCTGCCCCTCGTCTAGCTTCAAAGAAACCCTCGTCAGCCCTTGAGTCTCTTGAGGAACCCTCTCGGTACTTGCGCTTGCCCTCGTTCAGTCACCACTCAGATGCCCCTGTGGAGTACTCTCGGTCTCGTTCTAGAAGATGCTCCCAGGGAGAGGCGCACTCGAGCACGAAGCTTCCCCCTTGTTCCCCCTTCGAGGCATCCCCTCGAACTTCGAAGAACTCCCCTCCCTCCCCCAAGCTCGCTTCGAGCAGCTCATCTCCTCGCCGAGTCACTTATGCAGGCTCGTGGCGCACTGTGGCTCAGCCACGGCAGTGTGTCCCGGATAAGCAAGCTGGTGACTTAGCCTCAAACTCGCTTCGTAGCTCGAGAGAAGATCAATGGTTGCATGCACACTCACCTCGTGACCCTCGCCTCGAATCTGCTTCGAGGACCCCTTCGAAGCTACCCTCGGATCTCGAGCCACCCCACCAAGCCTCGTTCCTCCTTCGAGAGGCTGTGATTTCGACCGAGAAGCCTTCCCCTACCGCTTTCGAGTCGCGTTTGAGAGTGTCAAGTGGAGTTTCACCCCTTCGAGAGTGTGTGGGTTCGAGCACGCCCTCCCTGGCCCCTCGAGAGTTTAGTTTCTGTTTCTTCTGTGGTCGAGAAGGACATGTTCGAGCTCAGTGCAAGGTCTGTGCTTCGTACTTAGCTGCGGGCAGGTGTAGGGTGCTTCGAGGTCGCGTTGTACTGCCCACAGGTGAGGAAATCCCTCGTGAGGCGCTCGGGCACACCCTTCAGGCTCGATTGGATTTCTGGGCACTTGCTCGTCGCCCAGGAAGTCTAGCTACTCAGTTACTGTCTCCCCCATCGAGTTCCGAGTCAGCCCTGCCCCTCGCCTGCTCTCGATTTGATCCCGAGACTACCCCAGAGCGCCCTTCGAGTTCGAGGGCCCCTGTGTCCCCCTCGAGGGCAACCCAGTCACCTTCGAGCACCTCCCAGGCTCTCGATAGGAAGCGTCGAAGCTTCAAACCAGGCCCAAGTCGAATCCCGAGGCTTGTCATAGCCTCTCGAGGGCTCGTTTCCCCCTCTCGAGCCCCTCCTGTCCCTTCGAGCCCCATCCTGCCCCCGAGTCGAATCCCAAGGCTCATCGGAGCCTCTCGAAGGTGTGTTTCCCTCTCGCGCAGCTCTCTGTCCCCCTCGAGTTGCCTTTTGAGGCCTGTCTGGGCTCGAGGCCAGTCTCGCCTTCGAAGCTACTCCCTCAAACTCTCTCGTTTCCCCTCGATGCCCCTCTGGCACCCTCTCCTGTGGGTGTTTGGACCTCTTTTCATTGGTATTTCGTTTATTTTATGGTCTCTTTCATTGTCGAGTTCGCATTTTTTGAGTTTTGATTTAGAGTTTTTGTTTCGAGGAGGATAGCCCTCGCCTCGCTATATGATACAGCTCGGTATGTGATGACTGGGGACAGTCACTATTTAAAGCCACCCTCAGATGTAGGGAGGGAAGCCTCCCTACTAGGTATTTTATTTTATTTCACTGTTTTTACTTACAGATATATTCTGTTCTTATTTCCTTGTCTTTTTACTTAGTGTTTGGACGCGTTGTTGGCTTATGTAAGCCAACAACTACTTACAGTACATTGTACTTACTTAGAATAATAACAGCCGCATTACCAGAGACGAGCAGACGGAAATAAGGACGCAGAACCTCGGGAGAATATTTCTCCAAGATCAGACACTCATTAGATGAATCTCAGCATTCTTTTGGACTTTTAGGGCGCGTTTTCATTGTTTTCACCACTCTTTGACACTCTACCAGGCATCTCTAGCCTCCTGGGTCGAACTAGGACCCCTCTTCCAACAGGAGCCTCTTTTAGCCTCCTCCCACTGTCTTTCACATCAATCTCTACAGCGGACTAACGTCAGAAGGCAGCATTATGGAGTCTTCGGTATCAGAAAGTAGCGTGGGGATACTGGGAGTGGAACGCAGGAGGCAGAGAGACACACACACGTATCAAGGACTAGGAGGAGACCCAGCACAGTTCAGACTACGAACAGTGGTGTTCACGACGCCAGCGGCAACGTATCTACACAGACCGCAGAACCCACAGCCATCAACGCCCCCTTCACCAACGCCGAGAGCAACCCAACAGCGAGTACACGACGGGCAAACGGCCATCAACCTACTGCGAGCTTACCCCACAGTGAACACAACGACCACACAGGCTACAAGGGGAAACAGCGGGATCATGTCAGACTCTGCCAAAATCATACCGCTATTCCATGGAGACTACGGCAACAAAGAAGAACCAGCAGACTGGTTCGTGCAGTTCCAGTTGTCAGTACCAGACTCATGGTCGGAAGCGAGGAAGGTGGATAGATTCGGACTACAACTGGCGCCGGGCAGCTATGCCGACGAGTGGTTTGAGGACCTACCGACAGAGGACAAGAAAGATATGGGGACGTTGAAAGCAGCATTCATGAAACGGTGGCCGCCAGCCCGACGGCCCAAGTTGACAAGGGTACAGCAGAGGGAGCGTATCAAGGACCAGGTGTTGAAAGAAGAGGAGATCGGAGAATGGGTCGAGGAAGGAAGAGCAGGGGATTACGGCCATGTGTTATGGGCAGAGAGGGTCAAGCGACTGGCACTAAGCATGGGGGATGCAGGCGGAACGCTAATACTCTGCGCAATAGAGAGTGTGCCACAAGTGATCAGAGACGAGCTGGACGAAGACTATGCGAGTTGGGAGGAATTCGTCACAGCGGTGCAGAGCATCAAAGTGGAGAAACTCAGGAGGAACAGGGAGAGACAGAGGGCAGACCGAACCTGGGACCAAACCGTCGCACTCCTGCAGCAACAGATGTCAAACCTGTCGGTACGCACCACAGGCATGCTGGTCACACGAGGGTACGCACGCCCAACATATGTCCTGCAGCCTCAAGGGCAGAGTAACACGTTGGTATCGCAAGGACTTGCCCCCAACGTAGCAGCGGCGGCATACACACGGAATGTAGGAATGCAGCGCCCCCCGCTCACGAGGTCCCAGATTTTAGAGAAGACAAGTGTTCTGCCGAAGAGACCAGACACGGAGGCAGGCAGATGACAATACGAGGCAGATGTTGAACTGTGGCATAGGACATACAGATACGATACCCCACCGTCACTGGAGAGACCATACCCGTTGAAACCAGGGACAGCAGCTGCGGGCGCAGGCGAGTGCTTCAGTTGTGGGCTAGTGACAGACCCACCCCACGTCGGCAGCGCGTGCACGGCAAGGGAGACGCTCAAGCCACACGAGACACGGTGGAGACAGTTAGTAGCGGGTATGTTGAGGAGAGCCACGCAACCCAGAACCGTGCCAGCGCCGGTGAACTACGCCTGGCCAGCACCACCTCAGGCAGCATTGCAACTGGCCAGCATGACACCACTCGTAAACGCGGTCACGTCATGGGACGCTTGGCAAATGGAAGGAGAACTAGGGGAGTACGAGAATACATGGGGCTGGGTACAGGAGGAAAACGACTTGGGACTACAGACAACAGCGGATCAACTGTAGTCCCGAAGAGAGATCCGACTAGTGACGAACCAGTACGAGATGGAAAGGGAGGGGTGACGCCTGTTGATGCTAGTCGTAGCATAGAGTCGCAGCCGAATACTATCGTTGATGTGTATAGGGTGGAGGCGACAGGCAAGCCGGTGAGAACGTATCAAAGCGACCCATTCATGACGGTACCAGGACTAGAGGGCCCACGAGGAGAGTGCGTACGGTTCCTAGCCATGGTCGACAGTGGCGCCATGATAAACGCGATTGACTCGGAAGCATACCGACGAGTGGAGAGGAGACTGGACAGACTGAACCCATTGACGAGGACATTGAAGATGGCGGACGGCTCACTGGTACCATCAGAGGGAATGTGGACGGGCAGGGTACAGTGGGGACCAGCGTCAGTCGAAACGTCGTTCGAAATCTTCCCCAGCGGAGGGTTGTGGAGGATGCTGATAGGAAAACCCTTATTGGATGAGGCAAAGGCAGTGCACAACTATGGCACAGACTCAATTTCGCTACCATGGGGACACAGGCACCACGAGATCGCGAACCTAGGAAAGAGAACGATACCAGCAACCGTGCTGCCCACATGGGTACCTGGAGGAGAAGCAAAGGGTCAGGAAGGGAGGGACGAGAACGAAGAGCAAGTAGCAGGAGTAGGAGCGCTGGTGGCACAAGACAGCAGCGAGGGAGTAGAGAAAGGGGACGAAGGGGAGCAGCTGGAAGAGATGAGAATAGAGGACGATGTGGGCAGCGAGGAGGTGTTTACAAGACTCACCTCGAAAGGCCCGTTCTACCCTCCAAGAGTGCGCAAGATAGTGGAAACGGTCCAGTATGGGAACCTTCCCCCAAACGAGTTGAAACAGGTACAAGACCTGGTTGCAGAGTTCGCGGACACATTTGCACTGTCCGTACGCGAAGTAAAGCCAGTGAACTTCATCAAGTTCAGACTGAACGTGCCCAAAGACGCTAAGTTCTCGTTGAAAGTGCACCAGAAACCGCTAACACAAGCACAGAAGGAATGGTACTTACCGGTACTGGATGAGTTCAACAGGGCAGGAATCCTTAGGGACATACGCTCAGACGAAGTCAAAGCAGTCCATCCCACAGTACTGGCTCAGAAGGCTCACGGAATGGCAGGGTTGACCATGGACGAGATAAGGTGGATCGTCGAGGAACAATGCGTCATACATGGGGAAAAACCAAGTGGGGAGCTGCCACCGAAGCCGAGACAAACAGAGAAAGAGCCGGAAGGAGCAAGCAAGCCAAAGTGGAGGGTCTGCCAGAACTTTGGCAAACTTAACAAGGTGACGACGGTAGCGCCGATGCTGCAGGGGGACATCCGAGCGAAACAACAGCGGCTGGCAGGACACGAGTATATATGCATAATGGACCTAGCATCAGGGTTTTACGCGATAGAAGTGGAAGAGGAAGATCAACCATACCTTTGCGTGTATATGGAAGGGCGGGGGTTCCAATGCTACCAGCGAATGCTGATGGGCCTCCTGGGTGCACCAGCATGTTTCTCAGATATGACTAACGCAGTTTTCAGGGACCTGGTTACGGAGTTGGGCCTGGAAACGTTCGTCGATGACAACGCAATGGCGGGAGACTGGTTTAAAGAGCTACTGCAGCGAGTCCGAAGATTACTCGTAAGGTGTCATGAAAAGGAGTTGTCGCTCTCACCAGTGAAGACGAAACTCTTCTTCTCAGAGGTCGTGTTTGGAGGAGCAAGGGTCGGGAAAACAGGCATAAAGCCGGACGTCACCAAGCTGGAGGCCATAGCTAAGTGGCGAATACCCAACACGTTGTTAGAGCTCATGAGATTCCTCGGGCTAACAG
The DNA here is from genome assembly GCA_024613145.1 of Pisolithus marmoratus. NCBI lineage: Eukaryota > Fungi > Basidiomycota > Agaricomycetes > Boletales > Pisolithaceae > Pisolithus > Pisolithus marmoratus. The sequence goes on from JANFAE010000165.1 coordinate 178,714, forward strand.
GCTATTTCAGATCACTGGTGAAGGATTATGCAAAGATAGCCACACCACTAACGGACCTACAGAGGAACCTGGACATGACAGACCCAGCGATGAAGGTAGGAAAGAAGCGATACCGCCAGTACTTACGAGACAGAGTCTTAGAAAAGTATTGGACGCAGAGGCACACTAAAGCGTTCCTCAGGCTCAAGCAATTGCTGGTCACCGAACCGGTGCTGAGAGCACCGAAGTTCGACGGAACCCCATTCATACTGACAACGGATGGCTGCAAAGAAGGGTTCGGGGCTGTCTTAGTGCAGCGGTTCACGTCAAGGACACCGAATGGGGAGGAAGTGTCAACAGTACACCCAGTAGGGTTCGCATCGAAACGGACATCACCAACAGAAGAGAAGTACAAACCGTATATCTTGGAATTCGCCGCACTCAAATTCGGATTTGACTATTTCAGTGACACGATCTGGGGATTCCCAGTTGAGGTAGAGACCGATTGCATAGCGCTCAGGGACACACTATGCAACGACAGGCTATCCACGGTGCATGCACAGTGGAGAGACGGAATATCAGCACACCAGATCGTAGATGTGCGTCACCGACCAGGAAGGATGAATGCAGCAGCCGATGCATTGAGTCGCATGCACGCAGGACTGCCAGTAATGGAAGGGGACGGGAGTACGTGGTCAGTCAGCGAGGACTGGGAAGCGGCGAGGGGCATCACGAACGATTTGTTCTCCATAGGCCAAGACGCCTCGTTCACACAGCTACGAGACAGGTTTGCTGATGAACCTTTGTTCCTAGAGGTCGTCGAGGCGATTGGAAAGCTAGACAAAGAGGACACGAGCCGAGAGCAGAAGAGGGCAAGGCATCACGCAGAGGGCTACAGGATCAGGGATGGGAAGCTGTGGCGGCTACCATCAGTTAAGTCACTACAGGCAAGGCCAGAGATCGAATGCGTCACACAAGAAGAAGCGATCGAACTGGCAGCACAGGAACATCAAGCGAACGGACACTGGGGTAGGGACTTAGTAAAATTGAAACTAATGGATCGAATTTACAGTCCACGACTCGACCAGTCAATCGTACAAGCGCTACACCGATGCCCACAATGCAAGAACTTCGGCTCCACGGGCCTGCACTCATTGCTATACCCGGTCACCAGACGACACCCGTTCGAATTGTTGGTAGTGGACTACCTGAGCCTACCAAAGGGCAAAGGAGGGTACCACACAGTCCTCTTGATTATGGACACATACTCACAATACGTGTGGGGATTCAAGTTGAAAACGCACGGCACAGCGAAGACGACGATCGAAGGACTGCAGACAGTAAGAAGAACCTTCCGAGCGCCAGAGGCGTTCATGACAGACAGTGGACCCCACTTCAACAATGGGGAAGTCAGAGCGTGGTGCGAGGCAAATGGAGTGGAGCAGCACGTGGTGGCAGCATACGCACCATGGGTCAACGGCCTAGTAGAAAATGCTAATGGAAAATTGATAGGTCGCTTGAAACGGATGTGCAGCCCAGAAGTGGGCGAGGACGCGAACGAATCGGCAAGGACGGATGGCACTGCAAGCATTTCACAATTTTTCTTCAGAATACATGCTGAAAAAATTAAAGAAAGTGATACTCTTTTTTGACAGGTGTTTTCAAAGAGAAAAGGAAAAAATAATATTTTCTTTTCTTTGCATGACTTGTCACAAAACATTGATTGATGGTAATACCCATTGGTGTAGAAGCTAATCAGAACTACCATCAATTCATGTTTTTGCACAGAAAAGACAAATAAAATAAAATAAAATATTTGCATTTTTTCTGTGAACACAGCCCAAATAAAAGAGTATCTCTTCTTTCCATTTTTTCAACATATTTTGGCATGAAAAATTGTGAAATGCTTGCAGTGTGGCGTACCAGCAGCGTGGCCGGTGCATTTTGAAGAAGCGATACGGCAGCTGAACGAATGCGTAGTACCAGCGTTCCAGCTGTCGCCGAAGGAGTTACTACTAGGTTTCGTCATCAACACAGCACACACACCAATAGAGGAGGCAACGAGACCGGTAGAGAGCAGGGACGTCGACGTACAGCTGGCCTACGTAGAGCAGCAACGGTTGGATGGGGCAGGCCAGGCTGTCAGGCATGCCATCAAAAGAAAGGTCGCCTTCGATAAACGGGTACTGGGATCGGCAACCGGAGAGGTGGTCTTTAAAGAAGGTGACCTGGTGCAGGTCTACAATAGCGTGCTGGATACGACGATGACGAGCGCAAGGAAGCTACTGCCAAGATGGTCAGTGCCTAGGAGAGTGGTAGAAAGGATGGGAAACTTGTACAAGGTTGTGACCCTAGAGGGCTTCCCGGTGGGAGGGCTAGCGCACGCACAGAGGTTATGGCTGTTTGTACCAAGAGAAGGGTCAGCGCTGGAAGAGGCCGAGGAACTAGAGAGGGAACAGAGGGAGGGACAAGTAGAAGAGGATTGGGATGGAGACGTAGAGGCGGGAGAAGAGGAAGAGTAGAACAAGAGAACGGGGAGAGCAGAGAGGGGTGCAAACCCGGAGGTTTGCCTCAGTGTCGGGGGGCAGATGGAATGGGGAGGGGCGTGGGCGAGCAGTGAGAGGGGAGCGGAGATAGGAGGAGGCGGGGTCACGTGACCGAGTGCCAGGGGTCCTGAGGAGTGTTCTGGTGGACGGAGGAGGTAGAATAGACGAGCAGCAGTACCATAGTGAAGAGGCAGCGGTCCAGTCCTGGCTTCTCCAACATGCCATTGGGGTCAGTCACATAGTACTGAAATGGGGGGGAGTGGGTTGACTGGTCATCTTGACCATCCTCTGAGGAGGTAGACTGGGAATTCTGAGAGCCGCACCTCATGCAGCATGCCTCATGTGTTGAAATATAATTGAAAAACTTCTCCTGGAGTTCCTGTAACTCCCTTTGTAAATCTGCTAAGATGTGCTTGAGGGAAGGAGTCACAGTGGTAAGCACTGCAAGCATTTCACAATTTTTCTTGAGAAAACATGCTGAAAAAATTGAAGAAAGAGATACTCTTTTTGGACACATGTTTTCAAAGAGAAAAGGCAATAATAACACTTTGTTTTCTTTGCATGATTTACTAAAAAACATTGATTGATGCTTATACCCATTAGTGAAGAACCTAATGGGCATTACCATTAATTCATGTTTTTTGGCAGAAAAGACAAAGAAAACATTACATTATATTCACCTTTTTTCTTTGAAAACAGCTGAAATAAAAGAGTATCTCCTTTTTCAATCTTTTCAGCATATTTTGGGATGAAAAATTGTGAAATGCTTGCAGTGAAGGGGGGCCACCATAGTGGTGGGTCACACAGGTGGGGGGGACAGCTTTGCAGTGGGTGGAGATGTCCTTTTGGATGATGTGCAGACCTTCAGTTGGCCTTGAAGATGGATGTACATGTTATTCTGGTACAGCCTAAGCCATCCAGGATGGACCCTTCCATTATCTGGGTCAATGGCAACTGAGTTGAGGTGGGTTTTGAATGAGTGGAAGACCACAACTATCCATTGCACAGCCTTAGGTGCAGCCTTGGCACAGGTGATGGGGATGGTTGGGACCTGGAAGGACCTACCCTTGTTAGGACCATCCTTGGTTGTCCAGGTCCAGGTGGAAGGTGTGGATGTGAAATGGGTGAGCACAAATCTAGGGATAACTGGCAGGGAAAAACAAGCTTTGAAAGTGCCTTTCGGGAACGAGTGATAGCATTTGCCAATGTCTGAGAGTTGTATTGGGCATGGGTCAGCTGTTGGACACTGGTGCTTGGGGGGAGAGGGAGGTTTCCCATGGGGGGGTGGTTGTGGTAGTAGACCAAGAGGCATTTTTCTAGAAGCCTTTTGAGGTCAGCCAGTGCATGTTGTGCCTCATTAACTGTTGGGACAGTTGGCCAAGTACTATGAGTGAAATAAGACTCAGGAAACATGTACTGTGACATGTCTCGGAGTCCTGGTGTATTGAGGTAAGTTGACTGGGTCTGGGGTGGAATGGCTGGACAAGCCATTGCCAATGCAGACAGATCGCCAGTGGTTTCATTTCTGTAAACTCTATCTGACTCAATTGTCTGGTTGTCGTCAAAATGAACATGACAGCTTTCATAGCCTTCAACTGGGTTGAATACACTGTCTGCATTGCATGCTGGGTATTCACAGTCAAATTCCGAATCTGAATCTGTCTCTGAGTCCAAGTCCAAGTCCATGTTTGGTGAGTCCAAGTTTCCCTGAAAATCTGCTGGTATTAACACGATGTATCCATTGCTAGGTCCACAGGAAATTTCTTGACATAGTTCTAAGCTAGTAGAAACCTTTCACAACCTCAGTCAATAATTTGTGTGGCAAGAAGTGAGTAAACATACATTCTCTTTCTCCTCAGACCCAGACGCTGACAACTTCCTCTTCTTTGCCTGATGTCCAAGGTTGGCAATAGCCAATTGTGCCTTCCTTGGGCACTTAGGCATGTGGCCAATGTGTGCATGGGAAAGCGGTGAGGTTACAGAGTATATTCACACAGGAAATTAGACTTAACAGTAATAATTTAACTTTCAAAATGTATCTTCTCCTACAGCACAACAAATATAGAAATTCCAAAATGGATAGAATCTCAGTAGGGACCATCCACACAAACTGTCCATCTTTGATTTTTAATACCAGCTCATTGTCATGTTCCTATGATTTTTTTTTGGTTTTGTCACGCTTTATCACACTTTTGTCATGTGACATGCGTCGAAAGTGCTTGAGGGCTACCTTATCATATCTTGGGATATCATAAGCTGAATGGATGGTACATATGATACTTGAGGTCACATGTGATATTGCCATTGTATGAGCAAATATTACAATATATTATAATTTCTATTTGATATCATTTTGGGAACAACTACATCAACATAAAATGTTTTTACAGTTCCAGTGATATTTATGAGGGTGTGGTAGCGCCGTCGTTGAGAGGCACGTTAAACTGACGATTTGACCTTCGAACCATTCACAAACTTGTACGAAACAATTCAACCACTCGATAGAATCGCCATCTTCTGCCACTTTTTCAAGTTCATGGCGCAAATTACAGCAGGATCGGTCAAGTTGCATGGCCAAGATGTCGTAGAGGATCGCTCCCTTTGCACCCGCACAGACCACTACACGACAAGCGTCGTAGACACCTTCGTACGTTGTTGGGAGAAGGTCTTTTGATCCCTTTGTTAACATATTGCTTAAGCACATTTTAGTCTTGCAAACGAATTTCGTAGACCCTATCCAGTACTCCGGCTACACCGCAGGAATAAACATTCGACACTGAAAGATATGCCCATCAATAAGAGGACGATCTGCTCACCTACGAAATCATGTATCTGTACCGTCAGCGGTCCATCCCTCTCTACCGAATTCCCTTGACACGATCTCGAGACCCAGATGCAGAACAAGGCTCAGAGTTGGCATCCAAACGGGGCGTTACGGAGGTCAGCTCGCTCCATCGCTATAGGTAACGTCAAAAAGCATCGGCAGCGGTTCTTGCGTTCGACAGCATCCGCACAATACATTAGTATATACCCCATATCGGAGTCAACTCACTTACATACACACAGTGCAGTACATGTGGCAAGGATTGAATATTAGACTCCCTACTAAAACTTTTGATTTCTTAGAGTTTAATGAAAAATACAAAAATTTAATGGGTAATAACGTTCCAGATGTGGGACTCTTGCAACTACATAAACTGAACGATGAGTAGGAAAACAAGTTATGTAGCCTTCTAGTCACACCCATCGAAAAAACCAGATTCGCGTGTCAACGATGTCCACCGTGGTCAAGTCCCGACCCTTGTGGAATGAGACCGAGTTGCGTAAGTTTGGGCGGGGCAAGCGGTTCCGGCTGAAATCGGGGTGGATGCTAGTATGGGTTGAAGTTGGCAGAGAAGTGGTTGTGGTTGTGTATCCGTTTGCAGATACGTACGTGGATGTTACTTAAGGACAGCTTTGGTGATGCGTGCACACCGGCACTAGCGAGAGTGAAACTATAACACGATACAACCAACGACGCAGAAAGGGTTGGAGAACATTATCCATATTGGTCGTACCGAGGGTGGTCTGGGTGATACCCTTGAAAATGGGCCTGCGCGCTGGGAGTTGAAAGATTGGTCATCGAGTTCGGACCAGACAGTTCGGGCTGCCATCCACCCGTGGACGGTCCCGCGACAGGCCCACCATGTGCTGATGATTGAAATTGCATATAAGAAAGTATTTGCAGTGGCCCTCGTGGTGGCACTTGCTGGGTGAGCGTAGACTGGGGTGAAATACCTGGATAAAGCGTCCGATCCCAAATTGGCACCTCTTGTGTTTGCTTTAGACCAGTCGAAGAGCCGGGCTGCTGAAGCCGTGTAGAACCCGATTGTTCACCATTGTACGGCACATGAGGTGCTTGCAGTGGCGCTCGCGACGGCTGAACGAGTGTAGACCGGGATGAAGTATCTGGATAAAGCGTGCGGTGCCAAGTTGGCACGTCTTGCGTTTGATCTCGACTGGCCGCAGAGCCAGGCTGCCGAAGCCATGTAGAACCCAATTGTTCACCACTGTATAGCACATGGGGTGTTTGCAGTGGCGCCCGTGACGACTGAATGAGCGTAGACCGGGATGCAGCATCCGGATAAAGTGTCCAATCCCAGGTTGGCACCTCTTGCGTTGGCTCTAGACCAGTCGCAAAGCCCGGCTGCTGAAGCCATGTAGGACCCAACTGTTTATCACTATACGGCAAATGAGTAGGCATTTGCAGTGGCGCTCGTGGCGACTGGGCGAGTGCAGACTGGGATGATGTACGCGGATAAAGCGGCAGATCCCAAGTTGGCACCTCTTGCGTTTGCTCTGAACCAGCCACCGATCTGAGCGGTTGAAGCCACGCAGAATCTAACAATTGCAGTTGCTGTTGCTGCAACACGAGTGCTGAGGTACTTGACTGCCTTGCCGAGCCATCGGAATTCATGGATCGCTCCGACATCCCATCTGTCTTCTGTCTTTTCATATATACGATCTTCTTCATTCGGCCTGCAAAGATGTCCACATCATCATCACCCTCATTCTCACCGACGCCACACTGCTGACTCAATTCACGCGGCATACGACTCTGTGCATAACGGAGAGCATGATGCGCCTTCTCTCTCAACTCGGTGATGATGGGCTATCGTAAGAATGAGTATCTCCGAGTACAAGCGCACAAGACCGGCAACCTACAAGGGCTTTTTGTGCTCTCCGACTACGTGACGACGCTTTGGAGAAAAGAAGACCGGCATCGTGAAGCTCTTTCATTGCGCTAGAAGCCATAGGTGACCGTGGCCCACGTGTCACGATCGTTCCGAGCAAGAACTAGTATACTCATCATGTGAACATTGACATGGCAGGAAAAAAATGTGGAGCACTAACAGCAGCCGAAAAAGTATGCGTCCATATAGGCCAAAGACTAGCAGTGAGTCTCGGATGGAGATCGTATTGCAACTTGACAGTACGCAAGATCGTAAAGGATGCCTGATACGCTGCCTGGAAGGATGGTGCGTATGGACTCTGAAGAGGATTGGTGGGACTTTTGATGATAGCTTGCACAAAGTAGTTCAGATGGATGTAAAGCATGACTAAGCAGACAGGACCATCATCGTCAACTCCGCACACCTTACGAAGAATATGAATGAAATGACTCACGGACTTCCCGGGCATTGGACATGATCAAACGGGTCACAGACTCCGTCGAACCAACGTCCTCGTCTCGGGGTTTTGCTGGGACATCACCACGCGCAGCGGCGACGAACTCTATAGCAGCTTCAGTAACAGGGAAATCCCTCACTTTGTGGTCAAGCTCAAGGATAGTGGAATAATTCGGGGGATTGGAAGTCAGTGTCCGAGCAGCGACATCCGCAACACAATCTGACGCAAACCGAAACACCCAAGATTCACCTGTAGGAATACCGATCAGTATGAATGTCATAACGATGGATAAAGACGTGAACTAACGGAAAGCCTGATCGGAGCCGATATGAACCTTATCATGCGGCGACCCGCCCCCAGGAAACTGGCAATCAATATAGGGAAGAGAGAAAGTTGGAGGTCTCCCAGCATCGAGACTCTGCAGGAGCACCATTATAATCAGCGAGTACATAGACAGAAATAGATCCAACTTACGTTCCAAGCATCCGCCACAAACAATTCCCAAAATACCACCCGTCGCTTTGCGGTAATATCATCATGTAGCCCCCAATTGAGACCATCTCAGTCTTGAAAAGACAACGCCTCTGTCAGCCCATTCTTCTGTCTTTCATGGCAGTACTTACGAAGTCCAAGCTGACCGAATGGTCTGTGAGCGTCATCCACGAACAAATCTAAACAATAACAGACTCACCGTGTGAGCTAGCTGCGCAGCCAGGGCTCCCAGTGACCACGACGTCTCCGTACTCGTTTCCCTTCCAGCCAACTCATTGCCGCTTACATTGTTGTACAGGCAGTGAAGGCGTAGCAGTTGAATATCCTCCAAAGATGGTTTGGCCATCATGGACTGAAAACAGATTGTGGTACACGCAACCTGGTGGTAACGTTCTGCGTCCGTATTTCCTGGTTCCCGGTCCGGATCAAGTAAAGCACCAATCGCAAAGATGAGGAGAAGGAGGCCGAGCCGGTGTCGGCTGTTTCCCACTTGCGTAATATGAGGTACGTTGTTCGCATAGTAAGCAGGTAGCAATTCAGTCAAGATATCAACCTTAGACACCTTCTGAGATAGCGCAGTTGCTTGTTCGAGGTACACCTTTGTCAGATAACGAGCTCGTTCCCAGCTAGGCAGGTGATCCTTGATCAGGTTTTCTGCGTTCAGAGGCAAATGAGAGGGCTCAGTTGGAAGAACCTGTGAAATATTTGCAATTTCCTGGGGTAGCTGTGGACCATTTGAGTCCCTCGCCGAATCAGACAAACCATCGACAAAGTCTTGGGAGGGTACATAATCGATCTAGATGGCATCGTCATAGGGGACACTGAGTAAACTTGGATGCAGCTGACCATCAGTAGACACTGTAAAGTTAATTTTGAGCACCAGCATACATATGGCTTCGGGTAATACTTACATTTGAACCTCCCGTTGGTCTAAAGAAGTGAGATTCACCACTATCCGAGATAGACAATGTACCCAACGCTTCCACCAATTCAGGGGTGTGTTCTTCGAGGTCCTCTGCAGTGAGAAGGCCGACGTCATCGTCATGTTGAGATGTCCCCAAGAACTGAAGAAGCGGATGTAATTCCGTGGAATGCCTGGCTTGGAGCTCACTCAGTGCGTCTTCCAGTTGCCGAATTCGTTCCCTCATTTTGGCCAGCCGATGGTGGAGGTGTTTCGTCGCCGCAAAGACAAATCTACAATATGGGTGCTTAGATGGCAAGTCCATGCGTGAAACAACCAGAGATAGGTCATACCGAGTTCCTTGACCTGTGGGGAGGCATCCTGTAGAAAAAAGATGGATGAAACCACAGGAATGGAGGGACAATGAACCAAAGGCACATACCATTGGGACATAATTCCGTACAACCATTTCGCTGTCAATGTGTTAGTTGTTGCCAAAAGAGTACTATTTGTACATATTACACTCACGTGACAGGACTGGCAAGGAATCCGCTTATCACACTTGATCTTGCGTCTAGATAGATGCACGCAATCAAGGAGAAGTGCGGAAGTTAGCCAACAAGGCTTCACACAGGTGTGCTCGATGATCGCACCTTTTGCATTCAGCACACGCCATCTGTCCCTTACTCCTCTTCTGTTCGGTCTCCCATGCATTGGTACCGCCGCATTCGAGTTCCACAAGGTCTCTATGCCTCGACTTGTCCTTGTCCTTCAACTTGGGCTTTGTTGGCACAGGCGGCATGACTGAATACGGGAAGTTGTTGCCTTCCTAGTGAACATTGGCTATATAAGTAAGCGGGAGAGACAGGTCTTTTTTTTTTTCTGATTCTGTAACAGATTATTGTGTCACTCCTGTGGACAAGCTCTGCTCCCCGTGAGCCGGATGCCTATAGTCCACCAGTAACCCAGAGCATCATCTCCGCGGACTCCTAGCCTCAGCAAAATACGTACCCCATATGGGAGTTTGGGCTCAGTGAGGTCTAGAGGACCTCAACTCCAAGTCAGTACTGCTATAGTTGGTAGTTTTGTGTTTCGTACTTGGCACCTCTACGTTTTGCACGTGTATACTCCGCTTTTTCCGGCCATCTCCACTGAAATATTGTTTGAACATACCTAGGTTCGTCGATAACGAAATCGGCATCTCCATGGAACGAGGGTTGTTTCATGAACAAAGGTATTGCTGTACTCTGGCTCACGAATTGTTAATCCTATGTAGTTTTACCTTTGCGACCACCGGGGCCCAGTTAGTCTATTTGAGGTTCTCATTACCCTGCATACTTTCTGACCATTAGACTGGTCGCCATTGCAGAGCTCATCACGGTACGTAGACCTAGCGTGACACGACTATGTTGTTCTCGCCGTTCCTTTGGGTCGTTGATAATCAATGTGCCTGGGAAATGAGATTGGACTTCGTCACTGGAAGGTGTCAGTCTTCCATGCCTTGCAGGACAGACCCACATTCGCTTCTAGTATGTCCATATCTCCTACCTTGGGGTTCACGTGCCGAGTCAGCTCAACGCATCGATGTTGCCCACTTTGCGAATCTGCTGAAGCTTGCGGGGAAGTAAAGAGTTAACAGGATGGAGCTATCATTATCAATATCTGCGCTGTCTGGCCCCAGAGTGGACCACAACATTGTGAAGAGTCATAAATCCAGTTCTTTGCTACATGCATTTTGCCGAGGCCGGAATTTGGATGCTTTCAATTTGGGAGATTTCAGGTCTGTTGACTCACATCAAGCGCAGGCCATCCAAGCTGTGGAAGTACGTGATTTTACTTGCTCAGCGTCTCTGGTTAAGTATTCTTCCCTAACTTCTGGCTCAAACCGTTGCAGCGCTCCGGATGTTACCGGGTCTACCGGAAGGATCGCTATGGGCGTCCTAGTTCCCTACAGCTTGTCGAATCTAAGGCTCTACCACCATAATTTCCGAGACCATCGGTTACGGCAATAATGATGAGAACGTACTATGTGTTACAGCTGTTTCAGAAATTCATGTCGGGCCGGGTTGCGCAAACACACCATAAAAAATCCAACAAATCCTAAATTGACAAACATTGTAGAACCCGCCGATTTTCACAGGTGTCTCGCAGAATCAGTGCCTGCACAGAATGCGTTAGAACTCTTTACACAAGGTTGGGTGATGAATGAAATCACGGCGGTGGTAGGTGAGTCGAGCTGCAGCATCGACCAGCGGGCTAAAGCTACGAGGAGACTGGTAATGGGGAACGGCCATCAGCCCGTTGCGGATGCCCCCCACCCCCTTGCTCAATGCAACCATTCTCAGTGGTCTTCATGAGCCCATCCTCAGGTATACACCACTTGTTCTTTCCTGATGACAACACGGGTACCTCACTAGGCCGACAATGACAATGGCCACTACCGCCTCAAGGAGAGGATGATGTCGGGCGGTCTCCCCGCTGTCCCCACCACCTCGCAGCAGCAACATCCATGTTGATGGACCACCACCCCCGCTTACGGTGACAGTGACACTGTCGTCCGTAGCATTACACCTAACAGTTACATCGTACTAAATCAATCCACTACGTTGGAGCTACCTATGTGCGATTGCAATCTAAGTGAAAGTGGAAGCCCTGACTGGCTTGATTATACTTGTCGGATGCGTTGACAAGTGTCCTCATCTATTACCGTCGGCAATAATATCGAGCTCCAAGCTCCGGCTACCGTGGTCATTCTCATCTCGTGAAATTTTGGTAACAGTGCCAGATTCCCCCAATCCCCCTGGAGTGTCGCAGCCATGGTCAGACATAATGTCAAGCAGAAAAAAGAACTTAAAACGAGTTTGAGAGGCTGTAAAGAGCTGCAGTCCCGCAAGACAATTTTCTGATTTTTTGCGGCAAGCCCCTCGGACAAGAATTACTAAAACAGCTGGACCACATCAAGCGACATAAATGTATTTATTCATGTCATCCTCGTCCCGCCTCAAATACTCCTGTTCCACTAATCCCGCGATGCGCTGCTTGATCACGTTCACCTCGGGCACGAAATGACTCTTCACAGACTCGACCGTCTGGGTCTTGAGCTGCTCATACGTCAGCTCTTTTTTCGCTTTCATGATTCGTACGATGGCAGCGTCGAGGTAGTGCTTTCTGTCACTATCGATATGCGACTGCGTGCGTGTCGATTCTTCGGGCTGACGAGAATGTATAATGATAATGAGTCCATTTGACGACGGAGAATGAGGGAAGTCACATACCGTCTCCTTAGCTTGGATAGAGTTGATATGTACCTTGACCCCCAGATCCGTGAACTCGGAGTTAAAATAAAAGACATCGGTCTCATCGATGTCTTTCCCTACAGGACGTTTCCTCAGCACCTTCTTCTTTGCACAGGCAAGACTCTGCAATGTACGCTTCAACTCTCCCTCGTCTGCACCGGAACGTATAAAAAAAGGGAGTCAGTATGCGCCAGATCGGTAAAGAGCGGCATAAAAGAACAACGAACCCATTCGGGTGGCCTCTAGGATCTGCTTGTACCCAAGTTCCACAGATTCGTTGAAGAGAAGAAGCACGACCGCTTGATACAGGCTGACCGTCAACTCTTTTGTTGCAGATGAGAACCGTGCTTTGAGTGTTGCTGTACCGATAGAGTGGTCCCAATCCAGCTTGCGTCCTTGGTGCTTGCTTTTATAGAATGCAACGTAAGCTGCGAGCTCGGATTGCATCTGTCAGCCCAAGTTCCGATTTTCTGTGAGTAAAGGCGACGATGTAAGGCAGGGTCAACGACGTACCCAGAGCGGCAGATCAACGTCCTTCTTCCGAGCTGCAAACGGCCAGTAACTCCTTTGCAACACCATAACGGATAAGTTACGCTGCGAGGCACCCTCCGGGAGACGATTGCGATATTCATACAGGAGATCCCGCGAAAGCGCCAAGTCGTTAAACATGTGGTCGCCCATACCGAATTCCGGATCATAATCTGGAAGGTACTTCAAGTCAACTTGTAATCAACAGCCAGAGAATATGAAGACACAGACCCTCTTTCAGTTTCTTTAGCATCGCCTTTTCAAAGTCGTCCGATGCGCTACGCTCCAGAAGTAACCTCCTCGACAGCGCACGATGGTAAAATGTCCTGAATACGTCCTTGTCGTCTGTATACCTATACAACCCCAGCACCGAGCCTAGTAACCGGTCAAATTCTCCGTCCGACGTGTCTCGTTGACCTCGCCGCATGAGACGATCCAGATGCTTCGCGATCAGTTCGGCAGGCTTGTTCTTCCTTGCCTTGAACCCATATGCGAATGCGTCCGTGAGCGCATAGGAAAATTCGCGATTGGGTTGTTTCGTTTGAGGGTCAACGAATGCGGTCTGAAGTGCGCCTTCACAAAAGGCTTTGAACTCGAGCAGTCTTTCGATCATCATGTCCTCGTGTTCTGTGTCTTTAATGATGTGCGCTACGACATTCTGTCTTACGTTAGAGACCGTTCGTTCGGCGAGAGACCCAATCCTACCTGTACATATATCTTGAACTCGCGACATAATATATTGAGCCCCTCTATAGCTGAAAATTCTGTGTATGCCGTGTTGAGCTGATCAGTGTCTTTAGCTTTCATAAGAGGCTCGATAGCTGTGCAGAACTCGGGTCAGACACAGATTTCGCAAGAAAGAACACGCCGATACCTCCACTAGCAAGCCAATCCAGCCTTCCTTCCAGGAGTCCGCGCCTCGCAGCATGCTCTACCAGGTTCACCGTCGTTAGCTGAAAGACGCCCAGCGCTCTCGCACGTTCCTCTGAAACGCGCCGGGCTGTGTGCTTGAGAAACCTTTCCGGCGTAAATCCACACTGATGAATCTTGTTTTCGGCTTCCTCTGCATAATATGCTAGGGTCTGTTCACCCACGAACCGCTCGAAAATGATAGCGTAAGCGTTGTGGTGGATGAGATGCGTCACGAGGTCCCGGACATATTCGCGACGAGGATTTTCCGTGCTAGAAGTCCATGTTTCTCGATAAGGTGGGGATAGCAGGTAGTAGAGCTATTCCGGGTACTAACCCTTTGTTTCTCTCCCAGGATAGCCAGTCACGTACACCCGCCTGAATGAGGTCGATGATATTCGTATAATCGAGGACGTGTCGCCTGAAGGAGGTGAAAGCGAGATCGCTTTATGGTGGTTTCAGTGGATACGAACGAAAAATTCACTTTATATGAATTGGCATACCGTATATTCAAAAGCCCCGTAGTCTTGAGAACATGCACGCGATCGAGATACGCCAGTAACGCGCGTATAAGCATCTACAAAAAAGCCAATAGAGAGCGAGAAAGCATGAGCGTGTGGTAGCGCCGTGGTTGAAAGGCACGTTAAACTAACGATTTGACCTTCGAACCATTCACAAACTTCTACGAAACGATTCAACCACTCGATAGAATCGCCGTCCTCTGTCGCCTTTTCGAGTTCATGGCGCAAGTTACAGCAGGATCGGTCGAGTTGCATGGCCAAGATATCATAGAGTATCGCTCCCTTTGTGCCCGCACAGACCACTACACGACAATCGTCGTAGACACCTTCGTACGTCGTCGGGAGAAGGTCTTTTGATCCTTTCGTTAACATGATGCTTAAACACATTCGGAGTCTTGCAAGCGAATTGTCGTAGGCCCTGTCTAGTACTCCGGCTGCACCAAAAGGAAAATCCGCCGTAAACGTTCAGCGCTGAAATATATGCCCATCCATAAGACGATCTGCTCACCTACAAAATCATGTATCTGCACCGTCAGCGGTCCATCCCTCTCTACCGACTTTCCCTTGACACGATCTCGAGACCTAGATGCAGAACCAGGGTCAGAGTCGGCATCTAGACGTGGCGTTTTATTTGGGCGAGAAGATGCCGACCCCTCATCGACGACCGTGTATTGGTAGGCGGTGAACCCTTTGGACTTTGCTGGCAACGATAACAATGCGAATAGTGCGTCTGTCATGTTAGACTTCACTGTTGTCGTTCAACTTGCCAGCTCATCTGGATTGAATGCCTTACGTAGCTGACACTGATAAGATAAGATTCGACAGGCAATACGATCACGTCTCCGCTATCCTGTTTGCAACACGCGCGTCAGGGTATTCATTGCTAAGGTCTGTTCTACTATCTAGTGTACTTTATGTAAAACGAAGAATACATTGTGCGGCAGCTATCCAGCGTGGAAATTTCAAGGAGAATGATGTAAAGCACACTGTTTTCGTAGAAATCTGCGACTTCATGCAGGAGAGTACAGGAATAAAATAGCTCTGCTGCGTAAATATTCGTCAGTGAATCATAACCTCAGTGCAAGATTGAAGATTCTACCAACTATGAGATCGCGACCAACACTCTGGTATGACTGGTGTCACATGCGTTGCCACGCCCGAACTCCGCTTTTTTGGCGAGTTCGGCACTTTGCGGAGTTGCGACGATCAAATCGATCACCTGGAATTATACTTATCAGTCCGCACCACACCTACGCCAGAGCTCCAACTCGGCCGACTCCAAGGGGCGCTATCATAGACTCCCGCATGCGTCATAGCGAAACGGGAAAAAAAAAATCGCAAGCGTTGACATCTCCACCGGTATCAATTCCTTTTTTTCACGATCCAAAATCCGTGATCCGTGATCCACTGCTTACCACTTAGCTGACATATGACTCGCCGCCGGACGTGGAGAACTCGTGCCAATCGGACGGTCTGCAAACCGAACTCGCGACGTGAAGTCGCCACTACGCCGGGCAGGGTCGATCCGATCCGACATTAGACAACTTCACCAACATCAGATTATATGATACGTGTGTAACTTACCGAAAATTATTACAGGACCGGTGCCCCCATTCAAAGGTTATGATCAGGAGTTTCCACTACGCCGGTGAAGGACCCGCTACACGGGTTCTTACGACAAGATGAGTTGCTGCATCTAATATATATTTAGTATAGGTCACAGTATACGTGGTGTAAGCATTTTTTTATTGGTGCCTTTGTTGAGCAGACTGAACTTTGAACGTGATGTTGCATTGATGCACTACAGTCGACTCCCTCAAAAGCGATACCCTTCTGTTTCACGTCAGAGGTATCGGTTATGAGGGAGTATCGACTTTGATGGAGATCGAAGTATGAGGCTGAAACCAGCTTGAATCTGCACTCCATACTCTAATAACATGGTGAGGACTAATGTATCAGTCTTTACAAGTGAAATATGTTGTTAGGTTTGGTGTTCTTCATGTCTCGCATATCCTCACAGTGTGTACTATATTCTCCATGCAAATGAGCCCAGTGTCTCAACTGTGTGAGCAGGAGGATCATTGAGGCCCTTCGTGTACTTGCATAATAAATGCATGCATGGCCTGGAGTGCCTCACTGTGAGTAGGCGGTGCCTCAACAGGTTTGTCGTCAATGTTAGCATCCTGTACCTGTTCCACCTCCATGACCGCTTTGAAGATATCCTTGCCCGTCGCATCAAACATGTCATGTGCTTCAACGGCAGGGTTGAAGAGCTCCGTCAAATCCATCTGGTTTGAATGCTGAAGAGCACCTGTCAACGTTCAATCCAGCATGTCCGACATGGACAGGACAAGCAACCGAAGTTCCATCTTCAAACCACTCAGTATTTTCTATGAAATGAAATGAAAATTGTAAATATAATACTGATTATATAATAAATATTTCCTAATTTAGTAATAGGTATCGGTTTTTTTCCTCAAAATCAGTATCGGATATCGGGTATCGGGTATGTTTCAATTTTACCGCAAACCAACTCGGGAAATCCAAAATCCTATCGCTTTTGAGGGAGTATCGGTTATATGGGGTATCGTTTTTGAGAGAGTCGACTGTAAATACCTCTATGTCTCAACATGTTTGGCTATGTACGTACGGACCCGTCGTCCATGGGTCCGCCAATAAGTATTTGTCAGCCCCGACATTGACGGCGGTCCTGTAGTCCGCACTCCTGAATTCCAGGTTCAACGTTCAAGCCCGGCCATACTGTAATACATTCAGCACGTAACAGGTGTACCTTCCGTTCGCTCCCTCGGTATTGCAGCGATAAGCCGAACACCTAACCACGGAGTGGTACGCTTCCCTCTCACGTCAACAGACAGAGGGATATAATATGTATACATACATCTCACAAGAATCGTGAATAAAATGAGTACATCAACAACGGGGGTGGGCATTAAGATGTGTGTGACAAATACAATGTGCATACTCTTGGTGGAAGATAACGACTAGCAAGAAACTATAGCGTGATATGGGACGGCGAGAAAAAACGCATGCGGCCGCAACAGCAGCGCAGTGACGAAAAAGGGCCCGTGTATGAAAACTCTGCGGTCATCCTGGGAATGAGAAGGAAGCTAACGCAATCAGGGTTGCTCAGGTCATCCATCACAGTACAACTTCCTGGATCTGTGAGAAGCAAATACCGAGTCGACCGGTTAGTCCATGCGAAAAAGGTTTCCGGGTTCCACACGCACATGCTTGCTGATAACATTAGTACAGTAGGTGACCATAACAAAGAGGGCAAGGAAACAACGTTTATTTGCTCAACGACTTCATCGCAATGTAAGCGTTGCACGTGTAGAGAAGCCGATGACGGTAGACAACCATACGCAATATCATCCATGTAGAATAGCAGTCCGACAGGTGAGAAATATGTTCGGAGTTCCACCAGGTTGGAGAAACAGAGCGAGCGTTGCAGCGTGGGAATTATGCCAAAATTTCCGAACAATGGGAAGCGCGATATTAATGACCGTTGCCAGTCTACCCAAGCGGATAAGTAGTCTCACATTGCGGAGAAAGAGGGGAGGGAAAGTTAAATTAGTGCCGCGACTTCGAGGTTGGAGCGAAGAATGGTGCTATCAAGGTGGAGATAGGGGTGATGAGGTAAAGCAAAGGATAAGCGGGCAAGTCAGAGACAGAAAGGGGTACAGTGACAGAGGAAATGGACTTACTCTGTGAACTAAGTCAGCGATGAGGCCAGACATCATGATAATTAAAGACGAACCTTCGACTGCGGCCATGACCACCCGTAGCATGACCGTATCCGTAGCTGTAGTTGTACTGATGAAAACGCAGTGATCAGAGTAGCAAGGATAAACCGATGAGGCGTCACATACTGTACGTATATCTCCCGTTCTTTGGAGCGGCCTGCTTTTTGCGACAGTCGAACGAAGCGTCTCCTGAAGTAGTCCCTGCCAGCCTTCGCGTCGCCTGGTTCGCCTTCATAGTCCTACAGTGTCCGTTTGGTATAGTGCCAGTGACTATGTATGTATGAAGAAACGTCTCACGGGAAAAAAGTTTTTGATGTCAGAGTGTGCAACCTTTTTTCTAAAAAGGTCATCCTTATTCAAAAACAATATCTGGAATTCCTCGTCAAATGAAACGCAATGAGGAAGCGAGAAGAAAACTCACTATCGAGGTCTGCTTGAACCATTGCGAATGGCATATGGAGTCCCAGATGGTCATGGCATCTTGCATTTGATTCTAGGCGCAAGGGGTTACAAATGCATGCGATAACGCAAAAAAGGCAGATGACTCACGGCGTCGCGATCCTCCACTAGACATTGGTCATACCCACTTAGACTAACCAGAAACAAGATGCTCGTGACATCCTGGAAACAATGGATCCACTTCCTCCGCTCGCTTTTCTGCCCTCCTACGTCGACCATGAGCATCTCGTGGTCCTTTAGTTGAAAGGTAGTCTCGGTAATGCCAATCGTGCGTGCACGACACTGCACGATGTCCTGCTCGGTAGGTTGATACGACGGCTCGAAAAGGCGGTCCAAACATGGGAAGAAATATGCAAGACTACCGACGATGCGATGAAGGGCTATTCGGACAGATCTCTGGAAGGGACATACTTTTCTGGCAAAGCGGCCTCGTTGCCTCGCTGGTATGCCTTCTGGATACCCTTGTCCCCCCAGATGTTCTTAAGGGTGTCATAATACATGGTCGGGAATGGCTCATGGTCTCGCAAGTCGTTGGCATTGCGGATGATATCCACACATGATAGATTCTCCTCTGCGACCTCCAATTCCATATGTTCCATGGCATCGAACACGTATAGCATCCCTGTTATGAGGTTGTTGAATACTAGCTGTCGATACGACTCGATCTCTTCAGGGGAAAATGGGATTCTGTGTATGAGTCGCATTTGCTGGAACGAGCGGAGTGAGACCGATGGTGTCGGACAACTACAAGCAGATGTACATACCTTGAGGACAGTAGACTTCCCCGAGTCTCCCGATCCGAGCAGGAGCACCTATGACAGGTCGATCAGCGGATAGGAAAGGGACGAGCTGGTTAGAGTGGTTGCTACCTTGACCTGAGAGGCCATCTTTGCCTTTGCCTAGAAGGTAGCCGCCCGTCAACACAAGGCGCCAAAGAGAACTCGAGAGACAGACCTCTTTGAGTTGCTTTTCCACTTGGAGATGCCGTCGTCTGTCATCTGGGTTCATTCCCCCTGACGATATGCAAGCACCCATTATCTGGGGAGAATCACAATGTACAAATTGCACAGCGAAGAAATCGACAGAGCTCAGCAAGTATCAGAAAGAAAAAGAATAAAACACGAAAGGTAAAAAAGAAGATGGGGAACACAGACAGAAAAGAAGCCCCGACCACGCAGGAGGACCTGTCACACTGGCTTGGTGGGGAACGGCGATAAAGAAGCGCTCAGATTGCTTAGCAAATACTGCGAATTTCAATGCAATTTACACAAAACTAAACTTTGTCAGTACGAAATCCATCATGATGCCGCGGACTTGGAAGGGATGTCATTTGTCTGGCTTGGCTTGATGGGATATCTGATCACACAGACCAACCTGACAACCCATGTGCACTAAAGAAAGCCTAAACAGACAGAAAGCCTCCATCAGACTACATAATAGGTACGCGCGTGGTCCTGCCACTCAGCTGGTAAAGTTTGGAACGGCAGCTCGGACGATGTCAGTGTCGCGCTAACGTGGATATTGTCCCTTGTGTCATGGACCAGTAGTAACATGCCAGCCTGACAATACATACACCTCCAGTCTAGCTGGAGTTGTCAGCAACAAATTCAGATCGAGACACGCCTAGGCTATAATTCCCTGAATCATGTCTCTGCCATATTACCAATATGTACTTACACATTTCTCTCAAAAGAGTCCACTAATACATTCCACCACCGCAGTTGCGTGTGATTCTGTCTGATGGTCTTATTTTTACTGCCGGCGATGCAGATTGGAGCAGCTTGGAGCGGTCACGCAGGTTACCACAGAGCACCAACGACAAATTCAATCTCGTCGTGATGCCCAGTTGCTGGGATCAGTGACATGACACCGATGCCGGGTCACTGAGGTTGCGAAGAGGCTAGACCGGCTGCGGGCCACACGATGGCACGTCAGATCGAAAAGAATCAGCATGGTAGTACTAGTGTTAATTGATCTCACAAAGCAACCAGGACGTATTTGATTCTTTTTTCTGCACAGCCACCCACCTGACAGCACTACTAACCACTAGCGAGTCACGTATCGATTCCGACCCACACTTCGATCGAAGTCTGGACAACTCTCGCAATGCCAAAACATACTCGAAAGCGCCAAAAACTTACCCGAGATGAAGCTGTACAACCACTCGGTTCCAAACATCTTGCTGCTCTGACGGATGATGCAAGCAAAGACGATGAAGAAAGACGTCTGGAGAGCATGTTATTCGGTGTTCCTTATGTTGCGTCCTCCTCTTCGTCGAAGAAAAAGAGAGGAATGGAAGTCGAGGCTGGGTCTGTAATTACCGACGAAGAAGAGCCAGACACAGGCGCGGACTCGAAGGAGTTGGAACACATGCTAGATTCAGATGTACGTGGTCTCCTTTCCACGAAAAACGTTCCGGATCTCACAACTGAGGCGTTCTACTTTGGTTGGCCAGCTGTTTTTCATTGATGATGGTGTGGCACCCTCGAGCTCGGACAGTACTACTGTTCCAGACGCGGGCGTCCGGGAGTACCATAGTGACGACGAAGACGACGATGATCAAGAAAATAGTGGACATGACGCAGAGGAAGTCGAATACATTCCTCAGGGGGCTGAGGGGCCCGAGATCGTTACCGAAGAACATGACCAGACCACTTCCGCAGGGGATGCGCAACCCCGTCGTAAAGCACCTGCATGGGTGGACCCTGACGACGCAAATTTGCAGGTATCCCTAACTGCGCACAGTCGTCTTCGGAAACTCCGTGACGCACCTTCAGAAGATACGGTTAGCGGTCCGGAGTATGAACGCAAATTGCGCCGTCAATTTGAACGTATCAACCCAACTCCAGAATGGGCAACAAAAGCACGGAAAAAGCTACATTCATCAAAACGGAGGAGATCATCTGCTTCTGATTCAGACGTCGATGAGACTATCGAAGATATCCTTCCTGACCTGCTGGCATCAACAGGCGGCATATCGGCAGGGAAAAAACCGAGGGTGCTGACGCAAGGCGTGATATCAGTCGACCGTCTGCGTGATGCCAACCAGGCAGCTCCCGCAGAGGGCGAAATTAAATCTGTCCAGTTCCACCCTTCCCCTCAGATCCCCGTTCTCCTCACCGCAAGCACAGACAGACGCTTGAAGCTTTTCCATGTACGTTTTCAGTCCCCTATTTTGCCTAGCACTGTTCTTCATATTGACGTTATCACCTTTACCCCTCTCTCCATTCTATCAGGTCGATGGTCTGACAAACCCTCATGCACAAACTCTTCACATCCCCTCTCTTCCCATTACCAATGCCGTTTTTCATCCATCCGGCTCTTCCATCTTCATGACCGGTCCACGCCCCTTCTACTACACCTATGACCTGCAGTCTGGAGCGTCCCATCGTTCCCCGCGTGGGCTTTGGGGAACTACATTCTCGTCGGCTAACCAAGATACCAGCATGGAGACGTGTGCATTCAGTCCCGATGGTGATATCCTTGCTGTAGCTGGCCGCAGGGGCCACATTCACCTCGTCGATTGGCGCTCAGGATCTGCGCAGGTTGTGGGGGGACTCAAGGCAAACGCAGCCATCAAGTCGTTGTGGTGGTCTAGGGTACAGGACGGTGAGCTCCTAAGTTTGACGCAAGACTCACAGGTGTATGTGTGGGATGTTCGACAATGTAAATGTGTTAAGCGGTGGCAGGACGAGGGTGGGTTCGGCAGCAGAATAATGAGCGGAGACCAACAGGGTAACTATCTGTCTGTTGGGTGAGTACGACCGTCTGCCTTTTTTTGTATCGTAA
Organism: Pisolithus marmoratus; assembly: GCA_024613145.1. Lineage (NCBI taxonomy): Eukaryota > Fungi > Basidiomycota > Agaricomycetes > Boletales > Pisolithaceae > Pisolithus > Pisolithus marmoratus. The sequence continues at coordinate 201,067 of JANFAE010000165.1, forward strand.
AACGTGTTAAGGCTGGTCGAAACAGATCGAACATCGGCCTCGTCAACGTCTACAACGCCAAAAGTGTAGGTGGAGACCCGAAACCAAAACCTCTCAAAACGATAGGCAACCTGACGACGAATATCTCATGTTTACGGTATAACCACGACGCGCAGCTGCTTGCCATGGCTAGCAACGTCAAAAAGGACCAAATGCGTTTGGTACTGCATCTCATTTTTCTTTTTCCTACATTCATCTAGACTAATCACCGTTCATAGGTCCACCTTCCATCTTTGACGGTCTACAGCAATTGGCCAACGAGCAAAACACCTCTTGGTCACGTCACTTCCATGGATTTTTCCGTAGGAAGCGAGTATCTCGCGATAGGGAACAATAAGGGCCGTGTGCTGCTGTATCAACTTAGGGACTTCGCACAGCAATGATGACATCCTCGTGGATTCTATTTTATCACATGACGATAGGTGCCCGAGTGGCTGAACATACAGGTAAACAGGGAAACCAGTAGGTATCGTCTAGCCTCTTGTGTAACACACCAGGAGGTCGGTGTATGTCTCGGATATCTATTCCAGCGGGACCCGCGATAAGTACAAACACTGATGTCCGTTTCACACACCTTCTCTGCGCGAACTTTGCCATTGGGAACAAACTGACAGATAATTGTGGCGCATTCGAACCCTCATCAACGAGGGATGGACCGTATCATATCAAGATAGGCGTGTGGCAGTAAAGTCAATGACGAAAACGTGGGTGACGGAATGTAGGCGTCTTGTAGGCAGTGCTAAGGAGTCATAGTCGTTGTCTGTCAGATAAAGTTGTGATGGGGGTCGTTAGGTAGATTCACTTCTTCACAGATACCTACAAGGTTTCCGTTTTCTGTCAGTTCGCCATGCTCTTCCCGGACTGCATTCCCCTGCTTAAAGCAAGGAATGGTCTTTGACCGCCAAATTTTATCCAAAGACGGCTGGCTGTGTGCCAAGTATGCATGCAAGATTGCCTGCAGGTGTGGCAAGGAGTCAGATCATTAAGGTCCGAGCATACCTCAAGGGCTGTAAGAGTACTGTGTGCATTTTTAGTATACTCTCAGAAGCATGAAAACGTTGTATCTTGCCGTTAATGAGAGAATTCTTGTTCTGCCACAAGGTGTCAATGCAAAATACAAGTCTAGAATCTCCGACTTTACACATACCAGCACATCCCCCATTGCTTTATAGGTGACGAGAGACCGGTGCTCACCGCGTGTAGCCTCCCGTGTGGCGTAAATTCTCTCTACCGCCTCCCCACTAAAAATGACGCACCTCGCTCATTTCCAGAACGGGAAAACACGCAGAAAGCACAAGAATGATTGGAGATGAGACCGATCGACTGGAGGAACCTTGCCCAGTAGACCGGCGATCCTGCTTGTGCACGACTTAATCTCTGCGGAGAGGCTCCGCAGAAGTTCGAGCTGCAGAACAGTTAGCTGGAGCCTCACCGTTACCCACCTCCACAACTTCGGCGCCTGAAACTATTCATGCACTATGATCACTTATGACCGTAAGGATTATGCAGAAAATGTCCGAACAACAGCACCCAGAGGTGGCCGCGAAGGAAGTATTCGCAATAAACACCGGCATGGAAGACTCAACATCCGTTAATGTCTTGGCTATGTGAAGCTTGAGTAGCCAATCTCAATATTAGAGGGCGAACAACTGTGGAGATCAGGGAAACTTGTCCCGATTGCAGCATTCATCGCTTGCACAATCGTACGCAGTGCGCCACAGCCACGACAGATCCCGGATCACCGATGCAAATGATATTCTGGACTTTCAACGAGAGTGTCCGCTGAAGAACGGTCAAAGAAGTGGCTGAGGTGAGGAACCATTCCTGAAGCAGTCCAGTAACGTCTTGGTAAATCCAAGCTCATCGGCTTCAATATCATGTAGATCGGTATGAAAATATACATTCTGGTCAGACTGTCAGTTTGTGTCTTCAGGTTATGTGTGATGGTTGCTTGCCTTATAGTACGGTAGTACATGAATGGCAGTTTTCACGATACGGTCAAGCTTGAATGAGGTTTTAGCGAAAGATGTAACTGGGGGAATTAGTAGCATCACCGGCTGAAGCCGTGGGACTTAGACCTCATATGCACCGAGCATGTTATTGAATAGCACGAAGGAAGAATGCATGCATGCATGCAATCCAGTACAGTGAACCAAATAGGATCCCAACATGGCAGTCAAAGGAGCTTCGAGAATCGCACACCACGAGTCCTGAAAATTCGCTCCCATTGCTCACTTGAGGACAGCCACTCCTCTGCATGGGGCAGTGTTGTTCAGCAGAACGTATTGACTAAGGTTCCTTGTTGAGCTTCTCAAACATATCCGCAGCAAAATAGCAGAACAACGTAAACGTAGCTGCACGGCACGGCTGAGGAACCCCGCCGCTTGACGTGAACCAAGAATGTCACATACTAGAAGGACCCACCAGGGCAAGTTCCGATCCTATAGTGCACCGTACGCGAAAAGAAGACACCGGGTTTCCAGAACTCTAGTAGTTCGTTTACAAGCGGGCGAAGGAAATTGTTTGATTTGCTCGAGAGGTGGCTTTTTGGCCAGGAGTGACGCCACAGAAATGCATATTGCCCGCGTCGTATCGAATGTCTGCAGGCAGGTTCAAGCAGGTCATATAGATTTCAGTCACGGAGGATCTTCTTTTGGCGACCTTCGTACCACAAGGATTGAATCCATCAACAGCCAATGAAAAATGAAACAAAAATGGCGAAGCTTATCATCCTTGCGCAAAAAGGTCTTCCCGTCGCAACCCTTCATATTTCAGATGAAGTTACCCCTTGTCGGAGTCGGATCCGAGGGATTGTACAGTGGAGCTTCTAGCGTTGACTCCATGTCTGGAGAAGATACTTCTCTACAATCCCCCGCTACGGCCGTCAAACCTTGTTCAGCCAAAGGTCATCCAGCAGCTCCTTCGCACTACTCCTTTCTTCGGGCTTCCACTTCAGCATCTTTCTCACGAAATTCAAGAACAACACCCTCTCTTCCCCCTCGGGCTGTTTTGCTGCATCCTCTAAGGTTCCTTTTGGAATTTCCGCAGCTCCCCTCCACTTGCCTGTTGCGAGATGCACGAATAAGACTTTTTGGGAAACAGTACAAAGAGTGCTCAATGGTACATACCGTTCTCATCGAACCAATTCTGTACGCGGTCCCCTTTCGTCCGCTCAAGAAATTCCTTCGGAGCTGGCCCGAGCAACGCGATCATATGCGCGAGGTGATAGATATTGTCTTGCTTATCGTCCGGTCCTCCAGTAGTGGTGAACAGATTTCCGTTCCCAAGCAGGTCCCAGATCTACCAGACATTTATCTTGTGGTTGCTTAGAATACTGTGGTACGTACCATCACTCCCACGCTCCAAATGTCCACTTTTTCATCCCAAGGGATCTCAAAGATTACCTCCGGCGCTCGATATTGATATGGCTGAATATCGGCCAAGTTGTCATATTCCCCAAGCCGTGCCTCGCTAAAGTCACAAAGGACCGGGCGGCCGTAACTATAGATGCGAGGGACAAGTGCCCTCGAGGTATGGATCACTCGATCTCTATCGATCTTGCGTGGTCCAGGAGAGGTCAACTCTTCCACTTCAAAGTTTTCCAAATCGTGCTCGGCTGTTTTGTCGTCCATCCCTAGCAGTATATCGTTTTCTTGGACATCTAATGGGTTGTTTAGACATGAAGCGCAATCAAGAACCTTGACGGTTAGAAGATAATGGTCCATTCTGCGGGACTTACCTGTGTGTATCACTTTGGCTTCTGAATGGAGGAAGTCGAGGCTGAGTAAAAGATGCTGGAGAACCAGTTTCAGGAGGCTGATGGGTAATGCTCGGCTAGGAAGCATTCTCCTGAACGCCTTGATGGAGATGGCAAGAGGTGGGTACACAACACATTGAAATAAGCCATTCTTGCTGTTGAGCTCAAACTCATCAAGCATCCGGCGAACAAGTAATGAACCAGAATGAATTGTCTTCATTGTCCTCAAGTGTCTCAAGACCCTAAGCTCGCACTCGAGCGCTTCGGGGGTGCCAACCTTTAGCGTAACGTGTTTGTGGTCCCTGGGTGCATGAGTGAGCTGTGCAAGAGGTTGCAGAGAGTGGCGTACAACAAGTCCCGGCATAGCCAAGCAGTACTATGCGCGCCATACCCAAGCTTGCCAACTACCTGGTACTGTGATTTGAATATCTCCCCTATGCGAACTGGGTAGAATAATCCAGGCTGGTACCACTCCCACGTTTCCTCCTCGACCAGCTGTGAACTTCCAATGACCTCAAATCCAGTCATCTGAAACTGCCGTGGTGTTAACGGCTTTCGGGTGAGGCGACGTACTATACGCCAGAGAGGCGATGCCATTGCGGCAGAGCTGATGAGTAGGCGGCGGTTGGCCAGGTCATTAGCTTGGGGCACCAACGACAAATTCAGTCCCCATGATTAGTAACACGGATGCCAATCACTTGTCCTGGCCACCGAGGCTGCGAAAAGACGGGTGGTTGGACCGATTGTGGGCCACACGATGGCACATCAGTGCGTGTAGGTCGAAAGAATGAGCATAGTAATACTAACCAGTGTTAATTGTTAGGAGTGATCTCAGAAGGACTGCGGTTCTTTTGTTTACACAGCCACCCGCTCGATAGCACTATTGATAGTCACCAACGCACATTCCCATCGAGGCCTAGGCTGCTCTCTCAATGCAAAAACACGCTCGAAAGCGCCAAAAACTTGGCCGAGATGAAGTCGTACAACCACTGGGCATCTCGCAGCGATGAAAAAAAAGACGCCTGGAAGGTTCTGCGTTTCTTATGTTCCGCCCTCTTCTTCGTCGAAACAGGAGTGGAAGTCGAGGCTGGGTCCATAATTACCGAAGGGCCAGATGAGGGAGGCGGACTCGAGGGAGATGGAACACATGCTGAATTCAGATGTACGTGGGCCCCTTTTCCACGAAAAACGCTCCGGATCCTACAGTCGATGTTCGCTTGACCAGCTGTTTTTCATTGATGACGGTGTGGCACCCGCAAGCTCGGACAGCGCTACTGTTGCAGACGCGACACGTTGGGAGTACCACAGTGAAGACGAAGGTGATGGTGATCAAGCAAAGAGTGGTCATGAATCAGAGGGGGTTGAATACATCCATCCCTCAGGGGGCCGGGGGTGTGCCCGAGATCGTTATCGCAGAACATGTCCAGACCACTTCTGCAGGGGACGCGAAACGTAAAGTACCTGCATGGGTGGAGTCTGATATGATGCAAATGTACAGGTATCCCCTAACTGCACACAGTCGTCTTCGGAATCTCCATGACACACCTTTCGAAGATACGGTCAACTGTCCAGAGTACGAACGTATCAACTCGACCACAGAGTAGGCAACAAGGGAAAAGTTACATTCATCGAAACGGAGGCGATCATCTGTTTCTGACCCCGACGTCGATGACACTATCGAAGATATCCTCCCTGACCTGCAACAGGTAGCATATCGACAGAGAAATAAACCCATGGGTGCTGACGCAGCGCGTGATATCAGTCGACGGTCTGCGTGATGCCAGGCAGCTACCACAGAGGGTGAAATTAAATCTGTCCAGTTTCACCCTTACCATCAGCACAGACAAACATTTGAGGATTTTCGACGTACGTTTTCAGTCCCCATTTTTCTTCCCTCTTCATATCCCTCGTGCACAGACCCTTCACATCCCTGTTTCCACGTCCCTGCAGGTGGAGACCTGAACTCAAAACGGTGGGCAACTTGACGACGAACATCTTACGCTTACGGTATAACCACGACGCGCAGCTGCTTACATGGCTAGCAACGTCAGAAGGACCAGCTGCGCGTGACACCGCAATCCATTTATTCTTTCTTACATTCATCTACACTAATACCGTTCATATGTCCACCTTCCATCTCTGACGGTCTGTGTTAATTGGCCAACAAGCAAAACACCTCTCGGTCACGTCACTTCCACGGACTTTTCCGTAGGAAGCGAGTATCTCGCGACAGGGTACTATGAGTGCCGTGTCCTGCTGTATCATCTTAGGGACTTTGCGCAGCAATGATGACATCCTCATGGATTCTATTTTGTCACATTGTATCGAGAACAAGTGTGAGTGGCTGGACACGGAGGTAAAAAAGGGAAGCCATTAGGTATCGCCTAGCCTCTTGTATAACGCGCCAGCAGGTCGGTATATGTTTCCGATATCTATTCCAACGGGACCCGCGATAAGTGCCAAAGACTGACGTCCGTTTCACGCACCTTCTCTGCGCGAGCTTTGCCATTCGGAACAAACCGACAGATGACCGTGGCGCATTCGAACCACCGTCTGGCCTCATCGACAAGGGATGCACTGTATCGTATCAAGACAGGAGTCACAGTGGCAGTAAAGTCAACGACAAAAACGTGGATGACGGACTGCAGGCACTCCACTCCCGTGTTGTAGGCAGTGCTAAGGAGCCATAGTCGTTCATCTGTCGGATAAGCTGTGATGGAGGGCAGCTATCGTCAGGAACGTAGATTTACTCTTCGCAGTACCCACAGGGGTTTCCGTTTTCTGCCAAGCTGCCATGCTCTTCCAGGACTGCATTCGCTTGCTCAAGTACTGAATGGCTTTAGACCGGTCAGTCGCGGACCCTTTGGCCAAAAGAATGCTGCATATAGACCGTAACCACCGCGAAAATTTATCTAAAGACAGCTGGCTATGTGCGAGGCATGCATGCAAGATTGCCTGCAGGTGTGGCAAGGTGTCAGATCATCAAGGTCCGAGAAGGAGTTTGCATACCTCAAGGGCTGCGTAGAGTACTGTGTGTGTTGTTTAGTATATTCTCAGAAGCATGAAAACGTTGTATCCTGCCATTAATGGGACAATTCTTGTTCT
>JANFAE010000166.1:0-207197 GCA_024613145.1 Pisolithus marmoratus
TATCCAAATTGAGATAGAAAATAATTCAGATGTACTCCATCACTCTCGGATTTATCCGCCCCGGGACTAGTATCATCGGGAAAGCTATACATATGTATATTATTTCGTCTGTTTTTGTGGCAGACGCAGCGTCACAGTGCTTAGCGCAAGAATTGCCACCACTATGTTATCTGACTCCTATGTAGCGGGAGTTACCCTACATGGTCGCTTTACAGACCTGGCTACCTTTCCCCTATCATTCGGCTACGAGACACACTCCAGAATGGTGGTGCGATAGTCTCTCCTAAACAAGTTAAGACTTGTCTCCAGATCGTCAATGTCCACAACAGAATCTTCGTGGATGCCCTAGTTGCGTTGGATGTTGGCCCTCTGAAACTGATCGCGGTCACGATGCCCTGCTCGTTCTAGAAGCTGAACATCGCGTAGCGCTTCGGAGTGACGTGTGGCGAGAAGGATCTTAAACGAGCAGCCATTTGAGATCAGGGTTCAGAGAGCGCTGCTTGGCATGCAGGGCTCCTTTCTGTTCGTCAATCACGTCGGTGCTTGTCTCTCCGGTCACATCACACTCGTTGGCATTTCATGATGTCAGTGGAGTTTGACACCACGAATGCGCGAATAGGGCAGCTCTGCCTGGAAAAGCTGGTCATTCTTCGACGATGATGCTCATAATGTTGCAAGCGATGTGCGATATTGATGGCACCTGCTGATTGACGTTTCATCATATCACACCACATCCAGTGGCGTGCACACCAGTTTGGAAGCATATCAACATTTCAGCGGCAGTTGGTAGTCACAGAGGTTTGTCAGAGAACTTTCCATAGTTGAGAGGGAATGATTGCGTTTCGTCGGGTTTCGGTCTGCTCAGTAGAGAGCATAACTTTCCCATGAACATGGCAGAGATGGAGATGTGTATTACATTATGAGTCATGCTCAACTATGTTGGTCTATTACTTGTGGAAAAAGGTCGCGGTGCTTCGTTCCATGCGCTTGTGCAAATACTTTATCTTACATAGTATACGAACTGCTTTAAAAACATTTTGACAATTCCAGGAATTGAGCTCTTAGGAGCTGACTTTAAGGAAGCGAGCAGGATTTGGGGCAGTGCCACAGGGTCAGGCACAAGAGGACCCCATACACTATGGTGCACCAATAATTTGGGATCCACTGACGAGCCCCGTGTCCAACTCTCTTCAGTGCCGAAAACCCGCTCCATTGGCAAACACACCCAGCGTATCCTATGCACTCCGACGGTCTTGCCCGCACTGAGTCCCTCAGGGTGTGTTCGGGAACTTAACAGATAGGCGAATCATTTCCTGTGTGTGCGTGATTGCCCTCGGATCCACATACAATGTTGCAGCAGGTACATGACACAGTGGTGGTATGCGAGGAGCACACCAGCGTTTCCGGCAGTCACACAACGCGGTGGGCAGAATTTAAACTGGGTGTAAATGTAATGGGAAATGTGAATCAGAAATTCTAAATTTAGTCTGACATTTGTGTGTTGACACAGTTTGAAGTAATTGTCGGTGGAAAGAATGTTGGTGACAATTGATAAGTTGGCGGTCGTGTTTGCTCGCGTGTGAACGTTGTCCAAAATGGGAAGTATCAGTGTCGAAAGTATGGTCGTCGGAACTTCATATACTCACGAACAATAGAAATAGAGCTAAAATTTAAAGTAATAAAATTATGTACGAAAAGTAGTACTAACTTCATGTACTATGTGAATTTTCATAGGTATTACATGAAGTTGTAGTACTACATTCTGTAAATGAATTTTACTTCAAATTTTAGCTCTGTTTCTAATTGTTCGTCAATATATGAAGTTCTGACGACCGTACTTTCGACACTGATACTTCCCCTTTTGGACAACGTTCACACGTGAGCAACACGACCGCCAACTCATCAAATTGTCACCAACATTCTTTCCACCGACAATACTTCAAACTGTGTCAACACACAAATGTCAGACTAAACTTAGAATTTCTGATTCACATTCCCATACATTTACACCCAGTTTAAATTCTGCCCACCGCGTTGTGTCAGTGAAGAGTCTCGGGTCCGATCAGGGACCGCAACGTTATGAAATTCACTTGGCATGCAGCCTTTATCATCTGGCGTGCATTGTGTGGGTGAGTGTTCTTCGTTGCCTCACCTCAAGATATGATACGACAATGGTCTGGAACTGTCGTTATTCTATACTATTCCACTCATATCATCATATCAAGCCCGTAGTGCCTACGTCGAGAGCACCACTCGCTCAGGGGCAAGGATGCTTATTGTAAACAACGTTCGTCACCTTCAATTCTAAATGCATACCGCAGTCTCATTTTTCCCAAGAACAACCACAAAAGGCGCAACTTTAAACACCCGCCATCCTTTCTTTGTTTCCTCCTTGATCTCATGCCCATTGCCCATTGATTGCCTTGCCCTCACACTGCGCTGTAACTTGTGCAAAGTTTGGCAACCATCAGAGCTATAATTCCTCCGCCCTCCCTTCCACCTTCATTTACGCCCTGTGTGATTCCCTTTCCGACACAACGCATGCAACCTCTCTACTTTTCATTGGACCTGCTGCTGGCCAACTGAAAACACATTTGTCATTCGTAGATCGTTATCTTGGAGGTGTGAAACTTTTTTCCTCCAACAACGTTTCGTTTGACATGTCTAAATGTGCCGCAGCCTGCAGTTGGTCTCTCAGACCATCCACGAACGACTCCAGTTTTATTGTTGTTGCCAGCCTGAATAAAGACCCCCTTCTGATCTTCTGAGTATTAACCCCCCCCTTCTTACGTTTCATTCTACCTAATCTATCCTCGCCATCTGTGCATACGAACCTATCTGAACTCTATAAAGACCTCCCATTTAGTTTGCTTTCTCCGCATAGTAATACTTCTGTTGTCCCTCGTTCCCATCTATCTTCGCCGTCCATGCAAACGAACCTGCACCGCATTTCTTCTTCTTCCATGTCATCAACACCATCCTGTGTAGTATCAAATGGCTCAACAACGCCACCCCCTCAGAGCCTACGTCACCAACAAAATCATCACCTCGACCAAGTACATTACGGCATAGCCTCCAGTCATGGCGATGGCCCCATCAGACAATCTCAAGCACCAGAATGGACCACGCCATCGTCAACGTAAATGTCAACCCCACCGCCGTGGGTTCTGGTGACTCACCTTCGTTCCCACCTGTTGCAATAGCATCCGTACCTCTCCCGTGGTTGGCAATCTACAGGGTGTAAGTCGACTTTAGTCGATTTTGTCGATCTGGCATTCATCCATCCCCAGACCGGGCGAGTCAAATTACCCCTGCACAATGTCACTGACTGTGGAACATTATTTATCGTAAGCCTCACGCATGTCAAGTAGCCTGAGTGTCCTCACTCGACTGAAGGTCCCTCCATGGCTCAATCAAACTCTGACTCCAGTAACGCAGCACCAGGATACAGCCTGGAGTGGCCAGCACGCGCAAGTGAACCACCCTGTTTCAACATCCTCAGCAGTTTACGCTGACGAAATGGAGGATCGTCTGTCGTAAGCCAACTTCAGCACAGCTACAATGAGGCTCATACCGTAATGCAAATCAAGGGTCAACCTGTTCAGCTTCCCCACCATGCTGTCCCTGTTTCAGTTACCGGAGCCAACATTGCCTTTCACAGTGACCGCCCTGATGTACCTCTCGTTAATGCTATAATGGCTCGTGACCGCTGGGATACGCAAGATCACGCCTCGGACCAGACCGAATACACTAGTATTGCACTTTCATCACCGTGCGCCAGTATTCTGTTACCCTATACCGCAGGATATCCATTGGGATACCCGCAGGACGACGAGATCGTCTCAAAGATTGGCGAGCCGCTCCTCGGTCATCATGCCATCGCTGGACCTACAGTGTGCCCGTCCCCCACAGCCATCTTTGACGGTTACACTGCGCCCCCCTCTGGATGGGCAGACGATCACGAGAGGGCGGATAGCAATGATAGCCCTAGTACATCATGGTCTTCATCTCCAGACTCCATCGTGCCGCCACTTCAGGGTTTGCACCTTTCGGACTGTTCAGACAATGACAACATCCCAATGCCTCCAAAATTGACTGCAAATCCTGCTCGGTTTACAAACCAACCCTATTTATCTCCATACCAAGAGACTGAAGTGAGTCACTTGCCGATCATGTCCTGTTCGACTAACTCACTTCCGTGGTCTTGGACCGCACCTACACCCATCATGACCCGCGCCCTTTCTTACCAACTTCCAATTGTACCCCGTTCCAAGCCGAATGCGCAGGTGGTAACCTTACATGCATCAACGTCGATACCGCCGTCTTCGAAACCACCCCTACCATCTCCAAGAATGGTATATCCGCACGACAGCTCCTCCAACATTGGAGGTGGAAATCTTACAATACTTGCGGGGCTGCTGGTGGGAGACCATTTTCATACCAAGATTGCAAACGATCCGCTTCACGTAAACCGGCCTCGTGGTCGTGCCAGAACCCACCACCGGACGATGACGGAAGAAAGTGCTAGCGAGCGGATCTCCACCAGTCGTGCAGGATGTTTTGCCAACGTCGAATCATGGACTGTGATGAGTCCGTCCGCGGTTCGCCCACTTCAGGATCGGAACACACAGACGCGCTGTGGCTGGCAGAATGAAGATGGCGAACCGTGTTGTGAACTTGTTACGTACGACAATTGCGCAGAGCATTTCGCTGCTGTCCACGGTATCAAGAACATGGCAGGGAATGCTGAAGTGCTCTGCCGCTGGTGTGCTTTGAGTGCGGGAAAGAAGATCACTCGCAAGAACATACTCAGGCATCTGAGGGAGGCACACTTGCGTTGTTCTCGCTCACAAAAACAGGATTCATGAATGTAGAAGCGGCTATCGACGCTTACAACACTGCTCCTTCTCTTTAATGATCACATAGGGCAGCACTTCTTGGTTACACACACTACTTTCCCTTTTCCCACTGCTACACTAGTACACTTATGTAACAAACGGGATTGCAATATCTATTGCACTGGTTGACATCTTTGTGCGCGTGCGCATTTCACGGGTAGTCAAAGCTAGTTCTCATTGGACAATACCCGCCCCCTTATCTATCAGTATCATGAAAACATCCAAATACCTATGTAGTTGTTTACTCTTTCCAAACTTCAAACTCGATTCTGTGAGAGTCATATACAACTGACTTGAGAGAGGGGGGGAATGTGTGTTACCAAACCGCCATAGCGGGCTCGCTGGCCCTGAAATTAAGTATTAGGGTGGAAAATATGCCCGCACCGCCACCGATGAGAACCGCGGAAGCAGATCATGACCGATCATCGGTGTCACCGATCGCAGGCAGGTGGAATGCGCATGGTCTTCTGCGCATTCGGCCTAAATGTTAACAGATATGGCTGGTTTCCCAGACGAGCGGTTAACGTAATAAGGAAGAGAAAGCGAGATGAAAACGGTGCATCTTAATGAAGCAGCTGTTATCAGACGTGGTCCGCCTAGATCTGCGCTGCCAAAGAGGTCTGTAAATACAGCTTTCAAGAGTCCACCCAAGACCCGTCAGTGGAAACCATTATGGTAGCTGCACTGCAAGACCTACTCCCTGCGCCAATCAGACTGAGAGGGTGCCGCAAGCCCAATCGCCGGCCACATTCCCCTGGCCTCCTGGGGGCCACTTACCTTTTTCCCTGGTGCAGTGATCGATATGCTTTTATACGTTATGAACACTCGTGCAATATGCAGGTAGACACAATCCAGAGTCGTATTTGGCAGGGAAGAAAGATTTGAGTTCGACGAAACAAAATGAAACCCCCCCCCCAAAAAAAACACGTGGCCTGAGGTGGCGTGCTGTGGAATACAATAACAAAGGTTAAACGTAACAAACACTGCAAGCATTTCACAATTTTTCTTCAGAAAACATGCTAAAAAAATTGAAGAAAGTGATACTCTTTTTTCACAGGTGTTTTCAAAGAGAAAAGGCAAAAATAATCTTTTCTTTTCTTTGCATGACTTGCCACAAAACATTGATTGATGGTAATACCCATTAGTGCAGAAGCTAATCAGCACTACCATCAATTCATGTTTGTCCACAAAAAAGACAAAGAAAACAAAATATTATATTTGCATTTTTTCTGTGAACACAGCCCAAATAAAAGAGTATCTCTTTTTTCAATTTTTTCAAGATATTTTGGCATGAAAAATTGTGAAATGCTTGCAGTGAAAAGTTCCCGGAAATTCTGCTGTGGTTGATGTGTTGCAATGACTGAAGTGATTGGCAGTCACTGGGCCCCAGTTTGGAAATCCCTGCTTGGCCATTGGCGATACGATTGATTGTGTGCAAACTTGCAGAGAATTGTAGCAAGAGAACTACGGAGACCTCACCTTCCAATGTGACCAAATCGATGATCAAGTTGTAACGCTGGCCACTTGCCTGTTCAGTTCTACTGTCATGCGACGGATAGCTTGGAGTCAGTGTGAGTATTGCTCATGCTGCGCAAAAGTTGAGACTGCTGGCACTAACGCCATCGGCCCGTGTTACTTAGACCCTCGCTGAAACAATTACCTGTTTTGGAAATTTGGTGAAGCCCTCCAAATCATCTGATAACGACCCCTCCACAAGCCCCCCCTTCCGAATGTCAAGCACTCCGTCCTTGCCCTACCGTGTATCCGAGACCGCGCCGCAATGCTGTCTCCTTCAATATCAGTTACTCCCTAGATCGAAGGTTTACACATGGGACGGTGCCCTCCATCTATGTACCTGCGCAGTCGGCAGGCAAGGTCCATCTGTGTCTGCCAATAATGCGTCTTTTTGGTCATAGTCGCGATCATCTTCCACTACCGTCCTTGTGGTTTGAGGAATTCCTTGATCCCCGCACATCCTTAAATATGGATCCCTCCTGGTCATCCTGCTCACAAATCTCTCCTCTCCCTTCCTCCCGTCCCGTCTAATTCATCGTACAGTGGGTATAAACTATGCACAGCGAAACATCTACTTTGCCATTGCTGGACTACGCACTGCCGGGAATATCGACAGTGCAACAATATCAGACCTTAGCTTGCCGTTGTCATCTCGACCACAATTCTGCTGCAGGACCTGGCTGTGGGCCTGCCTCCACCGATGTGCTGGAACCGCAACGTCTCACATCACCGACGAAGTAATTTTCATTCCTCCATCACATTCTTCTGACTCACTGTTTGGTTTTAGCGATGTTTGTCATGGCCCCATATCCGAGGTCTGCAAATCGTCTCCACCTTCATTGCGGGTGTCCTAACACACTTTGCAGTTTCCGGGTTGTTCGTCTATATTCGCACCACTTCCAGTGCCGGATTCGAGTCTAGTCGGCCATCTAAACAGAGAACAAGATGTAAGCCGCTTTCCATCAATCTTTCCGTGATCTGTCTCCTCACCACACTCCCAGACCGCGCAGGTCGCGTTACCATTGGGCTGTGCTACTAACGAAAATAGAGCATCTATCGTAAGTTCGATACCCGAGAAGTACCATGCACGACCTCATCCATATGGTTTCTCTCTTGGTTACTCAGGCTTGCGGGTACTGGTGGGACACACAGGGACACACCTCCGGCCAACTCACGAACCACAATATTACACTCTCCTCACCATATGCAACAGGTCTTCTACAATTCTGTGCTATAGAACAGCCATCGAAATACCCGGAGGATTACCGTAACATTTCAGCATTCGGGGATCTAGCCCATGGCTCCGCTGGACCTACGATTGGCCTAGGATCTATGCCCCCCTTTCACGGCCAAACCTCAGTCCAGATGATTAACTCAAACGCAACATGGTCGGATCTTTCAAGCTCTCTCTTGCCCTCACTTCAAGAACCACACCTGTCGGAAGACCTCATCAACGACAATGTTTCACTCCCACCAGAACAAGTCCAAACAGAGATGGTAACTCCAACTCAATTTCTTTCCAGTTTTACAACGCAACTGATGCAACAGTGGGTCGCTTCTTCCATACGTCTTGTCCCACTAATTCGCTCGGTGCCTTAGAGCACACTTCCCGACTCCCTTTCCTTACGCATATCCAGTCCCATCTCAGTCTAACTCAGCCTCTCATCCCCCACTGGAGCATCCGGAATACCTTCCCGTTCACCCTCACCACACAATGCCCGCAGGTCTGCCGGATTTTCATGGGTTCCACGCCGGAAGCAAGGTGGATCTGCACACAGCAGGCACCATCGACAATCACACAGCACACACCCTCAGTGGTCACCCATTACCCACTCTCTCCAATCACGGAGAACAGCTCTTTGACAATCATGCAGCATATATTCTCGATGGTCACATTGCAGGGATGACTTCTGTTGGGGTTGACGACCATGGAAATGTTGATAACAGCGAAAGCAATCCTGAGCAGGTTGTGTGCTCACATCCACGGTCATCGCTGCCTCCAAATCAACTCGCGCTGTCATCTCGCGAGCTTCATTCGCATGACCGTGTGCTCGGCATTGCGGGTGGAAACACTTCGGGGACATTCCATCATGCACGTCGCTTCGCCACCCACCAGCCACAAACCCCTGCAAGGCTGTCCAAGGCACGTTTGGCTTGCGATCGCAACTTGCGTTATCCGTGTGGATGGCGAGATGATGATGGCAAAATATGTGGTATGCCCATTACGTATGGCAATTGTGCAAATCATTTTGCAGCTATCCACGAGATTAAGAATATGGCATGGAATGCCAAAGTCATCTGTCGGTGGTGTTCTTCAAAGGCGCAAAAGGAGGTCAAACGCAAAAGCTTACTGAGGCACCTGAGAGAAGTGCATTTGCACTGCCTACGCTCGGAGAAGGAGACCCCCGAGTACGGGCTTTATGCAGACGCTATCGACAAACCACATAGTGCGTTGCTTCCTTCCTTCGGTCAGGACCAACGGTTGGAACCTCTTGACCAACGGCCTGTACCGGTTGGGCAAGCCTACCTTGTGGTTCATTGAAGTCAGCTCTTACTGACACATAAATATCTGTCTACGTGCATCAGTCATACTATCATACTTCCCCTCGTCTACCTTACATTGTTGTGTAGTCGCTCCTCATTACTTGTCCATCCGCCATTACCAATGCGAAGGTTGTTTTACCCTTGCACGCGACATCAGGAACATGTCATCGGAGTGGAGTTCAAGTGTCATTGGTGTCCTCCAAGTACGCAAAGAGAAGTACACCTGAAGTACCAGCGTCCGGGGGGAAGAGGCACTCACCTTGGGGAGAGAGCTATGTAACAACAATCTTCCTCTTCTCCTGTGATTGTATATAGGGTGAAACTATTCCGCAGTAGGATACGTGCACTGTGGGAGATGACCCCGAGAGTCACGAGGTCTGAGACGCGCCCTCATAGACGTGGAGTACCGGCTATTTAATGGTCTTATCATGTACCGGTTGATTTGGAGTTTGATCCGAACGGACTTGACAAGCGTAGTATTAGCAGAGGGTAGAAGATGTCTTTAGGTGGCATCGTTCAAACTTGTACATCGTGATCGAGGCGAGAACGCCGCCAGCGCAGTTCAACGGGTGGTGTGGAAAAAGAGACTTATTCGGAATTAGTGTCTACGACTTGCGCTCCAAAGGCCGCACAAAAAAAAGGGAAACGGGATCACTCACGAAGTCCAGGCCTTACACTCGCGGTTCTCAGTGCGAGAATGAAAAGAGCCGGAGCGAGATGCAAACGTTGTATGATGCATCTGATGGCATCATGTCAAACGGACAGGGTGGTGCTTCCCGCATATGAGCCACCAACCGATAAGATAAGAAGACACATCACTACCTTTTTGCATTCTCGAATGCGTTAGGTAGTGGAGTAAAGTGTTGAATTTGAATTTGACTTTGTTTGGCCATTTGGCCATTCTCGGTAGCGAAGGCACGTAGCGGAGAATCCAAAGTACTTCTCCCCATTCCACTCCAAGCTAATGAAGTAAAATGCATAGATACGCCTCTGCGCACTCTTCATGTCAGGATAATGGTGTAGTGATAGAAATGGAACATAATGAAAGAAACTACGGTGCACGACAAACAAAATTTATAAACAGTGATGACACGAGGAACCAAGCAGGTATACATGGAGAGAGGAATGGATAGCATGTAAGTGTTAGTGAGAGATTCAGATTTGACCACCTCATCAGTGTAATAAATACTATAGGGTGCTTTTGCAATCTCGTGTCTGAATTCAGGGGCACAACACGAATGGGAAAATGGCAAAGCAGTATGACCAAGAGATGGCGCCCTATGTGATAACTAAAGCGAAGAAATGGTGTTGTTAGCGTCGGTACAATCCTGTTTCTTCAATCGAGGCCAACATAAATGGACCTCCCTCAGGTGTCTGAGTATGTTTTTGCGGGTGATCTTCGTTTTCCAACTCAAAGGACACCAACGACAGAGGACTCCGACGTCTTTTGCCATGTTCCTGATATCGTGGAAAGCGGCAAAGTGCTCTGCACAATTATTGTACGTAACATGCTCACCACACAGCTCACCAGCTTCATTCTGCCAGCCACAGCACATGGGTACGTTCCGGTCGCGAGGCGGGCATACTGCGGAAGGTCTCGTCCGGGTACGTGACTGGAGTTTGGTACGGTGACCTGCACGACGGGTGGAGATCCGCTCACTGAGTCGCGAGTGTCCCTCCATTTTCATCCGGTGGTGAATTCTGGTACGACTACGAGTCTGCTCTCCTTTAAGGTGGCCCAACATAGATCCTGAAGGAGGATAGTTTGTCATAGGCGGTCCCGCAGGCATTGGAAGGTTTCCGTTTCCAATGTTAGGGAAGCTATCGTGCATAGGAGAATCCCTCGGCAACGGCACGGGTAGGCTTGAAGATGGCGGTATCGATGCAGATGCATGTAAATTTACAACCTGAGCATTCGAATTGGATTGAGGAGGAGTGTGAGGAAAGATGTGGGTCGTGATGTGTGTAGGTATGATCTGAAGTCATGGAAGTCAGCTAGTCGAATAGGACGTGATCGGCAAGTGACCCACTTCGGTCTGTTGGTTTGGAAGTAGATGGGTTTGAGGAGTAAACCAAACTGGACTTGTCCTTTCCTCGGGCGTTGGGCCATTCTCACTGTCCAAATAGTCCGAAAGGTACGACCCTCGAAGCGGCGGCGTGACGGGGCCTTGAGATGAAGGGCATGGAGATACGTTTGAGTCAGCGCTCGAGATGTTATTGTGCATTTCCACCCTCTGAAGGTGGTCTGCCCGTCCGCGGAGGGGCGTAATGTAACCAGGAAAGACAGCTGTGGGAGCCAGGGGTCCAGCGGTGGCATGATGAGCAGAGGGTGGCTCGCTAAATCTTGAAACGTTCTGATCGCCCTGAGGGTATCCTAACGGGAATTCCGCTGCACGAGGTATTATAGTACGGGGATATGCGGTATGGTCAGAGGCGCGATCCTGCGCGACCTCCTCGTAGTGAGTCATTGTAGCGTTAACGGGTGTTGTATCAGGCCAATCACTTGGAAAGGGAGTGGGGGCTTGAGTAATTGGATCAGGGACAGAATGGTTGGGAAGCTGAACGGGTTGACCCCTGATCTGCATTACTACATGAGCCTCGTTGTAGCTGTGGCGAAGATGGCTTACGGTGGAAGAGCTCCTATCTTCGCTAGCTTCAATTGTCGCAGATGTTGTAACAAGGTAGTTCGCTTGCGCATACTGACTATAATTATATATGGCCGTATCTTGGCACCTCGGTGCTGACGTCAGAGCCCGATCAAGCGATGAAGCCTTCATAGGAATGAGTAACCCTCAGGTTGCTTGATATGCGTGAAGCTTACGATAGACAATGCTCCATCTTCAGTGTCAATGCTCGAAGGTAATTCGACTCGCGGAGTCTAGGGTAGGTAAATGAGAGGACAAAAACTTATCAACGGAAAAAAAGCAGCGTACATCCTGTGGATAACCAACTGGAGGGACAGGGATGTTATCTCTAAAGAGGAAGATGGACGTGAGTGCCAGAACACGACGGCAATGAGATGACATTTACGCTGACAATGACACCACGGATTGCAGTACTTGAGATTGTTTGGTAGGATACCCGTCGCTGGAGGCTGCATCACAACGTACGTGGTCGAGGTGACAATCCTGTTGGTGACATAGGCTGCGACAGAGCCGTGTTGTCGAGCCGTTCGACATTACGTGCCAGCCTGTTGACAAGGAGGAAGCAGAAACAATGCGGTCCATGTTCGTCTATGGATTGGATAGAACGAAATGTAGGGAGGGGAAGGAAGATCGTGTGAGAGAGCGATCGGAATGGGGGTCCGTATTTCAGAGTAGCAACAACGATAAAAGTGCAGCCATTTAGCCAGGCCCTCGGACAGCGAGCTCCATGGCATATTGGGAATGTGCCAGACGGACCGACTGGAGGGCAGCAGAAAAAGTTGGTTATCCGAATGCATCTGAGTGTCCATCGAACGGCATGAGAGATTAAGGGAAAAGACGAGGATGGGGCACGTGTTGTCAGCATTACTTGGGCGATCGGACAGCATGACATAAATGAAGGTGGGAAGGGAGGGCGGATATCTGATCCAAATGTGATAGATGTACAGTTTTGATAGTATCCGAGTTTGCACGAAATCGCAACACAGGAGGGGGCAAGGCTACCAACAGGCAGTGGTTAATGGTTCGTGAGATCATGGGAGGCAGTAGAGGGGAGCGATTGCGTTATCACGGGCATTTAGAAGCAAGACCACCTTACCTGTTCACAGTTAGCCCTGCAACTCCAATCCTTATTATGTAAATGGTGCTTTGAAGGAAGCATACTGGTTTAGTCTGAGCCGGAACATACGTAAGTATAATGGCAACAGATTCTGGACGGTAACATGTGTTGACTGAGGTGGCGGCAGTGTTGCCATAAACCAGGCCAAGTCGAATCGAAGTGGTAGTTCGGCGACACTTCAACTTACCGAGATGTAACGAACTGAGCTTCCGAACGAAGTCGCTAAACATTCCATCCAAGTACGTTGCTGCATGGAGTCACTGATTACATAGATAATCAAGTATCATCCACCTCCCTGACAATCATCCCAATATGGTACTCTGTGCCACCTCGGTTGCAGTTTGATTCAAAACTTCGCTCTGCTTCGTACCATCGAACTGTACCAAACTGATGCAAAATTCGAATCCAAGTGAACTGACTTCGAGTTGAGTTCGGTTCGACGGCAATGGTAGGTGGCGGTGGCAGCGAGGGAACCCGCCACGACAGCAAAGTTCAATAAGAATGCACTTCTTCGAATGCTTATGTAACATTGCGTAGCAACCCTTACGACTCGGAGCTCTAGTAGCTAGCTGGTCTCTGGATCAATCACCCTGTTCCTGTACAGGCTCCTACACGCTATCTTCTGTTCATGTGAGGGCGAATTCCAAGGCATGGTCCGAAATTAAAACCAGGACAACGTGAGTGTGAGGGAATTACTGTAAGTTGTCCTGGGTTTGAATTTCAGACGATAATGCCTCGGAATACATTGATTAGTACTCGGAGCCTGGTTCCTGTACCAAGCACTCAGAGAATTCAAAAACTGTACGAAGCGCATGCTGTAATCTAGCCATCTTTTCAGATGGGCTGGCACATGCTTCAGCGTGTCCACCACTGGAATGGCATCATACATGTCAGCTATGGTAAAAACAGCCTGCGAAGTGAACTCGGGCCAAGGACCGAGTCGACCGACACATTGTACATGTGGTCCTGAATGGACCAGAGGCTCTTCGCTGATCTTACGGGCCCATAGCCATGGACGTCTACCCACCCTCCTACAAACCCATGGTATTACCCGGGTATATCCATGGCAGACTCTACGCTGCGGCATTGTTTATAGGGTTAGCACGCACACAGGAAAACAGCTCGGAATCTCTTTCACTGACCTTACCCGCCCATAGCCATGCGCGTCTACCCAAAAAAGGTTTCCACTCCTACAAACCCACGGTATTACCCGGGTATACCTATCATGGCAGATCCTACACTGTGGCATTGTATGTGGGGTCAGCACGCACCCAGGAAAACAGCTCGGAACATCTCTGGACACATCATTACAATAATAGCTGGAATATTAGCTCTCAAAATGCAATAATTGCACATTACCCAAAACATGCCGGATGATGCGGGGGTATGTGGCCAGGCCTCAGCGCATCCTGTTTGATGCCCACAGCCCCTCTCATTTGGACAGGAAATGACCAAATGTATGTACAAAGTACATACAAAGGGAATCAGATTCGTGCTTATCTCAACGATCGAGAGAGCTAAACAACAATCTTGCAGTTGAACAACGTAGGGTAAGTGACGAAGTGTGTGAATCGACTTCGCCATTTGACCGACGCCAGCTGCAGAGAGGAGCTGAATAGATGGGTAACATCGTGGGGACTCACGCCAAAACGCTGAG
Source organism: Pisolithus marmoratus (assembly GCA_024613145.1). Taxonomy (NCBI): domain Eukaryota; kingdom Fungi; phylum Basidiomycota; class Agaricomycetes; order Boletales; family Pisolithaceae; genus Pisolithus; species Pisolithus marmoratus. Next base: position 14,377 of record JANFAE010000166.1, read on the forward strand.
CTGTTCGCCTCCCGTGTCGAAATTCGTCGGCCAACCCACATTGTTCAATGCCAGGTGTGAGGAAGAATGTGGAAAACAGGGTGTAAGCCTTCATTTTTCATGCACAGAACAAACTCTAATCCGCCTCCTGAAGGAAAAACGCCAGTACAATTACCCCGATTGTTCCAACAAAGCCGGGTAGAGCATGGTAAGAATGTGGGAAGAACGAGGGTAGGGCCCAAAAGAACATCACTAGTGCACCAGGGAATGCCATTACATGATGATTACGGAGATAGAGACCCAAGTATGGCCAGCAGGAGAAGCGGAATCACTGCACGGTACCATTCGCCTGTGTATGGCCAGATGCAACAGCACTAAGTACAGTTGCAGACGAGACAGGTGACCAATTCATGAGTTTGACGTATTCGTTTGATAGCCTCCAATCAAGGGAGACAGCCCGCTGCATCACCGCACTCCATGATGGGAATGTTGCATTGCAAGTGTCTAGTTGGGCAAGAAGCTCAGAGCTCCACTATCCCAAAACGGTTCCATGCTCTATTGCGCGCTGGGAGAGGTAAGGCACAGCCTATTAAGACTAAATAATTTGCATTGTGATATCCTGGTAAGGAAGGAGGGATGATGAAAAAGGAAATGAAGTCTGGGTAGATGGGATCTGAAATCTAATGAGCGTCGTTTGGCTTTTCGGCACCCGGCCTGGCGGAATTTACAAGGAGAGAGGAGAGGGAAACGTGAAAATTTAGAAACAAAAACTTGGCCAAACTCCTCTCAGTGCAAGTTCTCCTTCCCCCATCAATCAGTCTAGTTACGGGCAGACGAAAGATCAGTTGTCAACATGCAGATGGCATTGATCAGTCGCTGACTGTACTGCGCTTTTCCAACTCGCCATCGCCATCTTCACACTCCACCCTCGTCATGCTTCCTCCTCTCTGGCCACCATAACATAGCACAAGCGTAATCGCTCAGTCACTTTTTTAAAAGTAAGCTGTCTATTTTTGCTCATTGTCTTGGCATTCAGATATTGTTATGATCACCTGCCCTAATGATGGAAAGCCTGATAGAACATAGAAGACATTTAGGCATTTGGTCGGCTCACCTCCCCGAGCGCACCATGCGGCATGTACTTCATTGCACACAGGGTGTAAGGCTTGTAATACGTACAACGATGTGATTGGTGAACGAATTTGCCATGCCTGCTCGCAGTAATCAATGGGCACATAAATTGAGCATGCTTACCGTAAAGCTGTGGCCTGCGCAAACGCACATCTTTCCACAACTTTTCAAACGAGAGTCCGCGACTCACTCCCTGTAGTCACCAATCAATTCTTGACCAGATCCCAGTGAAGAATCAACTCCGAAGACCCCAATTGTGTGTTTCAAATAAAACGCCAAGACGAGGCCACACAGTGCGTGACGAGCCGACGTGTGACGCTGTCTCGTGTGGATGGTGTGTACCTGTTGGCACCCAGAAGAACGCGTCCCTGCACATGATGAGCATGATCGAATGGACGGGATGGATTGCGGTCAAAAATTCAGTCCATTGCTACTTAAGAATTGAAAGCCCGTTCCGGCCCGCCAATACTTGGGTCAGAAAACAATCACGTTGTCCAGGCTCAGATCTCCTAGTCTGGAATATTGTTCCATTACTGGGCCTGAGAAGAAGACTAATGTCAATCGCTATCTTAATTCTTCGCTTGTTCGCACGCATGTTGATTCTTCTCAGGTCGGTGTGCAGCTCTTGTGGATCTCGAATGCCTTCCTCCATCAAAGGAGTCCCGGAGTGTCTCCAAGGTTGCTTATCTAGGATAGTTAGATCTAACGAGTTTGGTTCCGGGGGTTCTGATCATTGAGGTCGCGGGTGCTCAAAGTGTATGAAGAAGCTGCGAGGCGACTATGCAGTAGGCGGAAGAGCAGTCCATGAAGAAACAGCCTAAGGTGTGTCGGTAACATGTACCATAGGACTACCCAGAATCTTCACAGCAATCCGCGTTCCATACGCTACAATCCCTGACTCCTTGGCGGGATGATCTTCAAAACATCCACAGTATCGATGATTTGGATAACTTCTAGGATACAATTGTGAATGGGTTGTTCTAAAATTGAGATATCTCTGTATGACCGCCGGCCATTGGGTGTCCCGTACCGTTCCTTCCCCCACGTACTATCAATTATCAAACCAAACACACGAAGATACAATCACTCTTACGAGCACCGTATATGCACAACTTTCCTGGGTAAAGACAGTCCCGCGCACGATGGTCTTCACGACATGTACTACTAAAGGAATCCGAAGCAGCTGGTCCCAGCAGTGTTATGATCTGGGAATCCTCCGTTCGAATAGAATTATAGTAAGCTCTTCCTGTTCTCGGGGCCCGGCTCGACGGCTACGCCTGCGACTGCCATTTCTTTTGTCACAGGCCCCAACATTATACACATATCTAGCATTACCTCATACCTGTGTCAAGCCACCCTGATAAGCCTCCGGCGGATCATCTCCCTTGGTTTTCCTCGTTCTAGAAAGTGACCGTCAACAATGCAGGTAAGTTTGAGGAGTGCCTTCGAACAAGGTCCTGATTCCGAGGTTCTCTCGGACCATTGTATGCTCACCCTTTTGGATATGCTTCGACAGGCGGGGATGAGATTTATTATAGTCATGTGTCAATCCATATCTTCACCCTCTTGTCGGTCGGCGGCTAACAACGGTAGTGGTCACAGGCGGAAGCTTCTCCTTCAGGCTTAAAACATTCGCTCTACCCAAGTTGATTGAATTTCCCATTGGCTCGATGCTTAGCGTGGACTCGGCCCCAAGATGATTGACCTTCCTCATGTATCTCCTTGGGATGCAGACACAGACCGTCGACACAACCTTGTTCGTTTCTACATAATATGCTTCCTTCAGATGCAACAACCGCATCTTGTTCCAGCTCTTTCATCATTTTCTCGCACTGAGAGAACTTGGACTTCGTGAGTAATCCCCCCATTTTTGCGGCATTGGGAGCGTCGCAGACTCCAGTTCCCAATGAGAAGTCACCGTTTTCCAACTTTCCGCACTCTATGCATTGAACTACGCTGGCGGCTGACGCCATCAGCTAAGCAAGCAACCATACATTTTGATCGCCAAGTGGAAGCTTGAACAATGACACTTTACGTCTTGTACTAATACTACGCATGCCAAGTACGTTCGGATCAGATTCCAAATCAATCGGTACCTGATAAGAACATTACCCGGTACACGATTCTATGAGAGTGCCTCTCAGAACTCGCGACTCAGGGGGCCGTTCCGAGGTCCAGGCCTTGCACACCTGGTTCTCAGTACAAGAATGAAAAGCCGGAGCAAGATGCGAATGTTGTATGATTCATCTGATGGCATCATGTCATGCCTGTACAAACGAACATGTCAACCGTCTGCATCCGAAGGACATAGCCGGACAAGGCCATTGAACTACCATAGGGAGGAGTGGACGCTAAGCATTCAGCCAGCGGGAAACTCAATCAGCGTAGCCTAGAGTGGATGTTCTGAACTTGAAGCAGAGCCTTCCCACCTACGAGCCACCAACCGATAACACATCAGATTTTGGGGGATTTCGGACAGGTTTTACTGTCCTTTTCAGGCAAGTTTGCCGCGTGGGAAAATTTCCAAAAAACAGCCACCTCACCTCCGATCTGCTCTAACACCTCACCACACCACCGGAATTCAAAGAAAACGACAGCGTTGGACTCCGACAGGCCTAGCGAACACGACCTATCTTCTCCGGTTCACTTTTTTTGGAGTTTTGTAATTTCGGTATTTCGGGATCTTGGGATATTTCGGATGTGGTATGCTTGCTATCATTTTTTTGAATCTAGCCCTTGCTGACATTTTGCAGACATGCGACAAGGTCAAAAAATCACCCAGGAACTCCAATGGGCTGTTATACGAATGTCGAGGTTGCTCAACAATGATCAAATTGCCGCATGTCTTGACGTGTCAGTGCGGTCTGTCAGACACATCCTTTCGTATTTTCGCACACATGGGACCATCCCCAACCCAGAGAAGGAGCCAACTCAGGATGACCGTAAGGGTAACAGACATCTTCGAGATGTTGACATTGAGGTAAGACATGAGTTATTGTCGTCCACTGAGTACTGATCTGAGATGCATATCGTTACAGTTTCTTCTTGGCACTGTTCAGAGAACACCAGATCTGTATTTAGATGAGCTTCAAGAAATGCTGGTGGCGTCTTGCGGTGTCCATATTTCACAAGCGACTGTCTGGCGAACCCTTCGCAGGGCTGGATTCACAATGAAGAAGGTATGCTTGCGATGATGAATAGATACATCCGTTTACCCATTTCTCTAGATTACTCGCATTGCCGTAGAACGATCAGCACAAAAACGCCTGGAGTACCTAGCTAGGATAGGCAAGTATGAGGCTGAACAACTCATTTTTGTTGATGAAAGCTCCGTTGACCGTTGTACAACCTATCATGGGCGAGCGTGGTCAATCAGAGGGGCTCATGCACAGCGTAAAGCATTTTTTGTCCGTGGACGCCGGTCAGTTTTTGACTGCCCACACAATTATTGGCATTGTTACTGACTACCACGAAGGTTTTCTGTTCTTCCTGCGCTCTCGTTGTATGATGGAATTCTGCACTGTGATGTGGTGGAAGGATCATTCTGTTCAGAAACCTTCAGTCGCTTCATAGGACACTTACTTGACAAGATGCAACCATATCCTGCTCGCAACTCTGTTATCGTCATGGACAATTGCCAGATCCACAAGCACTTGGACATCCGGGATATGATTGAAGCTAGGCAAGTGGTCGTAATATCATAGATTTCTTGTACTGATTGTCATCAAGAGGAATGCGTTGTGAATTCCTCCCACCGTATTCCCCTGATCTCAACCCGATTGAACTTGCGTTTTCTGCTATGAAATACCACCTGCGTCGTAACGGGGACTACACTCGCATGACCATGACAGAGCTGTCTGACGAACAGATTTACATCACATTGCTTAGGGCGCTCTATATCATTACTGCAGAAGATTCTTTCGGTTGGTATGCACACTGTGGATATGTATGATACATACATATATGTTGTCTTGTGTGCACTAAATTCAATGTTGTTGTCACTTTTCCTCGGCTATTTCACACAGTAGTTTGTCACAGGGCACTTGGTGCAATTTATGCGAGGCGCATCCGCCTTGGTTCCCGACCTCCGTGTCTATGGTGTACAAGCAGCGCAAGACTTGGGCAGGCTCTGCACCCCCGGCGGGCAACTCAGAGGAATTACCTGCTACCCAAGGAGCAGTTATTCCTGGTAGGTTCACTGGCTACAGCCGTTCCATTGCTCACTATCCTGACAGGTACCGCACTGAGGGCCGGTGCATGCTCACGCTGTCGAACGCGCAAGACGCATTGTGAATTCACTGCGGGAGCTTCTGCATGCCACAAGTGCACAGAAAGCGGACTAGCACATGAGTGCATTATTCAAGCGAGCCGTACTCGCCCTGCCCGTGGTAACAGTGTACCACCAGTGGATGCTCAGCAAGCTAGTCAAAGTCGTCTGCAAGGAAAACGAAATGCTCGCATTACCCGGCCCACCGTTCACAGGCAAGCGCCAACAAAAAAAGACCACGTTGGATTGGTAAGTCACTTACAATGTATGTATTGCTGTAACTACTCATCGCTGTCCTTTGAGCAGCAGGGTCAATTGAAGCTGGGACAACATGACACAGCTAGTGAACAGCTCTTGGACTCCATACCCGAAGTTGAGAACAAACCTCCTGAGTTCTCCTCGGAGAACGTCGAGCACATGGCAAATATTTTTGGCGCTATCTCCGCTGGTATATCCAGGGATAATGTTGAGTTGGAGAATGAGTTTTATGGGAGCAGTGCTGAAGAGGAGATTGATATTGACGCTGCCATTTCAAGTGACTCAGACGATTCGTTGAATGACAAGTCGGACGCGGGCTCTGAAGAATTGGAAAGTGAAATCATGCGGCGCCTCCCCTCAAACTCGAAGTACCATCCCAAGGCTGTAGCACAACAAGCGCCCATCAAGGCAGCACAGAAACAAGCGTCAAAGCCTAAGCTTGACTCGGAGAACTTTTACGACCCGCAGACATGTCGTAAGTAATATAATGTCACTACATTGATTCTTTTGTTTCAAACCTCACCGTGTAGCTTTCACGATCCAATGTGCTGTTCGCCAGCAGGATGGGGACAATGCTCCATTCGAGGTACCATCTACAATCTCTCTCGACCAGCTACACACGCATGTTGCAGAGAAACTTGGGCATTTTCCAGGGCTTGTTTCATTGCGTTACCGGTTGGATTCTGACAAAGCAAAGGCTGGTGCAATTTCGATTCGAACGGATGCAGAGTTAGAAATCTTCAAAGCAAGACTTCGAAGTTTGATTGTTCCACCCCGCCTCGCAAATGGAAAGCCGTCGACTCGTCCCCCCAAGAATGTTCTCGTGTATTTCGAAGATGTTGGTAGCGGCAACGACGGGAATGCAAACAATTCCTCCAACAGTAACAAAGCGGTAAGTTTGAATTCGAGTCAAAGTTTCAAACGATCATATGTAACAATTTACTTGTTTTTTTAGGGGACTGGACGCCAAGCAAAGCAGAAGCAGCCAACGTCGTCCAACTTGATGCAAGGAACAAGCCACTATGAGGAGACTTTCGAGAAACTCCAACAGCGTTGGAGATGCGAGACGCATTCAAGCCGGGGGTCAGACAGCCCTAGCCAGTGTTACACACCGAGTGGTGGTAACGTCTGTTATGCTCTAACCCACAGCAACCTATCTTTCTGGGCGTTAGAAATTGTAATACATTTATTTGATCTCGGTCTGTGTTTTTACTGACTACACACCAGATGGAGGGCAAGGCAACAGTTGATGTAAAGCCTCCAACGTTGTATCTCCACCAAGCGAGATCACGAAGCCGAGCGACAGCGCCCCCTGCGCAAAAAGAACTCCACACCAGTATGCCGCAATATAACTATCCCCCCGTCTACGTCATGCCGCCATGGGCTCCTCCGATGGGTTTCCAGCATGATTACATGCAAAATAACCCAACTAATCCCCAGTTTCACGATGCACACCCCCCCCACCATGCTACGCCTTTGCTGTTGCCAAGTCAGCGTTTACCCACTGCTGAAATCCCAGATATCGTCGGCTGGTTTTCCTCTCTCGATCAAGACAAGCAGCGCAGCAAAGATGGAATTCTCTTTCAGCCGTTTGGAGACGTCCTGCGGGAAAAAGGTTTCCTGCGAATCTCCCAACTTAGTCCTGACTTTGTCAAGATTCCAGATCTGCAGGACTGGCTTGGAATTGAAGTCGGAACTGCAATTTTGATCATGCAGTATGTACAGGAGGATCTAGAGATGCTACGAGCAGGACGGCGCGTTTTTCCTACAGAGACGAACCATATCTAAATCTTTAGTCTCTTATTTTTGTGCAATGCTATGTGTCGTGCTCCCATTCGTACCTTCTGACTTCAAATTTCCGCCGTGTTTGAAGCCGTCTAACCAGCGAAACGTGACACGCTCGAAGTATATTCTATCCAAACACAAACATGACATCCCACCACCTCTCAACAATCATGAGCCAGCCCAATCCTCGACAGCGTGAGCATTGCAAGTATGAATGTACGTTCTCCTCCCTTCTTGTACTTGTGTTGCCATGCACTTATGTGCTCGCCTGATCCAGCTCCCATCACCGTGATGCCAATCTGCCTCTGTGAACCACCAGGGGACATTCTCCTATTCTTGACAGGTCAGGAAGCGATCGACACTGCTTGCGAAATCTTATTAGGTACGTGTTTGACGTGCTCACAGAGTGGGAGATAGTTGACTTTGAGCGCAGCATCAAGTCCTCATCATCGTTGGTGTTGCGGGTTCCGGAAAGACCACCCAAATGACCCAGTATCTCGCTGAAGCCGGATACGCCGCTAGAGGTCGAATCGGTTGTACTCAACCGCGTCGTGTGGCTGCCATGTCAGTAGCGAAACGCGTGGCAGAAGAAGTTGGTTGTCGCCTGGGACAGGAAGTTGGCTGCACTATTCGATTTGAGGATTGCACAAGCCCTGAGACGAAAATCAAGTACATGACGGATGGTATGCTTCAACGAGAGTCTGTCATCGATCCGCTCTGCAGCCAATACTCCGCGACTACGTTGGACGAAGCCCACGAACGGACCATCGCCACTGATGTACTTTTTGGTTTGTTGAAAAGTAAGCGGAATTGTGATGACGATGGCCGTATACACGTATACTAACTCGACTTGCAGAGGCTGTGAAGAAATGCCCAGACTTGAAGTTGATCGTCACATCCGCTACCCTCGATGCTGAGAAGTTTTCAAAGTACTTCTTTGGTTGTCCTATCTTCACCATCCCGGGTCGGACGTATCCAGTTGAAATTCTTTACACCAAGGAACCGGAGAGTGATTACCTCGACGCATCTCTCATCACCGTAATGCAGATCCACCTTTCTGAACCACCAGGGGACATCCTCCTATTCTTGACAGGTCAGGAAGAGATCGACACCGCCTGCGAAATCTTATTCGAGCGCATGAAAGCCCTTGGACCCAAGGTTTCGGAGCTCATCATCCTACCAATTTACTCTGCACTGCCTTCCGAAGTCCAGTCTCGTGTGTTCGAACCGACCCCTCCTGGAGCACGCAAAGTGGTCATTGCTACCAATGTTGCCGAAACAAGTTTGACCATACCCGGCATATACTACATCATTGATCCAGGTTTCTCAAAGCAAAATTGCTTCGATGCACGCCTCAGAATGGACTCGCTGGTGGTCATGCCGATATCTCAGGCTCAGGCCCGCCAACGATCAGGTCGTGCTGGGCGAACCGGTCCTGGAAAATGCTATCGCCTTTATACCGAAGCTGCCTACCGCAATGAGATGTTGCCTACCTCGATCTCAGATATCCAGAGAACTAACCTTGCTCATACCATCCTGTTGTTAAAGGCGATGGGTATCATTGACCTGCTCAGCTTTGATTTCATGGATCCGCCACCTGCTCCAACGATGTTAACTGCGTTGGAGTCGCTATACGCATTATCCGCGCTTGATGACAAAGGGCTTTTGACTCACCTTGGGCGCAAGATGGCCGACTTTCCTATGGAACCTCCTCTCGCGAAGATGCTCATCGCCTCCATAGAACTTGGTTGTTCTGAGGAGATCCTGTCTATCATTGCCACATTGTCTGTGCAAACTGTATTCTACTGGCCCAAGGAGAAACAAACACAAGCAGACTCCAAGAAGGCGAAGTTTCACCAACCAGAAGGTGATCACTTGACACTACTCACAGTCTATAATGGCTGGAAGGCCGCCAACTATTCGAACCCGTGGTGTTGTGAAAACTTCATTCAAGCGCGAAGTATGAGGCGAGCACAGGATATTCGTAAACAGCTCGTGGGTATCATGGATCGGTGAGTCATTCGAAAAAGATAGCATCGAATGCTTGCTCACATCTGTCTCTCTTAGGCTCAAACACGACATCCTATCAGCTGGCAGGGATTATAATCGTGTTCGGAAGGCAATATGTTCAGGCTTCTTCCGAAATGCCACGAAGAAAGATCCGCAAGAGGGGTACAAGACCCTCGTGGAGGGTACACCAGTGTACATCCATCCGTCTTCCGCACTCTTTAATCGGAATCCCGAGTGGCTAATCTACAACGAATTGGTGCTAACAACTCGAGAATACTGCCACAATGTCACTACCGTTGAGCCCAAATGGCTGGTCGAAGTGGCACCACAATTCTTCAAAGTTGCCGATGCCAACAAGATTAGCAAGCGGAAGAAGCAGGAGAAGATCGAGCCACTGTATAACAATGTATTACACTCGCATTCCTTCAGACCTGGACGTTTGCTGACTGCCATTGTAGTACAGGAAACCGGACGAGTGGCGGTTATCAAAAGTCAAACGGAGTGCTCGTTCAGTAAGTAAATTTATTCACCTATGCTCTTGATGAAAGATCTCCTGACGAGTTCTTTAGAGTCAAACGTTTGGTTGATCCTTTCACCATTCGGAGAATCAGTCGGGCATCTGTCTTTTTTTGTTCTTATGTATCTATAGATTATAGCAAACCGCAGAGCGATAAACCAGTTTGCAGGGGACATGGATGAGCCACACTATCTCTCACCTCCCCTGAGGTGCCTGCCCCTCCCATTCGACGCCGACGCTGCTAGCTCCCCCGGCCCTGCACCCCATACCGGCACCAGTCTCCGCCCCCTCACTCTCGCCTCGTCCGACGAGAAAAACGCTTCACTTATTGTGTGGTGGACAACTGCTCTAGGTACCGGTCGTTATTAGCTGCAGCACAAGTAGTTTTTCATATGGAACAGCAAATCCCGAGGTCCTCGGGATTTCGACATTGTAAAATAGTTGATTTTATTGGACCGGTCACTCCGGAACGAGTTCTCTGGCATTGTCGGAGTCGAATGGTATAATTTTCTTCGAATTCCAATCACTTGTCGAAGTGCTACAGGCAGTCCGAAGATGAGGTACCTTTTTTTGGTAATTTTCTCACGTGGCAAACTTGCCTGAAAAGGACAGTAATGGAAAACAAAATGTTGGTAAATGTCAAAACTTCAAATAATGTACCAAATCAAGACATTTTGTTTGTCATTAAAACCTGTCCAAAATCTCCCAAAATCTGATGTTTAAGAAGATAGGAAAGTAGATCACTAGCTTTTTACATCCTTGAATGCGTTAGGTGGTGGAATAAGGTGTTGAATTTGAATTTGACTTTGTTTGGTCATTTACGCCTCTACACGCTCTTCACATTGCATCACGGCAGGGTAATTGTGCAGTACAGAAATCGAACATATACAGTGCACGACAGACAAAATTTACAAACAGTGATGACACGAGGAACCGAACGGGTTTACATGGAGACGGGAATGGGTAGCATGTAAGTGTTAGTGAGATTCAGATTTGACCACCTCAGTGTGGAATGCGCACGCGCATGAAGGTGTCCGAATCAGTGTAATAAATTCCGGTGTGTCAATTCAGTGGCACAACACGAATGGAAAAATGGAAAAGCAACATGTGTGACCAAGAGACAGCATCTTGTGTGATAATTAAAGAGAAGAAATGGTGTCGTTAGCGTCGGTACAATCCTGTTTCTTCGATCGACGACAACATAAATGGACCTCCCTCAGATGTCTCAGTATGTTTTTGCGGATGATCTTCGTTTCCCCACTCAAAGGACACCAACGACAGAGGACTTCGACGTCTTTCGCCATGCTCTTGATATCGTGGAAAGCGGCAAAGTGTTCTGCACAATTAACGTACGTAACACGCTCACCACATGGTTCGCCATCTTCATTCTGCCAGCCACAGAATATGGGAACGTCGGGATCGCGAGACGAGCGTACCGCGGAGGGTCTTGTCCAGATGCGTGATTGAATCTTTGCGAGAGGGCCTGCACGATGGGTGGGGATCCGCTCGCTAGGCCACGAGCATCCCTCGGTTTTCATCCGGCGGCAAACTCTGGTGCGACTACGAGCCTTGTCTCCCTTAAGCTGGCGCAACATAGATACCGACGGAGGATAGGTTGTCATGGGCAGTCCCGCAGGTATTGGAAGGTTGCCATTTCTAATGTTAGAGGAGCAATCATGTGTGAAAGTCTCACCTGGAAATGGCACAGGTAGGTTTGAAGATGTCGGTGTCAAAGCCGGCGCATGTAAATCTACGATCTGAGCATTCGAGTTGGATTGGTATAGGGTTGGAAGTGTATAAGGAGAGACGTGGGTCGTGATAGGTGAAGGCGTGATCTAAGGTCACGCGAGTCAGTGAGTCGAATAGGACGTGATCGGCAAGTGACCCACTTCGGTCTCTTGGTTTGGAAGTAGATATGGTTGGGGTGTAAACCAAGTTGTACTTGTACTTTCCTGCGGCGTTGTGATGTCTTCACTGTCCAAATAGTCCGAAAGGGGCGACCCTTGATGTAGTGGCATGACAGGGTGTGGAGATGAAGGCCATGAAGATACAGTCGAGGTGCTATTGTGCATTCCCACCCTCTGATGGTGGTCTGCACATCCACGGAGGGGCGTAGTGTAACCAGGAAACACAGCTGCGGGAGACAGGCCCACCATGCGTCCAGCGGTGGCATGACAAGCAAATGGCAGCTCGCCAAATCTTGAAACGTTCTCGTCGTCCTGTGGGAATCCTAACGGGCATTCCGCTGCATGAGGTAACAAAGTACGGATGTATGGTGACGAAAGCGCAGTACGGGGATATGCGGTATGGTCAGAGATGCGATCCCCTGAGACCTCGTCGTTGTGAGTCATTATAACATCAATGGGTGTTGGATCAGGCCAGTCACTTTGAATGGGAATGGGGGCTTCAGTGATTGAAAGAGGGACGGAATAGTGCGGAAACTGAACAGATCGACCCTCGATCTGCGTTGCAGTATGAGTCTCGTTGTAGCTGTAACTAAATTGGCTTACGGTGGAAGAGCTTCTATCTTCGTCAGCGTCAATTGTCGCGGATGTTGCAACAGGGTAGGTCGCTTGCACATACTGACTATTATAGGCCGCATCGTGGTACCTCGGTGTTGAGGTCAGAGCCCGATCGAGCGATGGAGAAGCCTCCATATAAATAAGAATAAGCGCCCTCGCTGAGCTTACTTGGCATGGAAAGCTTACAATAGGCATTGCTCCAACTTCAGTGTCAATGCTGGAGGGCAATTCGACTCGCGGAGTCTAGGGTATGTAAATGAGAGGACAAGAAGATCGACGGAAAGTGGCGTACACCCTGTCGACAACCAACCAGAGGAATAGAGATGTTCTTTCTAAAGAGGAGGAATGATGTGAGTACCAGAACCCAACAGCGGTGGATGACATTTACGCTGATGATGACATGATGCATTGTGGCACTTGAGATTGGGTATAGCCATCGCCGGACACTGCACCGTATTGTATGAGGTCAAGGCGACAACCCTGTTGGGGACGCACGCTCTGAGAGAGTTGTGCTATCGAGCTATTCGCCATTACATCCCAGGGTGCTGACAACGAGGAAGAGGAAATAATGCGGTCCATGTTTTGCGCACAGACACGAGGATAGATTTGATAGAACGAAACGTAGGGAGAGGGAAGTAATTGTGGAGCAAGCAATCGGCATAGTAGGGGTCTGTATTTCAGAGTGCAGTCGTGTGACAAGTTTTGAGATAGCCAAACCACAGGCTCCATGATTGTAAGGAACGCAAAAGATTAGAAGGTTATCTGGACGCATCAAAGATAACGATCTACGAATTGCAAATGCTTTGGCTTTTGGGTGATAGGGGAGGTGAAGAGAGGATGCACATGTTGTCAGCTTTCTTCAAAAGGGGTGGCATAAATGAAGGTGGGAAGGGAGGGCGGAGGAAGTATGGTTTTGATGCGTTATCGAAGTTTGTACGAAATCGTCGCATATGAGGGGCAACGCTATCGATGAGCGGGCTGGAGCGTGAGCGCTTAGAGAACGCGCCTCTTGTGCGTCGTGCGTGTGGAGGTGATTACAGTAATGTCGCTTGTGACAGGCTCAGAGCACGGCCACCTTTTGCGAACGACGAGGCAAACTTGCCACTGCAGCTCCAATCCTGATAAAGCGGCGCTTTCGAAGGAAGCATAACCACAGGATCGGTATGGGACAGTATCAAGTATGATGACGACAGATTCTGGACATTCGTATTTGGTGGCGGTGGCAACAAAGGAAATCCATATGCTTCACTGAGCACCCCACTGGAAAGAGTATCATGCACCTTAGATACGATAAAAACAGCCTGCGAAGTGAACTCCAACACGCCGCGGTCCTGAATGCGCCTGGGCCACCAGAGGCTCTTCGCTGACCTTACCCACCCAGAGTTCGTACACTGTACTGTGTTCACTGCGGCATTGTACATGTAGGTGGGTTCAACACGCAACCACAAAAGCAGTGTGGAACCTCTGCAGACAGCAGTATTAAAGCACAGAATTATCGGAAGTACGGACCGTAGTGTTGCTGGGGAGCCCACGCCCCCTTACTTGAACAAGAAATGATTAAATTTAAAGCATGTTCTTCGCACTTAATCCATCGGGACGCTACTTCGAGTGTATTTGAGCAGAACCGGAGGTTTCCGGCGAAACAAATGACGCCAGCTCGCGCTAAAATGTTGAGTGTTTGACGTTTGCCTCCCGCGTCGACATTCGTCAGCTAACCAGGGAGAAGCCTTCATTTTTCACGCGCAGCTTAAATCCCTGAAGGAAAATATAGGTAAAATTACTTCGATTGTTCGAACAAAGCCAGATAACGCATAGGCAGAATGTAGGAAGAATGAGGGTAGGACCCAGGAACACTTGGCGATGCGTGGGAAGGAAAACAAGGCGAGACAGAAAGGGCTTAGCATCACTGACTCCAGGGAATACCATTCACGACGACTGCGGACATATAGAGCCAAACCAAACCATAGTACCATTACAACCTGCATGTGGATGCAACAGGACTGAGCACTGCAGAGATGCACACAAGACAGGTGACTAATTCATGAGTTTGACTTCCTGAACAGCCTCTGCGCTTGGAGTTTAATCGAAGAGACAGACACCGCACTCCATGATAGGAATATTGCGTTGCAAGTGTCTAGGAAGCTCAGAGCTCCACGCCGCCGCCCGAGCGACTTCTTTTGTTTCACGCGCGGCTCCACTATTCCCCAAAACAGATTTCTGCCCTATTGCGCGCCGGGAGAGGTTAAGGTACTGTCAGAACACCGTGAGAGACATCTTAGGCACTTGGTCGCCTCGCCTCGCGGCGCGTGCCGTACGGCGCGGTATACTTCGTTACACAGGGTATAGGACTTGTAATACGTTCAACAATATGATTGGTCAACGAACCATGTCTGTTCGCAGTAATCACTGGGCGCTCAGGAAATTGAGCGTACTTACCGTGAAGCTGCGCAAGCATACAACTTTCCGCAACTTCTCCAACTAGAGTCCACCTGCAGGCAACAATCCGTTCTTGATCAAACCCTGAAGAACCAACTCAAAAGACCCCAGTTGTGTGTTTCAAGCAAAGAAGCGGCTGTATGGATGGAGCCCTGATGTCACATCAGTAACGACATGCACAGGGATTGAACACGTGTTATAGCACGAACCCGTCTCCACCCCACATTTGTATATAGGAGGGTCTGATCAATATGGACACCGTGTGTAACGAGTCAATGTATGACGCTGTCTCGTGTGAATAGTGTCATTGGTATGCACCTCTTGACACATAAAGTGCATCCATTCTTACATGAAAACGCAATCGAATGGGACGTCTTGTTGAGAGTATTAGTCCACTGCTACCAGTACCTGCTTAGTTCAGCGACCCACCTCCACAGATCAAAATACACTAAAAATCGAAGCTCCGGTCTGACCCGCCAGATCGTCAGTATTCGGATCAGATAAAGCCACTACATATCAGTGTTAGCCGCCGACTGATAAGAGGATGAAAATATGGACTAGCACATGACTATAATAAAACTCATCCCACCTGTTGAACCACAAGCTGCAGGATATAATGGTCAGCTGTGCAATCTAGACCCTGAGTGTTTGAAGGTACGTCTCAGACTTATCGGCGTCACGTAGCCTTATCGTGATGACGGCCTCTTTCAAGAATGGTTAGCCGCCGTAAGTCAGCAGAGTTGCGCCAGACGCTTGACATCAAGGTGGCTTAAGACGGGGTCATGCGACCCACAACTAGACGTGCATAATTGTTGGGGCCTGTACCCAAAAAAATGGCGGTCGTAAGAGCAGTGGAGGTGACACGTACCCGTCGGCCCGGCCCAGCATTAAAGCCCAGGAAGGGCCTATACGGTTTTATGCGAATGGGGATTCCCGCATAATAGCACCACTGTGACCTCGCAGGGACAGGGACAGTACACTGAGGGGATGATGTCCATTTTTCCCGGGTCAAAGGATAGACGGGGGCCTGAGAGCCTACGTACATGCAGTAAGTGCAATAGCGAATACTCAGGTTAACCTGGTGGTGTTGGAGACATCCCACATCCCAGCCCATGAAGTGGGACTTTAGGGTCTTCAGAGCTGCCTGCAAAATCAACTTCCCTAACTCCGTCCTACACAATATCCTTGGGTGGCTGAAGTTCAGCGATGTTTGAATTTGAACTGTATTGCTTGCGTACTATTGTCGTTTTTATGGCGGGCCGAGTTAGAGACTGTGCAAGTTATGTACTGCAACTTGGGCATCGTGCGAGATGGAAGCACGCAGCAGAAGAGAATTGCCATGATGCACGGCCACCGCGGCACCGCCGAGCCTTGTTTCTGGAAGTTCGGCACCCACATATGATCGTCCTTCTCTTGACCTTCCCCACTACTACTCACCGAGCTTGCCTCGCTTGCTTATTTCAATACTTTCAGGATGCTTATGGTGCATTCTACAACGTCGTGTCATTTATCTCTCTACGTAGGATCGATGTCCTACAGCGACACTTGCCATCGACCAACCGTAGGCTTCTGTCTACCTCACACTCACCACCGACATCGCAGTGGGAACACATCAACAGACGTTGCGTTGATGATCATATATAGTCTCATTTCAACACCCATCCTTCTGGACCAGTGTGTCTTCGCTCAGGAAAGTTGTGCATATATAGTGCTCGGTGCTTCGCACGAGTGATTCCATCTTCGTATGTTTAGTTTGATAGTACGCGGGCGGAGAAACAGTACAGGGCTCATCCACATAAAACGAACGTACACTGTTGAGCTGCAGCGTAGAAGTTGACAAGAGTGTGGCAACAGGAGGCAGCGGTCATACGGAAATGTCTTGAGTTTAGAACGATCCATCACCATATCGTAGAAGTTATCCAGAGCGTCGATACGGCGGGTGTTTTGAAAATCGACCTGCCAAGGAGTCAGGGATTGTAGCGTGTGGACAGTGGATTGCCGTGAAGCTTCTAGGTAGTATTATGACACATTCCATTACTGACGCACCTGCTGTTTCATCATGGACTGCTCTTCTGCCTGCTGCAGAGTCGCTTCGCAATTTCTTCATACACCTCGCGCGCACCTGCGACCTCAGTTATCAGAGGCCGTGCCATTGTCCCAAACTCCAAGCTCGTCAGATCTTGCTGGCCTACGTTGGCAAGGTTGGAGCCACTCCAAGTCTCCCTTGATGGAGGAAGGCGCTCGAGATCTACGTGTCGGACTGTCCGCCTGAGGAGAATCCGCATGCGTGTGAAGGAGCGGAGAATCAAAATCGTGATTTGGCCCACCAGTTTTCTCGGCAGGTTCAGCAACGGAACTAACATGTGCGTCCGTATATCAGTCAGTCAGCGATATGTAGATAGGCTTTTTTGGTCACGTACTGATGGAACAGTCCAGCAGCCTTCCTGGCAACGCGGCCACAGGCGGTCGAAGCCCCTCCAAGCTCAAAACATTCACTCTACATGAGCAGAGCAGAGTGAATCTCTCGTTGGCTCAACATTTAGCCCCCAAGATGGTTGACCCTACTCGCGTATCTCTTTCTGATGCGGACGCAGACCGTTCCACCCTGTTCGTTTGTACATGTCATGCTTCCTTCAGATGCAACGTTCGTTCGTTGTTGCGGCTCTTTCATCATTTTCTCCCACTGAGAGAACCTGGACTTTGTGAGTAATCTCCCCGTTTTTTCGGCATCGAGAGTGTTGCAGACTCCAGTTCCCAACAAGTAAGTCACTGTTTTCCAACCTTCTCCACTCCATGCATTGAAATATGCCGGCGGTGTTTTCGCTTGCTACTGACGCTAAGAGCTAAGAGCCAAGCATGGAGCCATCCTTTTTGATTTGCAATGTGGAAATTTGAACAATGTAGACAACTGGAGGCCATCTTCCACAGTGTATGTATCCGACTGCGGCCCTATGCTGCCCTACACAAGCACGGGAGAAATGGAAGATTAATGGCTTCAAGGTGCGCAAGCCTCCCCTAGACGCTGGTGCTCTCTATCTATTTCTCTTAGATATTGAACGAAACCTTGCTTCACTCTTCACATCCAATGACGTGACGCCATGTGCAGTGGCAGAGTCACCTTCGCAACTGTAATCAATTGACTTATTCTGGGACATTGCATTCGGCTTAATCCAGCCACAGGCTCTCATTACCGTAATAGATACAGTGCAATAGAACTATTACAACATGCTACAGGAGTTCACGGTGGACGGACAAAGAAGTGATGCTGCACAATAATGTAAGACGGCCGATGAAAAGTACGATAGTATCACTGATCCACATAAACAAGAGGTTTGTGTCAGTAAGAGCTAGGTGTAACCAATCATAAGATGAGAGTATGGCTTGTCCAACCGGTACAACCCGTTGGTTAAGAAGTTCCGACGGTACCTGACCGCGGGAAGGATACAACACACTACGCGTTCACGTGACAAAAACGTATTTGTCGTTAGCGCATGTGTAACGCTCGTATCCATAGGTCTCGTTTGCCCGTAGGCAGTGCAAGTGCACCTCTCTCAAGTGCCTCATCAGGTTTTTCCGTATGACTTTCTTCTGCGTCTTTGACGAACACCAGCGACAGATCACTTTGACATCCCATGTTATATTCTTGATATCGTGTACGGCGGCAAAGTGGTCTGCGCAATCGCCGAACCTAATAGGTGTACCGCACGCTCTGCCATTGTCATCCTGCCATCCACACGGTTGGTACATATTGCGGTCACAAATCGAACGTGCATTGGGTGGTCTCTTCGGATTTCGTGACCGGGCAGTTACGAAACGACGTGCACGACGGAATATCCCTGAAAGTTTACCGCCATCAGCGCGAGACATATGGTCGTGCGAAAGAAGCCCGCGGGGTGACGGCGGGAGTTGGTTTGGAGGTAACGATGATCGTGGGCGTGAGCTTACGACCTGCTCAGAATTGCATTTGCTTTTATCAAAAGTTCCATGGTTGTCTACCCCACCAGCGATCATAGCTGTGGTATGACCATCGAAGATACATGTTACATGATCGCCAAACGGCTGTGATCCATGATCGGAGGGAGTGGGTGATGGATGATCGCTGAGGGTGTGTGCTGTGGGCTTGTTGACGGTGCCTGTTGTGTACAGATCCACCTTGCTTCCTCTATGCAAGCCTGGCAGACCTGCGGGGATCGTGTGTTGCGGGTGAACGGGGAGGTATCCGAGATGCTCCTGCAAGGACGGAGAGGATGGAACCTGGTTAGGCATCAGAAAGGAGGGACCGAACGAGAGGTAATCGTCAGAGGTTGAGTTGAACTGAGATAGGACTGGAGACGGATAAGGAATGGGTGTCTGGGGATGTGCCCTAAGGCACAGATTGAATTAGTTGGAAAAGACACATTGGAGAAGTGGCCTACTGTATTATCGTTTGCATGCAAAGAAGCGGAGCCGGGGGTGGCATGTCCGTTCGGATCTGTTCTGGTGGTAGCGCAAAATAGTCACTGCTGAGGCCATCCGACAGACGCAGTTCCTGAACTAAGGGCAAGGGCGGACTCGACAGACCTGATGATGGTGCGGTTGAGTCGATCACCTGGCCAGTGTGACTGCAAATGAAAGGTCCCATCGCAGGTTCAGCGCAGCCATGGTTTAGATCTCCGAATGTTGAAATGACCTCGTTCTCCTGTAGGTATGTTGACGGCTCTGTAGCATAGAGTCGTAGAAGATCCGCCATATATGGCGAAGAAAGTGTGGCATCGTCGTTCGCGACATGGTCGGAGGCATGATCCTGCGTGCCCCAGTAGCCCCAACCGTGGCTGACCAAAGGAAAAGCCTTGACCTGGATGAGAGCATGAAGGGTACTTGTCACACGTGAAACTCACTATACATGATCCTTCATTTTCGGCAGCAACATAGCCCAATGGTAATGCGACCTGCGCACTCTAGGAAAGTAGTGAGAGGACGGCAAGATCGACGGAAGAGGCTTACATTTTGTGCTCCGTTTAGATGGTCAACTAGCATTGAAGTAGGTGCTTGAAGTGGAGCGGGTATAGTCGGACAACGTGGAAACTGTAGTGACGTGTTAAGACACCCGCACTGGAAGTAGAGACAATTTGCAGACCTCAGAGATGGAGACAGAAGGGTCCTCGCTAGAGCGGATAGTGAGTCAGTAGAATTTGAAGGATGAATGACAGTTACCTTGTCGATGACATGGGACATTGCGATTCCCGCCCATCAATGTTGTCAATCCCATATCCAAAGGCTACATCATAATGCATGTAGTCGAGATGACAATGGCGAACTAGGGTCTGATATAGCTGCACTGTCGATGTGCTCAGCGGTGTGTGATCCAGTAATGACAGAGTGGACGCTGGGTTCGGCGTCTGAAGTTTGAGGAGAGAAAGAAGGGAGGAAGAAGGGGAATGAGGGGAAAAATCTGTATGCACGACGACCGGGAACCATATTTAAGAACGTGACGGAAATCCAAGTACGCCCCTGTCCGACGAAGAAATGCAGCACGACGAACGCATGGTAGCGCTCCATTGCCGAAAAGGAACCACCAAGACGCATCAACAAACCGAGGACTGGCACAGAGATGCAGTTCGACTGCGCAGAGGAGGCGCAAGTCAGCGTTTGGGGTTACTTGCAGGAGTAAAGTCATATATCTTTGATCTAGGAAGCAACTGATCGTGGACACTGGGCACATGCAGCGCAGCCTCAGAGACAAAGAAGCGGAACGACGGAGTGTTTGACACGGCCTTTCGGAAGGGGAGGGCTGGTGAAGGGGATACGGTGTCAAAAGAGAAGGGACGCCTGTCGGAGGGCCCATTCCCACACAATTCATTCCAGAACGTACAGCTGTTTACGATAACCTTATCAACAACACATATCACTCTCTAACATTGTCCGTGCCATGGTTGATGATCACCACACCAGTCGCGGCTGACTTTGGATTATTGGATAGGAACTTGAAGATATTTGTTTCACTTCTGGTTTGCCGGCCAGCAGTTGCTATTGCTGGTGTCAGATGCTCAGTGAACGCGGATCTGTCACTCGGCGGTCGGCCAGCTTCGCCACTCAGAGGACACACCTGCACGATCACAAGGGCTTTCTTGACAACAACGAACGTCCTTTTTGCAGAGGATTCAGACGTATCTGGATGAAATACATACCTGGCTGTTAGCTGAACACAACACCATTATCGGTGTTTTCAGCTCTTTGCTGCATCATAGGCTGACTTTCTCGTAACAACCATATTAACTTTATGTTGTATCACATGGTATCCAAAATGTGACAAAGGTGGCCACTGAGTAGTACTACTGGTACGCGATCAGAGACTCAGCGGTCCATAGCAAGTATAGTTGCTTTCTTCGCCAGATTCTAAGTCAATATCCTCATTATTCAACATTCCTACCTACTACAAAGTTGTCCCGCAGAGCGGCCTGCAGCTGCAGCTGCAGGGGACTGTTCGGGCAGGGCTCTGCAGGTGCCCCACCTGGGCGAAGGGACAGCAACTGTTTTCCTTATTGGGCCGTGCGTATTCACAACAAAATCTGTTGATCGATAAGGCCTTAAGGATCTACTGACTCAAGTGACATCGCGCCAGTGCAAGGAGTCTCGAATCTTGAGCAACGTGGTTAACAGCTGTGCGACTCCAAGCTGTACGCCACATATGGATCATAATCACAGTAGCAAACAAGAAAGACTGTCCGCCGGCTGGTCACGAGATAATGGTAAGGGTTCCCACTTCTGGGATTCTTCTCTGCAATGCCCAGACAATCCACTGTATCGCTGTCAGCCAGGCAGACCAAGAATCCACGAACAGCATTTACTAGCTTGAGGCAAAAAACCGGGGACCTCATCAAACCGAACACAGCGGGTGCAACGCTTCGGAACGTTCAACTTCGGGCCATTGTATTCCACAGGCTCACAGCAGTACGCTACCTCATGCCACGTATTTTGCCACTTTGTTTCATCAAATTCGAAATTTTCAAGGCTTCCTGCATGCTCAATGGTTTCTCGACTGCGAAGACATGCCCAGGCGTTACAGTGAACAATTTGAATCGCTTCCTGCTTTCACGAGTGTTCAGAAAGGTAGTCTGAGTATACTGAGTGCTGCAGTCGGGGAGGTGCGATAGAGTGAATGTCCTGCCTAGGAGATCATGTGGTGGCGCTCTGGGTGACGATTCGAGAGATTATCGATGATCGATAACACACTGATATGCCCCTGTTGCGATTATTGTAACATCTTTGCGGCCCCTGCTGTCTTCTGCATGTATCATCTCTTAACAAACTTCAGGGCGTTATCGGGCAAGTAATAAAGGCACTATGTATGTGAAAGTCTTCTCATGGCATATTGAAAGGTAGCTGTACACACACATTGTGCATAATTGCTTCCACGAGCGGGTGTACATGCATGGACTGTAATGAACTCTGCAAAATTAATTATCTCTTGGCGGTGTGGACCTCCCACTCATTAAGCTATGTATAAGCATGTGGGTGACACGAGCTGCTTCATTAAAATACACCATGTTTTCATCTCGTTTCCTCTCCCCTGTCGTCGTGAGAACTAGCCCTACGCCCTTACCATGTAGATAACCCTATCTGTCAATGTTTGGGGTCTTCCGGGAGTGTTATGATTTCCTCACTTTCACGAATTCACCGACGACTTTCACCGATGTTCACATTAAGCACGAGGTATTCTATGTTTACTATCCATGCTAAGTGAAAGGCAACTTGTTCGTGGAGCCCCTGGATGAGTGTAGGGCAGATATAACAAGAAGCTCGGGCCCGAGGGTTAGGGAAAGGCCGAATGGATCGCGGACCACCGTGCCTTCGAATTAGCTTCTTCATTCCCTCCATTACACCTTATAGACTTATTGCTACTTTGCCAATCTTATCATCTTTCCATGCTTTACAAGCTCAGCAGCACCTCATTCATACGTATCGATCGATAACTTTGAGTTCCGGCGCTCTTATCACTTTATTAGACGCCGGGGGAAAGCTAGCGGACTTGATCCTGTCGGCGGAGACTTTGGGCATCTGGAGTACCATCAAAACAGATGGCGAGGAGAGGGATCCACGCACTCGTCCTGTGTACTGTCCGGAGTTTAGGGTTAGACCCAGCCATGAAGGCCGTCAAAAAAGTCAGTGGATTTACTCTCTGCGGCACCCCATCTTTGCCGCCTGCACCCAAAAAAAACAGGTGTACAAGCATGCGAAGAGCGCGAAAGTCTTTCGTTGCAAGTACGGCACGCTTTGTCCTTGATTCGTAGTGACGTTGGGGTACAAAATCAAAGGTATGCGTTAGCTTATGTAACCTGAAATATAGTGCGGAACTGATGGGAACACTGCGTAGCAGAGGAAAGCACTTGCAGTGAGCTATGGCCACATGGAGACTTGTCAAGAGGATTGGTGGCCCGCTTACAAACGTATGGTGGAAGAATTTTTTGACCGGATCCGCGCTGTGAGTGACTTTGAAGAGTGCATTGCCAGTAAGTCGGGGATTAAAGCACGCAGGTCCGCGGGATATAGATGCCACGATCCCTTTGTCGGGGTAAAGTCACTGGAAGTGAGCTGATACACTTGTCCTTAGTCACCATATACATACCTTTCGTTTATCTCGCTCTTCCCTCGTGCCGAGCTGCTTCGCAGCTTCTTCATGCACCTCTGATGCCAACTCTTGGAATTCCAAATTCATTCAATCACTCATCTAAGGTGGGAAACACTGCAGCAGCCATGCCAATTGCCCTTTGGAGGAGGCTGCAGATTGCATCAGAGGCCTGGTGAAGTCGTACCTCAATCTGACATGGATTTCCATGCGCATGAAGGAACAAAGGCTTAAGGTTATGACCGACATGGAGTCACCTTTTCTGCAGGTTCGGCGACGTGATCAATGTGAGCATAACATGCAATTGATATCAACTGGCAGGAGGTGCGTTTGGTCTTGCGGGAACAATTAAATAAGGCCCCTGAGGACGAAGGCTGGTTCTTCCTGCGCTGGAGCCTCGGTAGACACCAAATCGAGCTACGACCCAGTACTAGGTGAAATTTCTTACGGTCAACTGAACCTTGAGCAACAAAATCGTACCCCTGCAAAAAAGATCGGACACGATCAACTGTCAAGTTCATTACAGAGGGGGGTATCAGTGACTGGCAGGTGCCAGAGGGACTGGCGTCAGGAGGGTAAGGATGCATATTTATGCGTTTCACATTCGATAGTCTTGTGCTGGCTATTTCTCAGTGCCCATAATGAAGCTATGAGTGTCAGTACCCAGTAAGTAGACGAGTGGAAACGTTCCATGCTGACGTCAGGACGAGGAGTCAGAGAAAATTTGACTACGCGGATTATGTAATATGGAAACTCCGGAACACGGTCGTTCTGAAGATCTACTTGAAAGTCCAGCTTCGTGGACCGGAATATCTCCAACACTAACAGCTTGACCTGAATATTCGCTATTGCACTAATGCATCCATAGATATCAACCCTGTTTCTTGATTCGGAAAAATTGGAGCCCGCCCCTCAGTCTTAGTATATCCCCGCGAGGTCTTAGCGGCGCTATTATTGTCTGGGAATCCCTATTCACGTAGAATTATATTAAACCCTTCCCGGGGCTCCTGAAGCTTGGCTCGACGGTACGTGTCAACTCCACCGATACAACGATTTTTGGGGTACAGACCCCAGCATTACACGTCTAGTTGTGGACCGCAATACCTGTCTCAAGCCACCTTGGTGCCAAGCCTCTGATGCAACATCTGCTTCCGCTGACTAGCTATTCTTGAGAAAGACAATCTCCGCGATAATGCTACATGGCACCGGTGAGCCTGGGATTTACCTTCGAAGAGGGTCCCGATTGCAAAGCTGACTATTGTACCCCGCAGTTTGTGGTTCAACAGACAGGGTGAGCATTATTATAGTCATCGCCAATCCGTACCTTCATCCTCTTATCAGTCCGTACGTTGAACTACGCTGGCGGTGTTTTCGCTTGCCACTGACGCTAAGAGCTAACCATGGAGCCATCCGTTTTGATCGTGATGTGGATTTTGAACAATGTTGCCTGAAGACAGCCGGGGTACATCTCCCACAGTGCATGTATCCGACTGCAGAATAGTTTCACCCTATACCTACACCAATAACCCGTACGATCAAGGGAGAAGAAGAAGATGGGCGTTAGATACTTCTTCAAGGTGCGCGAGCTCCGCCTGGACGCTGGTGCTTCATATTGACTTCTCTTATGTAGATATTGAATGAAGCCTTCTCGTGGCAAAGTAACCTTTTGTTAATCTAGCCGTAGGCCTTCATCAATAGATACAGTGCAATAGAACTACTACATGTTCCAGAGGGTACGGTGGATGGACAAGTAAGCATGGGGTAATGCTGCAAATAATGTAAGACGGACAGTGGAAAATATGGTATCATCACCGATGCCCGTAGACAAAGATACTTATGAGCTAACTGCAATGAATCATAACATAGATGAGAGTGTAGCTTGTCCAACCAATGCACGGCCCTGACCAAGAAAACGAAACATAAAACACACTATACGTTCACGAGGGAAGGACGGATTTGTCACTGGCGCCTGGTTTAAGCTCGTGTCCATAGACCTTCTTCGCCCGTAGGCAGCCCAAATGTGCCTCTCTCACGTGCCTCATCAAGTTCTTGCGTATGACTTCCTTCTGCGTTTCTGGCGAACACCAGCGACAGATGAGTTGGGCATCCCATTTTATATTCTTGATATCGTGGACGGCGGCAAAATGGTCGGGGCAATCGCCGAACCTAATAAGTGCACCGCACTCTTTGCCTTTCTCATCCCGCCATCCACATGCGTGATACACATCGCGATCACCAATCGAACGTGCTTCGGGCAGTCTCATCGAGGTTCGTGGCTGGGAGGTGGCGGAACGACGTGCATGCCGGATTATCCCTGAAAGGTTCCGACCATCAGTGCGGTCGTGTGGATGCAGCCCACGGGGTGACAGCGAGAGTTGATTTGGAGGTAGCGATGATTGTGAACGTGAGCCAACGACCTGCTCAGTGCATTTGCTTGTTCCATAGTCGTCTACCCCACCAGAGATCATCGCTGCGGTGTGATCATCGAAGATGTATGTTCCATGATCGCCAAAGGGCTGTGCTCCATGATCGGAGTGAGTGAGTGATGGTTGATCGCCGACAATATGCGCTGCGGAATTGTTGACGGTGCGTGTTGTGTACAGATCTGCGTTGCTTCCAGCATGGAATTCATGCAAGCCTGGCAGACCTGTGGGAATCGTGTCGTGAGGGTGAACGGGGAGGTATCCGAGACGCTCCTGCGGGGACTGAGAGGACGGGATTTGATTGGGCATCAAAGAAGAGGGACCGAACGAGATGTAATCGTCAGAAGCCGAGTTGAACTGAGACAGGACTGGAGACGAGTAAGGAATGGGTGCCTGGGGATAAGTCCTAAGGCACAGAGTGAATTAGTTGGAAAAGACGCATGGGGAAGTGGCCTACTGTGTTATCGTTTGCATGGAGGGAAGCTGAGCCGGGGGTGCCATGTTTGTTCGGATGTGTTCTGGTGGTGGCGGAAAATAGTCGCTGTTGAGGCCATCCGCCAGAGACGGTTCCTGAACTGAGGGCAAGGGCGGGCTCGAAAGTCCTGGCGATGGTACGGCCGAGTAGATAACCTGGCCCGAGGTGTGACCGTGGATGGAAGGTCCCATGGAAGGTTCAGCGCAGCCACAGTCTAGATCGAATGTTGAAATGTTCTCGTTCTCCTGTGGGTATCTTGGTGGCTGCCCTATAGCAATAAGTTGTAGAAGATCCCTCGTATACGGCGAAGAAAGGGTGGCATCGTCGTTCGTGACATAGTCGAAGGCGCGTTGCGTGCCCCAGTAGCCCCGACCCTGATTGACCAAATGAGAAACCTTAATCTGGATGAAGACATGAAGGGTACTTGTCACACGTGAGACTTACAATAAGTGATCCTTCACTTTCGCCGGCAATAAAACCCAACGGCAATGCGACCTGCGCACTCTGTGAATGTGGTTAGAGGACGGAATGATCGATGGAAAGAGGCCTACATCTTGCTCTCCATTCAGATTGCCAACTAGCCCTGAGGTGGGTACTTGAGGCGCCGGAGCGGGTATAGTCGGACAACTCGGCAACTGCAGTGACGTGTTAAGACAACTGCACTGAAAGTGGGAACAGTTTGCAGACCTCAGAGATGGAGACATAAAAGTCCTCGCTAGAACGAATAGTGAGTCAGTAGAATCTGATGGATGAGTGACAGTTACCTTGATGATGATACCGGACGTTGCGGTTCCCGCCCATCAATGGTGCCAATCCCATCGCCAGGCGCTGCACCATAATGCATATAGCCGAGATGAGAATGGCGAACTAGGGTCTGAGATAGTTGTGCTGTCGATGTGCTTGACAGTGCATGATCCAGTAATGACAGAGTGGGCATTTTATTCTGCATAGGAGCTTGCGCCAGCAATGACGAGGGAAATCAGAGAGGAAGAAGGGGACAGTGAGGAAAGGTGAGGAAGCATATTTAAAGGACGTGGAGGGAATCCGCGCACACCGCCGAGGGAGTGCAGCACGATGAACGCGTGGTAGCTCTCCATGGCCGCAAACGAACTAGCAAGACCCGTCGGCATGCATCGGCGGAAGACATAGAAGTAACACCCGACTGCGCAGAGGGGGCGGAGGTCAGAGTTTGGAGTTACTTGCAGGAGTAAAGTCATAAATCTTCGACCTAAACACAACTGGGGACACGCAGCACAGTCTCAGAGACAAAGAAACAGAAGGATGGAGTGCTTGACATGGTTTTTGGAAGGTGGGGACCGGCGAAGAGGCTGCAGCGTCAAAACGATGGATGGGCCTGGGCATCAATAATCGTGGATGGGCGCGAACTTCAAAGTACGTACGTGAACGCCCCATCCGCGCCCATCCGCGCCCATTTGTAGACACGTGTACACTGTGTGATGTGCCACTGCACACCCTGCACGCGTGTTTCTTCTCCCTCCGTGGAATGTCCCCATCGTGACTCGGTAGCCTGACCCCCATGCAATGGCCAATCTTTCGAGGCTGTAGATCCGCACAACAAGGCAAAGTTCACACAAAAGAAGTTGTGCAACAGTACCACCCTGTACACCTCTATCTATTCTCATTCGCGCAGATTCTACTCAGGAATATACTGATTGATGGGTGGGTGTTTCCTTGACCGGATATATCCAATGGCAACTCCATGGATCCCAGTCCCGCTCGTACAAGCGACTGATCAAGAGGCTCTCAAATCCTGGACAAAAGACGTCCTTACAAACGCCGAAAGTCAGAGGAGATCACGAGTGGTTCAAGTCCTAGTCACTATGTACTAACGAACTGCACTCTTATACAAGCGCGTCTGAAACATGGGGCACTTGTGATAAAGGAGGTGAGTCTGCCTTCTCACTATTCCATGGACATGCTCACTTGGCACATGCACCTCAAGGTCAACTCTTACCTGATAAGAACATTTATCTAGTACACGGCGTTTGTGAGGGCACGTCTCGGACCTCGCAACTCCGGAGGCGTCAGCCACAATGCATGTTTCCCACAGCGGAATCATTTCACCCTTCACTACCCTATACAATCACGGGAGAAAAAGGAAGACTAGTGTTAGCTGCTTCTTCAAGGTGCCGAGCTCTCCCTGACCCCGGTGCTCTATCTACTTCTCATAGATATTGAATGAAACCTTCTCGTTTCACCTTTCACATCCGATGACGTGATGCCATGTGCAGCGGTAAAAGAAGCCTTCCCACCTATTCTAGGCATTGCATTTAGCTTAATCCAGCCGCAGGCCCTCATTACACTAATAGATACAGTGCAATAGCACTACTACAACATGCTACAGGAGTCGTGATGGATGGACAAATAAGTGATGGGAAACTGCTGCACAATAATGTGAGGCGGACGCCGGAAAATATGATGGTATCACTGATGCATGTAGACAATATTTATGTCAGTAAGAGCTAACTGCAATCTAAATAAGACTTGTCTATCCAGTACAACCACTTGGTCAAGAAATTCCGACGGTCCTGACCGAGGGAACGAAACGACGCACTATGCGATCACGTGAGAAAAACGTATTTGTTGTTAGCGCCTGCGTAAAGCTCGTATCCATGGCGTGGGCAGCGCAAATGCACCTCTCTCAGGTGCCTCATCACGTTTTTGCGTGTAACCTTTTGCGTTTTTGACGGACACCAGTGACAGATGAGTTGGGCATCCCATTTTATATTCTTGATACCGTGGACGGCGGCAAAATGGTCAGGGCAATCGCCAAACCTAATAAGCGCACCGCACTCTTCGCCTTCGTCATCCTTCCACCCACATGGGTGATACACATTGCGATCGCAAACCGAACGTATTTTGGGCGGTCTCTTCGAGGTTCGTGACCGGGAGGCGGACAAACGACGTGTATGACGAATTATCCCTGAACGGTTTCGACCACCAACGCGGCGGTGCGGATAAGGCCCACGGGGTGACATCGAGAGTTGGTTTGGAGGTAACGATGATTGTGGGCGTGAGCCTACGGCCTGCTCAGAATTGCATTCGTTTTTATCAAAGGTTCCATAGTCATCTACGTCACCACCAGAGATGGTCGTTGCGGTGTGATCATCGAGGATGTATGCTGCATGATTTCCAAAGGGCTGTTCTCCATGATCGGAGGGAGTGGGTGATGAGTGATCGCTGGGGGTATGCGCTGTGCGTGTTGTGTACAGTTCCATTTTACTTTCGACACGGAACCCGTGAAAGTCTGGTAGACCTGCGGGAACCGTGTGCTGAGGGTGAACGGGGAAGGGCGATTCAATATGCTCTTGCGGGGACTGAGAGAAGAAGGTCTGGTTGGGCATCACAAAGGAGGGATTGGACGACATGTAATCGTCAGTGGTGGAGGCTAACTCGGACTCTGATGGGGTTGGACATGAGTAAGGAAAGGGTGTATGGGGGTGTGTTCTAAGGCAGAGAGTGAATTAGTTGGAAAAGAAGCATTGGAGGCGACCCACTGTCTTATCGTTTGCACGGAAAGAGGCTGATTTGCAGTTGTCATGTCTGTTCGGATCTGTCCCGGTGGTAGTGGAACATAGTCGTTATTGAGGCCATCCGAGGGACGCGGTTCCTGAACTGAGGGTAAGGGTGGGCTCGAAGGTCCTGACGATGGTGCGGTTGAGTCAAACACCTGGCCCGAGGTGTGACCGTGAATGCAAGGTAGGGAACCCAGGCCTATGGCAGGTCCAGCGCAGCCATGGTCCAGGTCTCCGTATGTTGAAATAATCTCGTTCTTATGTAGGTATATTGACGACCCTATAGCGTAGAGTTGTAGAGGACCCGTTGTATACGATGAGGAAAATGTGGCGTTGCCGTTCATGACATGGTCGGGGGCATGATCCTGTGGGTCCCAGTAGCACTGACCCTGATTAACAAAAGGAGAGGCCTTGAGCTAGGTGAGGACATGAAGAGTGCTTGTCGCGTGCGAGACTTACGGTAAATGATCCTTCATTTTCACCGGCAGTATAGCTCAATGGTAATGCGACCTGCGCAGTCTGGGAAGGTGGTAAGAGGACGCCAAGGTCGACGAAAAGAAGCTTACATTTTGCTCTCCATTTAGACGGCCAACTAGACTTGAGGTGGGTATTTGAAGTGGAGCGGGTATAATCGGACAGCATGGCAACTGCAGTGATGTGTTAAGACACCCGCACTGGAAGTGGAGATAGTTTGCAGACCTCAGAGATGGACACTGAAACGTCTTCGCTGGAACGGATGGTGAGTCAGTAGAATTTGATGGATGAATGACAGTTACCCTGTCGATGATATCAGGCATGGCAGTTCCCGCTCATCGATGGTGCCAATCCCATAGCCAGGTGCTACATCATAATACATGTAGCCAAGATGACAACGGCGAGCTAGGGTCTGAGATGGTGCTGTCGCTGTACTCGGCGGCGCGTAATCCGGAAATGAGAAAGTGAATGTTTTGCTCTGCATGGGACGCAATTCCAAGGGAAAACCAGAAAGGAAGAAAAGAAGAGAGAGGTAAGGACCTCATGGACGACGACCGAAAGGGAACCGTATTTAAAGAATGTTGTGGAAATCAAAGCGTCTGACGAAGACACACTGAACGGCGAACGCGTGGCAACGCTCCATGGCCGAAAAGGAACCAACAAGGCCTATCGACAAGATTGGCTGAAGGGATATGGTCCGACCGTGCAGTGGACGTGGAGGTCAGCGTTTGGGGTTACTTGCACATAAATCTTTGATCCAGGAAGCAACTGATCGTGGCAGCTATAGATTGAAGGGGGCAAGCGGTGCGGGCGCAGAGACAAAGAAGCAGAAGGACGGAGTGCTTGACATGATTCCGGAGGGAGGGGACTGTGAAGAGGTCAAGAGGGTTAACACGACGCTAGCTTGATCAGGGGAGTAGTGGGACCATCATTCCAGAACAGGCAACTGACTGTCTTTTTCGTTCGCAGAAATCAGACCACTTCGAGATTGCACTTTTACGTTTGCAGCGTGTGCCTGGATCTACTTGAACCGAACATGGAAGTTCGACCGAGTCGACTACGTCAATGCACAGATTGAAATACGAAAAAAGCAAAGTTGCATGTACACCTTCCAGCCCTCGGTGGGTCAAGTGACGTCGTACCAGTGCAAGGCACAGTCTCAAACCGTGAGCAGCATGATGTCACTCCAAGCTGTATATCCCATGATGATCACAGTAGCACCGAACACGCAAGGCTGTCGGCAATTGATAAGATCAAAATATAGCCAGCGTTGCGAGAAAGCTGACTTATCTGTCATAGTCATGGGGTGGCGGTGGGAGGACTCCGCAGTTCTGGAATTCTTTCTCTGCAATTGCCAGACAATCCACGGCCGTATCGCTGTCAGCCAGGCAGACCAAGGGTCCACAAACAGCATCGACTAGCTTCGGGCAAAGAACCAGCGACCGCATCGCAATGAATGTTCACCGCATCAAACCGAACACAGCGCACCCCAGCGGAACGCTCAATCTTGGCCATTGTACCCCACAGCACGCCACCTCATACCACATGTTTCGCGGTTTCGTTTCACCGAATTCGAATCTCACATCTTGCAGCCCGTTACGGTTTGTAAGCTGCAAAGACATGCCCGGATATTCAGAATGGTAATTTGAGTGTATCGAGCGTGCAGCCGGGGGGATGTGTAGTAGAGAGAAGGCCTCCTATGGGATCGTGTTCGATGGAAAAGAATGTGGTAAGCGGCCTGATACACGAGTCATGGAGTAGAACACTGGATGACGATTTGAGAGATTATCGATCACCGATAATACACTGCTTTGTCGCCGCTGCACTTATTCCAACCTTGCGGTCCCTGCTGCCCTCTGCATGTATCAAATTGTGGCAAACCTGGCATAAGAACAGGCTATGCGAACGTCTTCTGACATTAGCATATGCCATGGAGGGTAGTTACCACTTACATGTGATTGTTTCCATGAGCGTCAACCGGCGAGGTCTTGCGCAGATGACGGAACACTGCAAGATTTCAGGATCCCCTGGTGGTGTGGATCCCCCACTTCTGCTAGCATGTGGGTGGCACGAGCTGCTTCATTAACATGTGCAACGTTTTCGACGCATTCGTTTCATCTCCCCGAATCGCTCGTCGCGAGAACTAGCCGTAAGCACTCACCTTGGAGATAATCTACCTGTTAATATCCGGGGTCCCTGGGAGTATTTCAGGCGACATTGTAAACGAGTTTTGATTTCTTCGCTTTCACGAACTCACCAACCGGTTGCACCAATGTTTTCTTCTTAATTCACACTAAGCAAGCGTATTCTATGTTTGATGGCGCAAATGATCCAGCGTAGAAGGGGATAATTTGACCAGATGGAAGAAGACAAGTCTTCGCAGGTGTAAGCTGACCAGCCTTCGCTCCGACGGGTCCAGCCCTGTAGAAGATGCTGTAGGCATATCCGCACTTGGCAACTAGTGTTGTCGCCACCACTGGCACCATGGGCGCTAGGAGAGGGTTACTGAGACTCCGGTGCAAAAAAGGCCGAATGGAAGTTGTATTGCAGAATGAACATGCCCAGTGCTTGTGATCGACGACAAAGATGGTCGATCGTGATCAACTTCCGCAGTCCTAGTCGGTGGCAGTCTGAAATCCAACTTGGGGAAGCGTTGACGGGCGGTACCGGACATGTCGATGCTGACAGATAATGCCCATTACACCAAAGGTGAAACATACACGTGGAGAAGCGGACATTAACTGTACATGAAACTCATAACAAGACTGTATTGGTTATATTTCGATCTATGAAATGAGGTGGAGAGAACGTCGGCAACACCCGAAGCGACAGGGTTAACCTTTCTCACGACGTTTTTCTGGATTTCACCGCCAGCGACCCCCTAGGGAGGGGTGATAAACATCGCTCAGAACGCCCACTCTTCCCGAACGAACTTAGTACTTGTTCATTTGTCCCCCAGAGGTTTCCCGGTGCACGACGTCTCATCCTGGAATTGCTATTATCTCTAATTTCTGTCACTGCTCACGGATAGCTCTCAAGCGGTCAAGTGCTTGACCTTGACCCGACGACCACTGTATCTACGGGCTGTCTTCATGCTCATCGGGTCTCTCTATGCTTATAACCCCTTTCCCGTCCGTCACCGCAGCTCTTCTTGTGTTCCAGACTCTTTATGGTCTCCCCACACCTGAGTGTTCGTTCCCATCGACTTAATATTAACGACCTGGTTACTCATCTTGTGCCCGCTTGCAGTCAAGAAAACACGTTGCCTTCCCGTCATACTGTGTGGCCCTAATTCCGTAATCAGTTTGTACACCCTCATCCGTCTCTACGAAATTACTACCTTCTGTCATCATCCCCATGTCCACTTATCATCTCCTAACACACCACTTTATCGTCGTCCCGAACGGAGCAACTGAAGCCTACAAGGATATTGTTTCGTGATTTTGAATCCTACCGTGGAATCAATCATCTTCGAAGAGGAACGGAATGGGTAAGAAAACAAAATCACAATAGTCATCGTGATCCGAGTATTTTGCACATACCATACTATGCCGCCTGGGTTGTTCCCACCCTGACGCATCCTCCTAGTGCAACCATAGGCTCGCATTATCGAAATAAACCCCAACCCGTGCACACCGATAGCTCACCACGTATCGAGCGAGGTTACAAAGAACGAGTCTGAGCGGGCGCTCTTTCTGACATGCCTGTTTCAGAGGAAGCAATGCTAAAGTTGCTTTTTTGGTCAGACAAAGCTGACCTTACCTGTATAATATATTCAGCCAGCTCGGTTGGTTGGTTACCAGGCGTTGAACCCCGCTGTTGAGATTAAACAGGATCCGCTATCTACCTGATCCCTTCAATAGGAGGGAAAACATTCCATGGTAAACCCTCACCAACTGCCAGTACTTATATTGACTGTCTGACTGCTAGGGGATTCATTGACTCAAAGGAAACAAACCGGAGCAGTGGCATACTGCAGAAAATCTATGGACCATTCATTCACCATACCTGCAATCCCGTTTCTGCCAATAAACGAGATATATGAAGTTCGAACAGACGGACCATTGCTGACTGCGGAGAGAAGCAACAGTGGACCTGGGATCGCGGTAATTAAGAGGGACCCAAAAGTTTGCTCTCTCACCGCCACATCGACACTAGCAAAGTGTCATTTGAATAAAGCCTTGAAGGAATCTGCGAGAAAAACTGTGTAATCCCTGTGTTGGTATTTCTGTGCAGTCGGGGACCGCCGACTTGCTTTACAGTTACAAACCTTATTGTGATACATATATGCGCCTACTTGCTGTAGATACCCTGTCCATTATCGCGAATAACAAGTACCCTACTCGACACGCCTGGCCAGCAGGCAGCGACACGGTACACGACTTTTCAACACCCAACGGCGCTCGACTTTGATATCTAATGCCATGTTCTTGATGCAATAGACAACAGCAAAGTGGTTTACTGACCCGTCATCGCCCTTCCAGCCAGAAGTAACAACAAGGGAACGGTCAGCCATGGATGCCCACATGGGCATTGTAAGACCCGTAGTAGTTGGGGGCTGGCGGATGTAGCACTTGTTACCGCGGCCGAGCCGTTGTTAATGGCGGTGACATCAATACTGCCGAGTCATTATTCGGGCCGGATGCGCCATAATCGCTGCACTTCTTATGACTATCCACAGAGCCAAGTCTAAGAAACAACGTGATCGAGGAAGGATGCTGCTGACATAGTCGTGGTGGTTCCTGCAGCAAAACAAAGGCCTGACAGGTGAGCATCGCTCATGCACGTATACAAGCCTTGAGAAGATGGGCATGAGGCATTTGGAGGTAAAGTCAACAGCCCACTTGGGAAGACCTAGTAAAAGGAATGATCCCACACGTCCAAACGGTCCTGAACTTCGGGTCACTCCACAGGTTGCTTCGTTACACCGAGGCACGTCCATCTGCACCGTTCCGTGGGTGCCAGCAATTGGGGAATGAACGGCATATGATGACAATAGTGCGGGGAGAACCTTAACCTAACTAATGCCTTAGTTTAAGGCATGCCGCAATCACCGTTAAGGAAGACCTATCCGGTCCGGCATGACCAGGTATGGTGTGGCATGACATGTCACCTTTGCATCTCCCATGATGAGGGGAAGATTGTCTCAGGCTCTCGGAGCACTACTATGTGTATTCCATTCCATCCCGTTCGTGTTTTTCTGACTAGATGAACGGAGCTCCCAGTTGTGCCGCTCAAGAATCCAACTGAGTTGACAGCACCGGTACACCCCTCAAAAGGGCAACCAATCTGCATATCTCTCTCACCGTCTCTGGCAGCGCGAGGGCAGACTGTTGCTCAGGAAAGAATTTAGTCTTGCATAGCTTATTGCGTCAAAATTCAGCCTACGATAAACGGCCGGCCACTTCTGTCGGCCCCGATCGAGGATGATGCGACAGTGCGAGCTGTGCATAATAGCGTCATACACCATGTGTGTCATTCACAAATGAGTGGATCACCAAAGCTCGAGTAGGTGTTGTCACACGACTCGAAGCTTACCCGCTTCACTAGACGGAGGTCAGGGTTTCACGGAAATGGGTGGTTGCAGACCACGGAAGGGACAGCAGGGCAATCATCTCTAAACAGAATATGATGAACCGTCAACCACCCATGACGAAACGAGGCTTATCCCGTAGACGAAACCGCTCGTTCCTGTCCTGGAATGCCTTTGCCATCGGGAGAGGACCTGTACTCCAAGGTACAGATGAGAAGGCACACCTTCTGCAAGTGGGACACACTCTGATCGAATAGTGGCACTTGTGACAGGTGTAATTCTGTAAACGTAGGAAGGTGATCTGCGGTGGAACTATTAAGTGGATCGAGGAGAGCTAGAACTGAACGAGATGGACGACAGTGGAAAATGAGCTACGGAAAGCAGAGGGGAGAAGTCGAGCTGGAAGGGTGTCAGAAAACTCAGTATCACAGTCTTGCGCAATTCCACAGCTCGAAGCACGGCAGTGCCAGAGGCGGTGGGCGGCCACTCTGGAATGAATGTGGCAAGGCCATTCCTCCGCAGCGTTAGAGGCACCACATGTCGTCCATATGGTCTTCTAAAGTCCATCCCTACCACGAGGGTCACTCTATGGGCCGACCCTGAGCAGGAATACCGAAACAATGCACGGGAAAGAGGGTGCACAGCTGCGGACTCTCTTCCATCCCTGGCGTGCGAGGTCACCTCTACAGCAAAATGTGAATAACATGCATCTTTCTATGGGCAGGAGGTGCCTAGTCTCATCAGGGAATCGAGCCATGGTGGAATGGAGGGTTCGATGGAACACATTTCCATCAACGACGGAACCCAAGATGCTTCTCGCGATAGTGTCGCAAGATGGACCTACGCTCCATGCGTTTCCCACAACGACCGCATTCGACGGGTTGAGTCCGCGACATGTTAACGATGCCATGGGCGGAAGCCAGGTGGGCTTCGCAATAGTAGCCTATGAGAACGTCACATGTGCCCCTACCCTTGTCTCTCCAGCCACAAGGCCATCGGTCGTCAGTAGACACTTGAGAAGAGGTCGGGCCCTGGGGAACATCCGATAAGAACTCAGGTGGTGGCTGCTGCATGTCTGAAGTGGAAGTAGAGCCCACTAAGCTAATAGGGTTGACAACGGCATTAACGCCGTAACTGAAGTACAAATCCCAAGAACGATCAGGGCTTGTAACCGGAATATTGCCATCGGCGCCCTGAGCCGGGATTGATGGGGGAACGAATTGTAGAGGTTGTCAGGTAACACAGTAATCACTGATAAGCTACTTCCCCTGTATACACCGAAGTCCAACTTACGTTGGCCGGTCCTGTACTTGGAGAAGGCATGCCGTCTTGCTGAAAAACAGAGTCATAGTAGCTGTTGTCTGCAATGTGTGCATGATACCCCGAGAACCATGGTTCCTGGAAACAGGCATTAAGGATTTTAGTATCGACCAATAGTACAGATTGTCTGCAGACCTCAAGGAGAGAATCGCACTGAGGGCGATCGCTAAGGTGGAGCACGCGTGACAGTGAGTCACCAGCACTGGAAGAGAGACGATGTATGACCTACTCTAATATTTTTTCCTGGTTCACGATATGTTC
Organism: Pisolithus marmoratus; assembly: GCA_024613145.1. Taxonomy (NCBI): domain Eukaryota; kingdom Fungi; phylum Basidiomycota; class Agaricomycetes; order Boletales; family Pisolithaceae; genus Pisolithus; species Pisolithus marmoratus. The sequence goes on from JANFAE010000166.1 coordinate 51,909, forward strand.
CTCTGGGAAGAGACAGCTGCTGGCTGGTGTGCTGGAGTTGCTTTGGGAAAATGAAACTGTGGATGCTGCTGCCTCGGTAGGGGTCAAAGTTGGAAGTTGGAACTGAGGGGACATGTTTATGACAAGTCAATGGCTGCAGGGAATTTGTGAGGGGGAACGAGTTCTTTAAAAGGATGAAGTCCCAAAACTTTAAATGGGACTGTATATTGTTATTCCTAATCGAGCACCATGATCCAAGAAAGAGAACTAAATATCAAACCATACAAATTGCCGGCAGCGTTGATATATTTGTGTCGAAATTCACATACACACCATCCGTATACCGCGATGCGATTTGATGGAGAAGCGTGCCAGTTCTAGATTTGTCTTCGAGCCCAAGCAACGCATGGCATTTCGCTCCTGAAATCTGAGTAGCCAAAGAAAAGGTCGGCTGCGGAAGGGATAAGCATGAAACCAGGCCTCAAGCACACACTAAATACCAGATACAAGGGGACCTGTAGGGAAATCGCAGTAGGTGCTCATCTGCTGCAATAATTTCTCGCATAGGTTGGGCATTGGATGGTACCTTCCCTATCTGTTTGACTGATGACATTCACAGACGTAAATGAAAGTTTTAGTCAAAGTATCGTAAATATGTTCGTTCGTTCCGAGGCATTGATTGTAGCATTGCCCGCTGGCATCCTGTATTGGAGGGCCCAGGTATTTCCGTTCAATAGACAAGGATCCGACGACTTGGCTTCCCCTGGCTTCCCAGCCAGTCACGGGTCTAGATTTGGTCACTCGGAGAAGATATGCCGCTGAGCAATACTCACGCGATTGTATTCTCGCCGTAATCATCCAACATTGTCGCTTGAAACTTACAGACAATCGTCTACCGGGTATTGCAGAATACCGAATATTAGCCGTGGACTAGCATGACGCAGATAAGGAAGTAATGCGCTGAAGTGTGACCAAGGAGCTTTGAAAAGGGACCTGCACTGCTCATCAATTACCCACCACACCTATGTTACATGTAACAAACTCTGGGGAAACGATCAATCACCCTCTAAAAGTAGGGGCATACACAAACCTATTTTGGCGATGGGCCAACCGCCGCGACAAAGAACCCACACTACTTCTGAGATTTGTATTTTTTTAAAAAAAACCTCCGCGCCATTGTGATAAGACCAACCTGAAATTCCGCGTTTTTTTGCCAATAAAAAGCCCGGGAACGACAAAATGGCCACACCACGGTAACTATTAGCTTGGTATTACTGAATCTTCCACTGGACTTGTGTTGGTTTTGCGGTGCCTTTAGATGTCTTGTAAGGCCATATCATCCAGCCATCCTGTCGGATCGATGATGAGTTTAGTGGGCGGTCGCCGTTCAATGGTGGATCACTATACAAGAGGCCACGCCTGAAGACCAAGTAAATAGGAGAACGAAGTGAGGAGCCTGAACATTGCCATTGCAACTGAAATATAGCGTACTTGTGGAACGGTATTTGATGGCAAGGATGATATGAGAGGATCAAGACACCCATACCTTTGGGTGCGGAGTTGACACCCCGTTGCTGGGTTTCGGAGGATGCCGGGGACGGAAGATTTAACAATTTCAATTTCCATGAGACAGAATAACAAAAGCATGTGGCATCAGCACGGAGCGCTGAGCACCCATGCGGCAGGGCACTCCATAATGTTTTGCGGAGAAGTGTCTTTAAGTTAAATCTATCTAAATTTGGGTATGTAAACAATAAAAGGTTACGTTTTAAGCTTCGCACTACGTCCAGGTTCATGTTCAGTCTTGATGTCGACCGCTACACTGACCCGTTCATGCTTGAAGTTTGAACCTTACTCACCGTGCCTTGCGGTGTGATACTGGTGTTACATATTCTGGTCGTGGCGGCCATCAGCATAAAGACACACATGGAACTCTTCTTTGTTTCTATCTCGTCCGTGCATCTGACACTATTGATGCGTGGAAACTACTCTCATATTATTGACAGGATAACTGTCGTTCGTTCCGGCAATATGAATGTGCCATCTCCACTTTCAGTGCGGGTGCAACAAGTCACTCGCAGCTGCCAAGTTGCCTGCATGCTCCATCAACTTACAGCAAACTGCAAAACGATAGACCAGATTTGAGCAAAACTCACATAAGCGCTTTTGTTTAGTTGTGGAGCTCAGTGACGTGAAGCCAAACAGCGTCGGTCGATCATGTGAGCACAGGTTGCCAAATCGAGTTACTGAGGCGCATGCAGCGGACAGAGCTGAGCGGGCAATCCGATCACAGCTGCAGTCACTACATTGATTCCGATGCCAGGCAATCGTCGACACATACCATAAATTATGAAGCAACACTGATGGGTTACGATGTGAACATGAATGAACTCGCAAAAAATAGCACAGGCCCGGGCTACTGGTATAAGTCAAAGAGCAGTCGATCGGGTTCTCCAGTCATCTCGACTCATGGGCTCTATGAAGATCTAGTTGTGTACTGAAAATGGACGCACTCGCACTCTAGCAGCACATAATGTCCAGGTAAGGCATAGTGTACATGCAAAAATCGTGTTGCAGCATTGATTAGACTCAGAGTAGTATCTCCTCTCATGTATCAAACATTCACCAGATATATATCTCGGGAAGCTCCAGTATCACATCGAACAAGCAATAATGTCCAGGAAAAATATAGCGTACACTTAAGAAGTCCCAGCGTACGGTTGCTGTCACAGTAAACAGTAGTCCAGTGCGAATTTTCCCTTTTGTCATGCCACGCCATGCCAGGAGAAGGAAAGCGGCCACTGCTCTCCTGCTGAGCATTGAGAAAGCCGAACTTCAGAATGTCTAGGTACACTGGAACCAGTTGATAATGCGTATTGATGGGCACAGGCGCTGAGGGTCGGGGCAGGAGAGTCACAGCATAGCATGCGCCTCAGTAACTCGATTCAGCAACCTGTGCTCACATGATCGCCCGACACTGTTTGGCTTCACGTCACTGAGCTCCACAACTAAACAAAAGCGCTTATGTGAGTTTTGCTCAAATCTGGTCTATCGTTTTGCAGTTTGCTCTACTAGGGCCAGTACCAGTACTTACATCATTTTCGCCACCTCGTGCCCGGCTTCTGCATCCTCCGTGTGTTAACAGACCCCCCAGGCAACACGCTGCTTTCTCGTCATACTGCGTCACACACATTTTGTGATCAGTTGGCTCATTTCTCATCCGTCTCTGCGAGATCATTACCGCTTACGCCCATCATCCTTATGTTCACTTATTGTCTTCCAAGTTCCAACGCTCTCCTTATCACCTTCCCAAGCGGAGCGCCGAAACCTAAGATAGTTTTGCTCCCATGACTTTGATTCCTACATCGGAATCATCCTTCAAAAGGAATAGAGTCAAGCAAGGAAAACGAAATTACAATAACCTGGCATCCTGCGCATATCAATACTATACTGCCTGCCACCCACGCTACCAACAACCCGCTGCATCTTCCCAGCACAACCCGTGGGCTCTTCATCGAAGTAAATCCAAACTCGTGTACACTGATAATTCACCGCGTAGCGAGCAAGGTTCCAAAAAAACGAGTCCGAACGGGCACTCTCTTTTTGACAAGCCTGTTTCAAAGAGGCGATCCTACATGAATTTGTGTTCTCATCGCGGAGGGTTGACCTTACCTGTATTGGCTGGTTGGCTGGAAAGCAATGAACCCGGTGCTCTCCCGGGGTGAGATTGAACCGGCCCCGTTATCTACCCCGGCTCCTTCAATAAGAGAGTGGAGGATTCCATGTAAACCTTCACTACCTGCCAGTTCCATTCGACCGCTGGGAAATTCTTTGACGAGAGGGAAACGAACTGGAACAGTGGTATTCTGTAGAGAGTTCGTCGACCATTGTTCACCACACTTGTTATCTCGTCTTTCGGAAGAGACAAGACATATAAAGTTCGGACGGATGGACTGGACTTCTGGCATGCAGACCAGGTCTGCTGACGGGCATGTTGACCAGGTTGACCACATGCCAAACTACCATCGACATGGCTGTCGTGGTAGATTAGGTTGAGCACTACTTAATGATAACTGAAACACTGTCACGAAGACATGATAGTTGCGGCACTCGAATGTATGTTCCAACACACCACTTATCGTCGTTCTGAGCGGAGCAACTGAAGCCCAAAATGATACTGTCTTGTAATTCTTAGTCCTACCGTGGAACCACCTTCGAAGAGGAACAGTATGGGGTAAGAAAACAAGATCACAATAGTCATCGCGACCCAAGCATTTTGCACTTACCATACTATGCCATCTGGGTTGTCCCCACCCTGTCGCATCCTCCTAGCGCAACCGTAGGCTCACATTATCGAAATAAACCCCAACCCGCGCACACCGATGACTCACCACGTATCGAGCGAGGTTACAAAAGATGAGTCTGAGCAGGCGCTCTTTTTGAGATGCCTGTTTCGAAGGAAGCAATGCTAAAGTTGCTTTTCTGGTCAGAGAAAGCTGACCTTACCTGTATAATATATTCAGCCAGCTCGGTTGGTTGGTTGCCAGGCGTTGAACCCCGCTGTTGAGATTAAACAGGATCCGCTATCTACCTGTTCCCTTCAATAGGAGGGAAAACATTTTATGGTAAACCCTCACCAACTGCCAGTACTTATATTGACCGTCTGACTGCTAGGGGATTCATTGACTCAAAGGAAACAAACCGGAACAGTGGCATATGGCATACTGCAGAAAATCTATCGACCATTCATTCACCATACCTGCCATCCCGTTTCTCGTAACAAACGAGATATATGAAGATCGAACAGACGGACCATTGCTGACGGCGGAGAGAAGCAATAGCGGACCTGGGATCGCCGACAAACCTCGCAAGTGAGCCAAGATATATATTGCAGCAAAGGACTTCTTGTGTGCGGACCAGATCCGCAAACAGGGGCATTGACCACGTTGACCACATGCCAATCTGCCATCTCAACGTGTCCACCATGTCCACCATGGCGGATCAGATCAACCACTACTTTGCTCGGCAATAGAGCCGAAACAGCATCCCGAAGTCACCAAGACATATACAGAGTTACCTATAGAGCTTTCGGCAGTCGCAAAAGGGAGATATATTGATCTGTAACAAGCATTCCTAACGACTACTAATCTACACTTAAGTGACCACCCTCGGAGTCCGCCGTTCGTCGGATATAAGGAACATACTTAAGAAAGTAAAACGATTTGCCGTTAACATTATCATAGTCATCAACTTGCTTTTATGAAGTGCGTATTTGTTCTAAACTGTGCATGTTTCTTTCCCCCTAGAGTCTTGTTTCAGTAGGAGGATTGCCAAGATGGCCGGGTGAACGACCGTCAGCCATAAACATCAGGAGTGAGCGAGAACATGTGTCGAGAGAACCAGCACCCCCTAATAGTATGTCAGATCCTACACCTACCTGACACTAGCGGTGATTCGTGGTAACAGAGGACACATCGTATTCGAGTTATGTAAAAGGAAGACCAAAAAGATTGGCATGTTTGCTCTATCACTGCTACGAAACTGCGAGAAAAACCACGTGGTCCCTATTTCTAGGCACGGACACTTCAAATATACCTCCCTCAGATGTCTGACCATGCTTTCGTGATCACGGGAGAAACAAACGGCACTCGAATTCGATATCCGATGCCATGTTCTTGATGCAATGGACAGCAGCGAGGTGGTTTACCAAACCATCGGACGTCACGGAGTTGCCACATACTATCCCGTCATCGCCCTTCCAGCCGGAAGTAACAACAAGGGAACGGTCAGTCATGGGTGCCCACATGGGTATTGTAAGAATCGTAGTGGTATTAGGGGGCTGACAGATGCTAGAACTTAGTTGTTGCCGCGGCCGCGCCGTTGTTAATGGCGGTGACAACGATACCGCCGAGTCATCATTCGGGCCGGATGCGCCATAATCGCTGCACTTCTTATAACTACCCACAGAGCCAGTCCGGGAGACAACTTGACCGAGGAAGCAAAGAAGCAGAAGGACGGAGTCCTTGGCATGATTTTGGAGGGAGGGGTTTGTGAAGGGGTCAAGAGGATGACATGGTCTCAACATGATGCTGGCCTGATCAGGGGAATAATGGGACCATCATTCCAGAACAGGCAACTAACTGTCTTTTTCGTCCGCAGAAATCAGACCACCTAGAGATTGCATTTTTATGTTTGTGGGCCTGTGGCATGTACCGAGTGATATACTTGAACCGAACATGGAAGTTCGAACGAGTCGACCACTTCAACGCACAGATGAAATACGACAAAAACAAAGTTACATATACACTCCCTCAGTGAGTCAAGTGACGTCGTACCAGTGCAAGGCACAGTCTCAAACCGTGAGCAGCATGATGTCACTCCAAGCTGTATATCCCATGATCACAGTAGCTCCGAATACGCAAGGCTGTCGGCAATTGATAAGATCAAAACATAGCCAGCGTTGTGAAAAAACTGACTTATCTGTCATGGTCATGGGGTGGCGGTGGGAGGACTCTGCAGTTCTGGAATTCTTTCTCTGCAATTGCCAGACAATCCACGGCCATGTCGCTGTCAGCCAGGCAGACCAAGGGTCCACAAACAGCATCGACTAGTTTCAGGCAAAGAACCAGTGACCGCATCGCAATGAATGTTCACCGCATCAAATCGAACACAGCGCACCCCGGCGGAACGCTCAATCTTGGCCATTGTACCCCACAGCACGCCACCTCATACCACATGTTTTGCGGTTTTGTTTCACCGAATTCAAATTCAAACCTTCCTGCCCGCTGTTGTTTGTAAGCTGCAAAGACACGCCCAAGTGTTCAGAACGGTAATCTGAGCGTACCGAGCGTGCAGCCGGGGAATGTGCAGTGGAGAGAAGGCCTCCTAGGGGATCGTGTTCGATGGAAAAGAATGTGGTGGGCGGCCAGTCATGGAGTAGAACACTGGATGACGATTTGAGAGATTATCGATGACCGATAATACACTGCTTTGTCGCTGTTGCGCTTATTCCAACTTTGCGGTCACTGCTGCCCTCTGCATGTATCAAATTTTAATAAACCTGACATAAGAACAGGCCATGCGAACGTCCTCTCACGTCAGCATATGCCATGGAGGGTAGTTACCACTTACATGTGATTGCTTCCATAGCGTCAACCAGCGGGGTCTTGCACGGACGATGGAACACTACAAAAGTTCATTATCCCCCGGCAGGGTGGATCCCCCACTCCTACTAGCATGTGGGTAACACGAGCTGCTTCATTAAAGTGTGCAACGTTTTCAATGCATCTCGTTTCATCTCCCTTATTCAAGTAATCGCTCGTCCTGAGAGCTAGCCGTAAGCACTCATCTTGGAGGTAATCTACCTGTTAATGTCCGGGCTCCCTGGGGACGGTTCAGGTGACAAGCTAGACGGGTTTTGGTTTCCTCGCTTTCACAAGCTCACCTTCCAGTCGCACCGATGTTTTCTTCTGGATACACATTAAGCACATGTTTACTATCCATGCTAGGTGCAGGTCAGCTGGTTCATGGGGCTCCTGGATGGATGTAGGGCAGAAGTACGCGAATGGTCCGATACGAAAGGGGATAATTTGACCAGATCGAAGAAGACGGGAGTTCGCAGGTGTAAGCTGACTGGCCAGCCTTTGTTCCGACGGGTTCAACCCTGTAGATGATAGGATGCTGTAGGGGTATTTGCTCTTGCAAGAGTTGTCGGCTACCACCAGGGCTAGGGAGACTCATGCAAAAACGGCCGAATGGAAGTCGTATTGCAGAATGAACATGACAACAGTGCCCGTGATCGACGATCGATTGTGATCAGCTTCCGCAGTCCTTGTCGGTGGCAGTTTGAAATCCAACTTGGGGAAGCGTCGACGTGCGGCACCGGATACCTTTACTTATCGATACTGACAGATAATGCTCATTACACCAAACGTGAAACATACACGTGGGGAAGCGGACATTAATCAACTCGTAACAAGATATCGATCTATACAGTAAGGTGGAGTCCCGGCATCACCCGAGGCGACAAGAGGTTTCAGTTTCCCACGGTGTTTGTTCCCCAGATTCCATCGCCAGCGATCCCCTGGAGAGGGGTAATAACATTAGCCAGAACGCCCACTCTTTCTGAACTCAGGACTAAGTAGTTCGTCTCTCTCCCAGCTTGGAGGTCTCTCAGTGCACCATCATCTTGGAATTGTTACTGTCTTTGATTTCTGTCACTGCTCATGTATAGCTTCCAAGCTGTTAAGCTGCTGACGACCACCGCGCCTACGTGCTGTCTTCATGTCCATCGGATCTCTCTGTGATTATAACCCTCCTTCCCTCCGTCACCACAGCCTTCCTCATGCTCCAGGCACTTTTTCATTTTGTATGGTCTCCCGCACTGGAGTCTTCGCCCCCATCGACTTAATATCAAACACCTGGTCCCTCATCTCGTGCCCGGCTTGCACTCGACGGAACTCTACGACATGTTGCTTTCTTGTTATACTGTACTACCCTAATGCTGTGATCAGTTTGCATAGCCTCGTCGGTCTCTATGAAATCATTATTACCTTCCGCCATCACCCTCACGTTCACTCGTTATCTTCCAACAATCCTCCCATCACCGTCCCGAGCGGAGCAACTAAAACATAGAATAATATGTTCTTGTGATTTTGACCCCTACCGTGGAATCATCTTCGAAGAGGAATACAATGCGGTAAGGAAGCAAAATCACAATAGCTCTCGTGACCCTGGCGTTTTGCAGATACCACACTATGCCGCCTGGGTTGTCAATACGCTGTTGCATCTTCCTAGCACAACCTGTGGGTTCGTATTATCGAAACAATTCCCAGGCCATGCATACTGATAACTCATCATGCGTCGCGCAGGGTTACACAAAGCGGGACTGAATGGGCGCTCGTTTTGACACGCCCATTTCAAAGGAAACGACGCTAAATTTGTTTCTTCATCCGGAAAAGCTATCCTTACCTATGTTCGGCCAGCTTGTTTGGTTGGCTAACAGGCCTATCGTTGAGATTAAACAGGATCTGTTATCTCCCTGACCTGTTCGATTAGAGGGAATCGACTCCATGCCAAGCCTTCACTACCTGCCGGCACCCATATTGAGTGTCCGACTACTGGGGAATTCATTGACGGGAAGGAAACGAACTGGAACAACGGCATACTGCAGAAAATTCGTCAACCATACCTGTCATCTCGTTTTTCAGAATGAACGAGATATATGAAGCCCGAACAGACGGACAGTTGCTGACTGCGGAGAGAATTGATAGCGGACCAGGGGATCCTAGACAAACCTCGCAAATGGGCCAAGATATATATCGCAGCAAAGGACTTCTGGCGTGCGGACCAGGTCCGTTAATGGGTGCGTTGATCGCGCGCGTTGACCAATCTGCCATTGACACGGCGGCCACGGTGGACCAGGTTGAGCACTACTTTGCTCAATGATAGTTGAAACGGTGAAATCGCGAACACATGATGGTCGCGGGTCTGTGATTGCCCATGTTGGTTTACCAAGTAGTGTACTAGTAGTACATATGTCAAAGTAAAGGTGGCATTTAACACTATCATAGTTCTCAACCTCAACTTGCTTTCATGAAGTGCACCCAAATTGTCCATCGCGAATTTTCCTTTCCCCCTAGAGTTTGTTTCAGTAAGAGGATTGATATCCGGGTGGATGAGCGAGGGCATGCGTGTGTCGAGGGATCCAGCACTCCCTAATAGCATGTCAGATTGTACGCCTGCCTGATAGTCGTGATTTGCGAGAAAAACTGCGTGGTCCCTGCCTTTAGGCGTGGACACTGCAGATGCACCTCCCCTGGATGTCCGACCATGCTTTCCTGAATTCATGGGAGCCATCGGCACTCGACTTTGATGTCCATAGACAGCAGCGAAGTAATTTTCCTAGCCATCGGACGTTACGGCCCTACGGGGCTGCCACATACCGTCCCGTCATCACCCTCCCAGCCGCAGGTTTCACGGGCAATGTGACCAAGAGAAGGACATGTTGTGAGCAAGCTGCTCGAAGCAACAACAGGGAAACGGTCAGTCATGGGTGATCGCATGAGAATTGAAAGCCTCCCCCTGCTACGGTAGTGGTCGGGGGGCTGACAGGCGTAGTTCTTGTTGCCGCGGCCGAGCCGTTGTTAATGGCGGTGACAACGGTACAGCCGAGTCATCATTCGGGCCGGATGCGCGATAATCGCTGCACTTCTCATGATTGTCAAAAAAGCAATGTGATCGAGGAAGGATGTTGCTCGCATAGTCTTGGTGGTTCCGGCAGCAAAATTAAGGCCTGACGAATGAGCATTTGAAACCTCTCCATTTCTCAGGTGTGCGTACAAGTCTTGAAAAGATGGGAGTGACCCGTTTGAGGGTAAAGCTAACAGCTCACTTGAAAAAGACCTGGTAAAAGGAATGACCCGACGCATTCAAATGGTCATCATATGTCACTCCACAGGTTGCTTCGTTCCACCGAAGAACATTCATCTTGACAGTAATGCGGGCAGAACCACCCAATTGATGCCCTAGTTTGAGACGTCTCGAAGTCACACTTAAGGGAGACCTGGCTAGTCCAGCATGGCCAGCCGGGTGTGGTGCGGCGTGACATTTCACCTATGCATCCTGAGCGACAAACTGGAAGTTCCATTCATCCGGTCAGGAATGCGAGCGGGAGAGAATGGGACCCACGCAGTAATTCCGAAAGCCTGAGACAATCCCCCGGGAATCCAACAAAGCCGACCGCACCAGTACACCCTCAAAAGGGCAACCGATCTGCATATCTCTCTCACCATCTCTGGCAGCGCGAGGGCAGGCTGTTGATCGGAAAAGAATTTAGTCTTGCATAGCTTAGGGCGTCAAAGTTAGGCCTACGATAAACGGCCGGCCACTTCTGTCGGCCCCGATCGAGGGTGATGCAAACGGGGTGAACCCTGCGGGATAGCGTCTTACACCACGTGTATCATTCACGCCTGAGTGGATCACCAAACTAGCTCGAGTAGGTGCTGTCAAACGACTCGAAGCTTACTCGCCCCACTAGACGGAGGTCAGGGTTTCAAGTTAAGTACGAGAATGGGCGGCTTGCAGACCCCGGAGGGGAACTTAGGCAGGGTCAACTCTAAACGGAATATGATGAACCGGCAACCACCGACGACGAAACGATGTTTATCCCGTAGACAAACCGCTCGTTCCTGTCCTCGGACGCCTTTGCCCTCAGGAGGGGACCGGTACTCCAAGGCACGGTTGGGAGGGCACACCTGCTGCGAGTGGGACACACCCTGATAAAATGGCACTGGCGACGGGTGTAATTCTGGAAATGCATTTAGAAATAGTGCTAAGGGAGGTGATCTGCTTTGTATATCTATGGAGTGGATCGAGGAGAGCCAGAACTGAACGAGATGGATGACAGTGGAAAATGAGCCGCAGTAAGCAGAGGGGGAAAGTGTGAGAGATTGAACTGGAAGGGAGTCAGGAAGTTCAGTATTACAGTCTTGCACACTTCTACAGCTCGAAGCGCGGCAGTGCCAGAGGCGGTGGGCAGCCACTCTGGAGTGATTGTGGCAAGGCCATTCCTCCGCAGCGTTGGAGCACGTCGTCCATATGATCTTCCAAAGGCTCATCCCCACCACAGGAGTCACTTTATGGACCGACCCTGAGCAGGGATACCGAAGCAATGCACAGGAAAGAGATTGTACAGCTGCGGGCCCTCTTCGCGTGAGGTGACCTGTACGGTAAAATGTAAATAGGATACATCGTTCAGTAGGCAGGAGGTGCCTAGTCTCATGAGGGAATCAATTCATGGTGGAATGGAGGGTTCGATGGAACACATTTCCATCAACGACGGAACCCAAGATGCTTCTCGCGATAGTGTCGCAAGATGGACCTACGCCCCATGCGCCTCCCACAACGACCGCATTCGATGGTTTGAGTCCGCGACATGTTAACGACGCCATGGGCGGAAGCCAGGTGGGTCTCGCAATAGTATCCTATGAGAACGTTACATGCGTCCCTACCCTTGTCTGTCCAGCCACAAGGCCATCGATCATCAATGGACACCTGTGAAGGAGTCGGAGCCTGGGGAACATCCGATAAGGACCCGGGTGGCGGCTGCTGCGTGTCTGAAGCGGAAATAGGGCCCACTGAGCTAATAGGGTTGACAGCGGCGTTAACGCCGTGACTGAAGTACGAGCGGTCCAGATATTCCCAAGAAAGATCGGGACATGTAACTGGAATATTGCCATCGGCACCCTGAGCCGGGATTAATGGGGGAATGAGCTATGCAGGGCGCAGGCAATAGGGTAATCTCTGATAAGCCGTTTCCCCTGTATACATCGAAGTCCAACTCACGTTGGCTGGCCCGGCAGTTGGAGAAGGCATGCCGTCTTGCTGAAAAACAGAATCATAATAACTGTTGTCTGCAATGTGTGCATGATACCCCGAGAACCACGGGTCCTGACAACAAGCGTTAGGGATTTTGGTATTGACCGATAGTCCAGATTGTCTCCAAACCTCAAGGAGAGAATCACACTGAGGACGATGGCTAAAGTGGGGTGTGACGGTGAGTCGCTAGCACTGGAAGAGATGATGTATGGCCTACTCTGATATTTCTTCCTGGTTCACGATTTGTTCATCTGGGGGGAGACAGCTACTGGCTGGTATGCCGGAATGGATTTGGCAAAATGAAATTGTGGATGCCGCCGCCTCGGGAGGGATCGAAGTTGGAAATTGGAACTGAGGGGACATGTTTATGACAAGTCGATGGCGGCAGGGAATTTGTGAGGGGAAACAAGTTCTTCAAAAGAATGGAGTCCCAAGGCTTAAAGTAAGACTGCATATTGTTATTCCTAATCGAGCACGATGATTCAAGAAGAACACCAATATCAAGCCATACAAATTGTCAGTAACGTTAACATATCTGTGTGGAAATTCACATACACACCATCCGTATACCACGATGCGACTAGTTGTAGAGGGCAGAAACATCGTGACAGTTAGGCCAGCTGCGGAAGGGACAAGTATGACACTAGACTTCATGGACACAGTAAATACCGGATACGAGAGGACCCGTAAGGAAATCTCACTAGGTGCTCCTCTATCGCAGTAACTTTTCGCACAGCTTGGACACTGGGTGGTAACCTTACCTATTTGTTTGACTGACGACATTCGCAGACGTAAATGAAAGTTCCAATCGGAATATCGTAAGCATGTTCGTTCGTTCTGAGGCATTTATTGTAGCATCGCCGCCGGCGTCCTGTGTTGGCAGGCTCAGGAATTTCTGTTGAATAGACAAGGACCCAGCGACTTGGCTTCCCCTGGCTTCCCAACCAGTCCCGTGTCTAGATTTGGTCAGCAGAGAAGATATACCGCTGAACAATACTCACGGCATTGTAGCTATCCAACATTGCCGCTTAGAACCTACAGACAGTCATCTACCAAGAAATGCTGAATACTAAATATTAGCCGTGGACTAGCATCACGCAGATAAGCAACGCACTGAAGTGTGAATAAGGAACCTGGACTGCTTATCAACTCTCATTCACCACGTCGATGTTAAATGTGGCGAACATTCGGGAAGCGATTAACGACCCTTCGAAATCATGTGCATGCGTGCACAAACCTATTTTGGCGATGAGCCAAACGCCCAAAGAACATACACTATTTCTGAGCGTTGTAAAAATTCCGCGTCATTGTGATAAAGACCAACCTGCAATTCTGCATTTTCTGCCAATAAAAAGCCCGAGAACGACAAAATGGCGAGTCATCACGGTAAGTAGCTTGGTATTTCTCAATTTTTCCACTGGACCCGCATTGGTTTCGCGGTGCCTTTGCATTGCCTTCAATGTCTTGTAAGACATCATCCAGCCATCCAGTCCGGATCGACGATGAATTTGAGCGGTTGCCGTTCAACCGTGGATCACTACACAAGCCAAGCCGCGCCTAAAGACTGAATCAACATAAGAATGAAGTGAGGAGTCTGAACATGTCCTACTGTAACTGAAACACAGCGTACTTGTAGAACAGCGTTTGGTAGCGAGGACCATATATGGGAAGATCAAGGCGTCCATACCTTCGGGCTAGTCTCAAATGAGCCCTGGGTTTCGGAAGATCCCGACGCCGCACCACTGGGAGAAAGAAGATTTGACAATTTCAATTTCGATGAAACAAAATAGTAAAACATGTGGCATGATCGGCTGGGTACACCTCGATGCTTCGCTCGTGTTTACAGAAATAATTTAAGTCTGGGTATGTAATCAATAAACAGATTATATTTCAAGTTTCGCACTACGTCCAGGTTCGGTCTCGATATTGACCGTTGTGCTGTGACCTGTTCATGCTCGAAGTTTGAACCTTGCTGTGAGCGCTGTGCCTTGTGGCGCGACGCTGATGTTACGTATTCGAATGGCCGCCATCAGCATCAAGATGCACATGGAACTCTTCTTTGATTCTATTTCGCACCATCTGTCACCGTCGATGTGCGGAAACCGCTATCGTGTTTCATATCATCGACAGGATAACTGACATTCCTCCATCAAGTTCTACGGACTGGTCGTGAAGGACATACTAAAGCCGCCCTCCATGATTCCATTCCTCTTGCGGTTCTTTCACCACAGTCCCGGAGTGCGGACATTGCATTATTGTTGGGCTATATTTCTGGTAAAAGTGGAGCATCATCTACCCCACGTTTCACACGCGACTTAATGTTCCTCGTCTAGACCAAGGTTTCTCCCTTAGGCGCTCAGGCTTGTGGTTACTGGGTCGCAAGCTTACACCTCCGATCATATTATCACGAACCACAACGGCACAGTTTCCTCACGGTACACAAGCCATCTACCATCTTATGTTTTGAAACAGTCGTCAGGATGCTCACGGAAGAACAGGGACATTTCAACATTCGAGGATCTAGGCCATGGTTCCGCCGGACATGCGACGGGCAGTGGGCTCCGTACCCTCCTTTCAGAATCACACCTTGGGCCAGATGATTGATGGTAGTTCTTCAAGTTACCGACATATAAGTATTTTTGCCTTATGTGTATCAGTGGTGGCATCACACTCTGCTGTCTGTCTTGTATTATTGTATGTTGCCTATGAATTCGTGTCGTATGGTGTGGTAGTAATTGAGGGTCACAACTGAAAGTCAAACTCTCCCGAAGGTACAGGGGCAACGCAACACGAGCTGTCCTCTGGTTAACAAATACTACAATGTATGTACTCACCAGGTCTAACCTGCGAGCGTTTACCGGTACCTACATATGAATAATGTCAAAGGAAAACACAGGTTGCAGAATCATAACTATTATGCTTGCTCTTAGCGCTTATGAACCCGATTCGCTCTTCCTTTCGGTCATTGCAACCTTCCTATTCTTTCGTTTACGTAGTCTATTATTTCCGTCCACATCGGCTTATTGACATCATTTTTGCCACGTGCCCTGCTTCTCATTCTCGGCTTGCCAACAGACACCGCAGGCAACGCGCTGCTCTCTCATCATACTCCATTGCACACATGGGCTCATTTTTCATCCGTCGCTACGAGATCATTACCGCCTGCGCACATCATTCTCGTGTCCACTTATTGTCTTCCAAGTTCAAACGCTCCCCTTATCAGCTTCCCCAGCGGAGCGCAGAAACCTAAGATAGTTTGTTCCTATGGCTTTGACTCCTGCCGCGGAACTATCTTCCAAAGGAATCGAGTCAGGCAAGAAAGACAAAATCACAATAACCCTGGATTCTGCACATATCAATACTATACTGCCTGCCACCCGCGCTACTGACATCCCGCTGCATCTTCCCAGCACAACCTGTGAGTTCGCCTCATCGAAGTAAATCCCAATCCGTGCACCCCGGTGGCTCACCGCGTAGCGGGCAGGGTTGCAGGAGGGCGGGTCTAGGGGGGCGCTCTCCTTTTGAAAAGCCTGTTTCGAAGGAAGCGATCCTAAACCTGTGTCCTCATCATGGAGGGTTGACCTTACCTGTGTTCGCTGGTTGACTAGCAGGCGATGAACCCGATGCTCTCCCGGGAGTGGACATTACGCACTAAGCCAGCACGAAGTTCAGTCAGCGCAGCCTAGAGTGAACGTTCTGAACCTGAAGGAGAGCCTTCCTGCCCGTTAGCCTGGCACCAACCGGTAGGAGGATAAGGACACGGATGCATCGGCTTTCGTCAGCTGCTGCAAGTGCAGAGTAATATCACCTTGCTTGGCAAGGTTTCTTTCGGAACCTATTTTCCGTGGGAAATCGGCGGCACTTCCCGAGTATGGTACCTGAATTTGAATTTGACTTTATTTGGACATCTACTGCCTTCATATTGCATGTCGTTAGGATAGCTGTGTAGTGATAGAAGATACTAAAAGAAACCTCAATGCACGACAGGTGACAATGATACGAGCCAAGCGGGTATACATGGTAACGTGTAAGTGTTAGTGAGATTCAAATTTGACTAGCTGTCATAGCCTGTGGAATCCGCACGCGCCTGCTTTTACGATCTCGCTGTTAAGTCAGTGGCAAAACACGAATGGGAAAATGGCAGAGTAGTATGTGTGACCAAGAGATGGCGCCTTATGTAATAATTAAAGAGAAGAAACGTTGTTGTTAGCGTCGGTACATTCCTGTTTCTTCGATCGAGGGCAGCATAAATGGATCTCCCTCAGATGCCTGAGTATGTTTTTTCGCGTGACCTTTGTTTCCCCACTCAAAGCACACCAACGACAAAGCACTTTGACATCTTGCGCCATGTTCTTGATATCGTGGTAAGTGGCAAAGTGCTCTGCACAATTGTTGTACGTAACACCCCTACTGCACAGTTTGCCATCTTCATTCTGCCAGCCACAGCACATGGGTACGTTCCGATCGCGAGGTATGTGACTGGGTTTCGGCAAGATCCGCTCACCAAGACGCGAGCGTCCCTCCGTTTTCATCCGATGCCGAACTCTGGTGCGACCACGGGCCGGGCTTCCTTTAAGCTGGCCCGCAGGTATTGGAAAGTTGCCGTTTTCAATGTTAGAGGAACTATCATGCGTGGAAGTCTCACCCGGCAACGGCACGGGTAGGTTTGAAGATGGCAGTATCGATGCTGATGCGTGTAAATCTACAACCTGAGCATTCGACTTGGATTGGGATAGGGCTGGAAGCGTATAAGAAGAGATGTGGGTCGTGATGGGTGTAGGCACGATCTAAGGTCACGCAAGTCAGTGAATCGAATAGGACGTATCGGCAAATAACCCACTTCGGTCTGTTGCTTTGGAAGTAGATATGGTTGGGGAGTAAACCAAGCAGTACTTGTCCTTTCCTGGAGTGTTGTGATATTTCGACCGTCCAAATGGTCCGAAAGGTGCGACCCTTGATGTGGTGGCACGACGAGGCCTGGAGACGAAGGCCCTGAAGATATACTCGAGGTACTATTGTACATCTCCACCCTCTCACGGAGGCTTGCACACCCGCAGAGGGGCGTAGTGTAACCAGGAAAGACAGCTGTGGGAGCCAGGCCTACCATGGGTCCCGCAGTGGCATGATGAGCGAAGGGTGGATCGCCAAATCTTGAAACAACTTCATCGTCCTGTGGGTGTGCTAACGGGCGTTCCGCTACATGAGGTAACGGAGTAAGGGTATACGGTGACGAAAACGCCGTGCGAGGATATGCGGTATGGTCAGAGACAGGACCCTGTGTGACCTCGTCGTAGTGAGCCGGTATAGCAAAGTCAACGGGTGTTGTATCAGGCCAGCCACTTTGAAGGGGGATGTGGGCAGGAGTAATTGGAACAGGGGTGGTATAATGGGGAAGCTGAACAGGTTGACCCTTGATCTGCGTTACGGTATGAGCGTCGTTGTAGCTGTACCGAAGTTGGCTTACGGTGGAAGACCTCCTGGCTTCGCCAGTGTAAACTGTCGCGGGTGTTGTAACAGGGTAATTCGCTTGCGCATACCGATTGTTATATATATAGGCCGTATCTTGGTGCCTCGGTGCTGACGCCAGAGGCTGATCGAGCGATGGAGAAGTTTCCATGTGAATGAGCACCCTCAAATTATTTGACATATGTGAAACCTACGGTAGCCAATGCCCCATTTTCAGCGTCAATACCCGAGGGTAATTCGACTCGTCGTGTCTAGGGAATGTAAATGAGAGGACACAAAGCTCGATGGAAAGCGGCGTACACCCTGTGGAAGGCCAACCCGGGGAACAGGGATGCTATTTCTAAGGAGGAAAATGGATGTGAGTGCCAGAATGCGACGGCGGTGGGATGATATTTACGCTGACGATGGCACCATGCATTCCAGTACTTGAGATTTTTTTGTAGCATAATCATCGCCAGACGCTGCATCATAATGTACGTGGTCGAGGTGACAATCCTGTTGGCGACGTAGGCTTTGGGAGAGTCGTGTTGGCGAGCCAATCGACATTACGTGCCAGGGTGTTGACGACGAGGAATGGGAAACGATGCGATCCATGCTTGTCTGCGCACACACACGAGGATACACTGGGTAGAACGAATCGTAGGGAGGGGGGGAGTAAAACTGTGTGGAGCAAGTGATCGGATGACGGTTTATATTTCAGAGTGTAGTCGTTCATGATCCAGCTTTGAGAGAGTCGTGTTGGCGAACCGATCGACATTACGTGCCAGGGTGTTGACGACGAGGAAGGGGAAAACAGTGCGATCCATGTTTGTGCCAAGTTCTGACGCGATAAAGCCACAGGCTCCACGACTTGTAAGGAACGTGTTGAACGGACCAGCTGAACGGCATCAAAGGAAAAGACCAGCAGGTTATCCGAACACATCCAAGATAACGATCTACGAATTGCAAACGGTTTGGCTTTTGGAAATTAGATGGCAGGAGAGGTGAAGGTAAATGGCCAGAGGATGCACACCTTGCCAGCTTTCTTCGGAAGAGGGTCGAAGCATGGCATAAATGAAAGTGGGAAGAGGAGGGCGGAGGCAGTATGGTTTTGATGTGTTATCCAAGTTTGAATAAAATCGCAGCATATGAGGGGCAAGGCTATCGATGAGCAGTGCCATGGATCGTGAGTCTATGAGGTAAAGAGAAAATCATGGAAAAAAACAGCGCAGATGCCTACAGGACGTGCCTTGTGGTTGTCACAGAGTGCGTTTGGGAGAAAAGAGATTGCGTGTTATCTTGGGCGTGTAGAAACAAGTGATTACAGTAATGTCGTCTGCGGGTATGTAGTAGCCTTGATAGCACGGCTCCCTATCCGATATCCCGATAAAGTGGTACTTTCTAAGGTTTAATGTGAGTGTAAAGGTATAATGGCGGCCGTGGCAACGAAGGAAAACCCATGCTTCAGCGTGTCCACCTAGAAATGGCACCATGCACTGGTTAGATACTTGATGCCAAAGTGAGTTTCTACACGTTGCATACTTGCATTTCTGAACGGACCAGAGACTCTTCGCTAACCTTACCCGCTTGCAACTCGTACGGTGTATGCTACGCACCCGGGAGAACGGCTCAGACTAACCTCTCCCCACGCAGGATTCAGTGCGGGCAACATCAGAGCGCGTGAAATGCACACGGCGGCAGACAACGAGAGATTTACAAATGCAGTAACTCTCAAAACGCAACATATTGTCTTCATATCGTCCGAAGTATGGCGGACGGCAAGAGTATGTGGGCAAGGTCAGGCCTTGGCGCGTCCTGCTTGATGCCCACAGCCTTTCATTTGGACGAGATGTAATCAAATGTACTAGGGGGCGGTGTCACCGCCAATAACCTTGCTTGCTTGGAGGAATTCCTTTTTGTGTGTCGTTATTTGTGTTGGCGTGCCTATCTTTGCTCATTGTGGACTGGCCATGGAAGACGAAAACACAAGGTGCTATTGGAGCTTCAGACGTTTTTAGGTACCGTACAATGAACGGTTGTAACAGAAACAATTTCATTTGGGAACATGGGTGGGTTGTCACCTTTTTTATGCTTCTTTTGATAAGATTTGTGATCACTGGCAGCTATGAGTTAGTGTAAGATGAAGGGGAATGTGGTCCGCCTCACATATTTTTCAGTCAGATTTGCTAGGTCCCGCAGTCGCATAGCTGGTGGTCGGTTTCCCATCGTTTTCAGTTTCCTTTCCCTTTGCAAGGTGTCGAGAACGTTTGCCGATTGTCATTCGTCCAGCTGGGGGTGCGGGAATGGGTAGCACCAATTAGGCATGTATTTGTACATGTAGACGTTTTGCACACAAAGCCAACACCGGGTGACCTTGCTGCAAGCAAGGTGATGTACTTCGTACATAATAAGCAGTGCATCATGCATCCAGACCTGACCAGAAATGGAATCAGATTCGGAGCTTATCTCAATGATGGAGGGCTAAACAATAATCTTTGCGGCTGAACAATGTACGGAAAGTGACGGAGTTTGTGATACCAGCCACCGATCGACTGGACGGACGGGTAACAGCATGGGGGCCGGAACTCACGCTAAGACGCCGAGCTGTTCGCCCCCCCATGTTGAAATTCGTCGGCCAACTGTGCTGTTCAATTCCAAGTGTGAGGAAATTTTTCAAGAAAACGGGGAGAAGCTTTCATTTTCACGCGCAGATTACCTTCTATTCTGCCTCCTGAGGGAAAACGGTACAAATAGCCCGATTGTTCCAACAAAGCCAGGTAAAGCATGGTCAGAACGTAGGAAGAACGAGAATGCCTGGCCGTGCTCCGGAAGGAAAGCATGAGGTGAGACAGAAGAAGAGCTCACCGATGGCAGCCAGGGAATGCGATGGTTACGGAGATAGAGACCCAAATATAGCAGAACAAATGGAAGCACGGCCAGGTACACACAAGACTGGATGAATTTGACTTCTTCGTTTGATAGCCTCTAATTGAGGAGACAGCCTGCTGCATCGCCACACTCCATGACGGGAGTATTGCATTGCAATTGTCTAGGCCTCCATAAACTCAGAGCCCCACGCCGCCGACTGAGCAGCCTCTTTTCACGCGTCTCCGTTATTACCCAAAACAGATTCTTGTTCCACTGCATGCCGGGAGAGGCAAGGCATACTTTCAAAGAGGGAAAGCCTGTCAGAACACCGTAGAAGACATCTAGACACTCAGTGGCTCATTTGGCCGAGCGCCGTACAGCGCGGTATACTTCATTAACCAGGGTATTAGGGCTTGTAATGCATACAATAGTATGATTGGACTTTGTCATGCCTTTGCGCATAATCAATGGACGCATAGGAACCTAAAATTGAGCTTGCTTACCCGTAAAGCTGCGCAAGCATACATCACTTCTCAAACGAGAGTCCGCGCCCCATTTTCTGCAGGCACCAATCAGTTCTTGGCCAAATCCTGTAGAACCACTTCCAAAGACCCCAATGTGCGTTTCAATCAAAATGCTGAGATGAGGTGGCTCCGCGGACGCCGACATGCACAAGGATCGAAACACGTGCTGTAGCGTGTACCCATCTCCATCTTACAAGAGTACACAGGAGGGTCTGATCGATCTGATCAGTTGATATGGACACCGTGCGTAAGAGACGTGTGACGCTGTCTCGTTGTTCGAAGTGCCGGCAGCATGCTGTCAGATCACCAGAAATGGCGGTACGGCGGCGTCATGTCCCCTACTGAAGGGAATGGATGGGATAATTCAGCTGACTACGCTACAAAAAGCGCTCAGTTACCACCAACAAAGATAAACACCTCGCCAGCCCCGCAGAAAAGACGACAGCACAGGCGCTGAAAGCTCAATGGCTTTGCCCACGGAGAATGCCTGCACTTCAAGCGCTGCGCTGTCTTGTATGCACCCCTAGAATGAATTCCTTCTTAGACATAGAGCGCGATAGAATAGGCAGGATGGGTTAGCGTCAAAAATTCAGTCCATTACCACTTGTAGTTGTCTATGTCTAGTTCTCCGGTCCCCGGGTCAAAAAAACAACCACGTTATCCCAGGCTCTCTCCTCAGGAAGTTTGCTTGACTGTTCCATCAGTACGCGGGCAGAGAAACAGTACAGGACACTCATTCAACGTGAAACAAAGGTACACTGCTGAGCTACAGTGCGGACGTTGGCGGGAGCGTGGCAATGGGAGGCGGTGGCCATAAATCGCTGTGAAGGTTCTGGTCGGCTTTCTGGGTGGGGTGGCTTTATGGCACGTGTTACTAACACACCTGCTGTTTCATCAGAACCCCCGGAACCAGACTCATCGGATCTTGCTGTCCTAGTATAGGCAACATTGGAACCACTCCAGGTCTCCTTTGATGGAGGAAGACGTTCGAGATCCACAAGAGCTGTATGCCAATTGAAGAAGAAACGGCGTACGTGCGAAGAATAAAGATTGTGATTGACATTAGTCTTCTTAGTAGGCTCAGCAGCGGAACCGACATGTGCGTCCGCAGCTGGTATGAGGTATCATTTGACGATGGGTTCTTTTGGTCACGCACTACCAAACCAAAAACACAAAGATACGATCACTCTCACGAGCACCGTATATCCACAGCTTTCCTGGGTGAAGACAGTCTCGCGCATGATGGTTTTCATGGCACGCGCTACTAAAGGAATCTGAAGCAGGCGGTCGAGGTCTCGGCGCCGTTATCCCGCAATCCCCCCTTCACTTGGAACTATAATGTCCCAAAAAAATATTTAGCCATTGCTATGGTGCCGCATTGTAAGCGATGTGTAATGAGGCGCTAACCATTACAATGGCTGATTTTCGCTAGATCATGTGAAATATGTAATACTTTATGTATGAATCTGGGTCAAAATGGATTTTATTGTGTATGAAATATCCTTTTATGGAGCTATGTCAATGTGATCTTATGTCATTGGCACTGCATTATAATGGGGGTATGGACTTGTGCCATTAAAATCCATTACAAGCAATTGTCACGTGCCCAAGTTTTTTCCGACATATCAAGCTCTTCCTGCCCTTGAGACTTGGCTGGACGACTACGCCTACAACCGCCACGACTTTTTGTAGAGACCCTAACATTATACACACGTCTAGTTGTGGATTGCATTACCTGTGGCAAGCCTCGTCGGATCATCTCCCTTCGTTGTCCTCATTCTAGGAAGCGGCCGTCAGCAGTGCTGGTAAGCCTGAGGAGTGCCGTCGAACAAGGTCCTAATTCGAGAGTTCTCTCGGACCATTGTATGCTCGAGCATGTGGATGCGGTTCGACAGGTGAGTATGAACTTTATTATAGTCATGTGCCAGTCGTCTTCTTGTCGGTCAGCGAATAAAACAATGGTGGTCACGGGCGGAAACCTCTCAAAAACATTCCCTTGGCCTCAAGATGGTTAGTCTTACTCGCATATCTCTTTCAGGCGCGGATGCAGACCGTCGACACCACCGCCTTGTTCGTTTGCACATGATATACTTCCATTCAGATGCAACGTTCTCATGTTGTTCCAGCTCTTTCATCAATTTTTTGCACTGGGACTTCGCAAGTAATAGTAATCCTCCCATTGTTGCGGCATTGGGAGTGTCGTAGACTCCAGTTTCCAATGAGTAAGTCGCTGTTTTCCACATTTGTCCACTCCTTACTTACGTTGGACTATGCTGGCGGTGTTTTTCGCTTGCTACTGATGGGCCACTAGCTAAGCACGGAACCATCTGTGTTGATTGTGATGTAGAAGTTTGAGTAATGCTGTCTGAAGACTCATTACGTCTTGTACCTACGCATGCCAAGTACATTCGGATCAGATTCCAAATCAGCCGGCACCTGATAAGGACATTGGTACACGAGGTCCATGAGGGCGCATGCCTCGCGACTCTGAAGGCCGTCTCCCACAGTGCGTGTGTCCGACTGCGCAATAGTCTCACCCTTTAGTACCTAAACGATCACGGGAGAAGAGGGAAATTACTGTTAACTGCTTCTTTGAGGTGTGCGAGCTTCCCCCTGGACACTAGTGCTTCATATCTACTTCTCTTGGATGTTGAATCAAACCTTTTCGTTCCACGTACCTTGACCTCTGATGACGTAGTGCCGTGTAAACCTTTGCAACAATGACCAGTTAGCTTAACCATCCGCAGGCCCTCTTAATGGATACAGAAGGACGGACAGCGGAAAACATGATAGTATCACTGATGCACGTAAGCAAAGATATTTGTGTCAGTAAGCGCTAACGGTAACCAATCATAAGATAGATGAGAGTGTGGCTTGTACAACGAAGAAGTTCCAACGGTCCTGACCGAGGGAAGTAAACAACATACTATGCGATCACATGGGACGAACGGATTTGTCGTTGGCGCCTGCGTAAAGCTCATACCCATAAATCTCCTTCGCACGGAGGCAGCGTAAGTGCACTTCTCTCAGGTGCCTCAGGAAGTTTTTGCGCATGACCTTCTTGTGCGCCTTTGACGAACACCAGCGACAGATGACTTTAACATGCCATGCTATATCCTTGATGTCGTGGACGGCGGCAAAATGGTCTGCGCAATGGACGAATCGAATAGGTGTACCACACTCTCTACCATTGTCATCCCGCCATCCACACGGATGATACACATTGCGATCACAAACCGAACGTGCTTTGGGCAGTCTCGTCGGGGTTCCTGACTGGGCGGTGGAGAAACGACGTGCACGTCGGATTGTCCCTGAAAGATTTCCACCATCAATGCGGTCGTGCGAATGAAGCCCGCTGAGTGACAGCGGGAGTTGAATTGGAGGTGACGATGATTGTGGACATGAGCCCACGACCCACTCGGAATTGCATTTGCTTTTATCAAAAGTTCCATTTCCGTCTACCCCACCAGAGATCATCGCTGCGGTGTGATCATCGAGGATGTATGTTGCATGATCGCGAAAGAGCTGTGCTCCGTGATCGGAAGGAACGGGTGATGGATGATCGCAGAGGATGTGTACCGTGCGATCGGCGACGGTGGGTGTTGTGTGCAATTCCATCTTTCTTCCAGTATGGAATCCATAAGAGCCTGGCAGATCTGCAGGGCTCGTGTGGTGATGGTGAGCAGGAAAGGGGCATCCTAGATGCTCTCGCGAGGACTGAGAGAATGGGATCTGCTGGGGCATCAGAAAGGAGGGATTGGACGACATGTAATCGTTAGTGGTGGAGGTTAAGTCGGACTCTGATGAGGTCCGACACGGGTATGGAAAGGTTGTCTGGTGGTGTGTACTAAGGCGCAGAGTGAATTAGTTGGAAAAGACACATTGGAGAAGTGGCCCACTGTATTATCATTGGGGTGGAAAGAAGCTGAGCCGGAGTTGCCATGTCTGTTTCGATCTGTTCTGGTGGTAGTGGAACATAGTCGCTGTTGAGGTCATCTGACAGATGCAGTTCCTGAACTGACGGAAAGGGCGGACTCGCGAGTCCTGACGATGGTGCGGTTGAGTGGATCAGGCCCGAGGTGTGACCGTGAGAAAGAGGTAGGGAACCCAGTCCCGTAGCAGGTCCAGACAAGCCATTAGCTAGATCTCCGAATGTTGAAATGTTCTCGTTCTCCCGTGGGTAGCTTGACAGCAGTCCTATAGCACAGGGTTGTAGAAGGCCAGTTGTATACGGTGAGGGAAGTGTGGCATCGTCATTTGGAACACGATTGGAGGCATGGTCCTGCGTGCCCTCGTAGTCCCAACCCTGATTGAGCAAGGGCGAATCCTTGATCTGGATGAGAACATGAAGGGTACTTGTCACGTGTGGAACTTACGATACACGATCCTTCATTTTCGCTGGCAATATAGCCCATCGATAATGCGAACTGCGCACTCTGGCAACGTGGTGAGAAGATGGCAAGATCGATGGAAAGTGTTTTACATCTTGCTCCCCGTTTAGACGGCCAACTAGACTTGACGTAGGTAGACAACTTGACAACTAGAGTGACGTGTTAAGACACCTGTACTGAAAGTGGAGACAGTTTGCTGACCTCAGAGATGGAAACACGAAAGTCCTTGCTAGAACGGATAGTGAGTCAGTAGAATGTGATGAGGAAATGGCAGTCACCCTGTCGATGATATCGGACATTGCGCTTCCCGCCCATCGATGGTGGCAATCTTATAGCGATGCGCTGCGGCATAATAACTGTGGTCGAGATGACAATGGCGAGCTAGGGTCTGCAATGGTTGTACTGTCGACGTGCTCGGCGGTACATGATCCGAAAATGATAGAGTGAATGTTTTGTTCTGCATAGGACACAATACAGAGGGAAAACCAGAGAGGAAGAAAGTAAGGGAGAGGTAAGAACCCCATGGACGACGAGCAAAAGGCAACCATATTTTTAAAGAGTGTTGTGGAAATCAAGGCATGCCACTGTCCGACGAAGGAATACTGAACGGCGAACGCGTGGCAACGCTCCCTGGCCAAAAACGAACCAATAAAACCGATAGACAAACACTGTCAGTCATGGAGATACGATCTGACTGCGCAGAGGAGGTGGAGGTCGGCACTTGGGCGTACTTGCACGAGTAAAGTCATGAATCTTTGATTTAGGAAGCAACTGATCGTCGCAGCTATGGATTGAGGAGGACAAATGGCCACCGTGCGGTCGCAGAGACAAAGAGAAGAAGGACGGGAGTGCTTGACATGACTTCATTTTGAGGAGGGGTGGAAGAGGTGGTGACACGATGCAGGGGATGTGGGAGGGCCCTGCCACCTTTCCAGAACAGGTAACTGCATTTCTCGCCAGCAGAAATCTTCCGAATTTAAGATTGCACTTTTAAGTTTGTGGCATGGATTTACTGAACCCAACCTAACTGCAGCCTATCAACGAGTCGATTGCGGATGAAACGCGACAAAAGAAAGGTTGTGTATACGCCTTACCGCCCTCAGAACAGCCAGTGACTCGAGTGACATCCCACCAGCGCAAGGCACAGTCTCACATCGTGAGCAACATGAACAATTGTGTGACTCCCAGCCGCTATCAAAATATGGCCAGCGTTGTTCTCTGATCATGGGGTGACGGTGCGCCGGTGAGAAATCTGCAATTCTGGGATTCTTTGCAACTGCCAGACAATCCACCATACGTATCACTGTCAGCCAGGCAGATCAAGAATCCACAAACAGTTATGTAACTTGAGGCAAGAAACCAGTGACCACATCGGAAGTGTCATCTCATCAAAGCGAACACAGCTGCGGAACGTTCAGCACTCCAGCCTCGGCCATAATTGTATTCCACACGCTCATAGCACGCCACCTCATTCCACATGTTTTGCCGTTTTGTTTCATTGAATTCAAAATTTCAAATCTTCCTGCCCGCTGTGAGCTGGAAGACATGCCCAGGCATTACAGCGACCAATCTGGATCAATCGCTGCCTGCCTGCACCAGTGTGTAGAATGGCAATCTGAGCATATGATGGACAGGGCTTTCGGCAATAGCAGCACGGGAATAGATTGATTCGCAACAAGCATGTTTGACGGCTACTAATCTACACTTACATAAACGTACAACTCCTAGAGTCCGCCGTTCGTCATGTTTAGGGAACATATTTAAGATGGTAAATCGATTTGCCGGTAGCATTACCACAGTCATCAACTGGCTTTCATGCCTCTTGAGTCTTTTTTCGGGAGGAGGCTTGCCAAGATGTCCTGGTGAATGAACGTCAGCCATTAAGATCAGGTACGAGAGAACACAGGCGTGTGTTAAAGGATCCAGCACTTCCTAATAACATGTCAGATCGTACAGCTGCCTGACAGCCATGAATCGTGGTAACAAAGGATAGAAATTATGCAAGACAGACGAAGAAGATATGTTTGTTTTCTTACCGCTACATCGACTCAAGGTGTCACTTGACCAGAGCCTTTAAAACTGCGAGAAAAACCGCGTGGCCCCTTTCTTCTGGCGTGGACACTTCAAATGTACCTCCCTCAGATGTCTGACCATGCTTTCCCGCTTGACGTGCTTTCGCGAACTTGGGGGACACCAACGGCACTCGACTTTCTTATCAGACGCCATGTTCTTGATGCCATGCGCGGTAGCGAAGTGGCTTGCCACATCATCCAACATGATAAGGTTGCCACATACTGTTCCATCATCGTCCGTCCAGCCGCAGCGTTGGCCTGCAATATGACTGCGAAAGAGGTGTGCCGTGGGCGAGCTGTTCGGGATAACGACAGGGGAATGGTCAGCCATAGGTGACTCCACGAGCATTGAAGGCCTTCCGCCACTATAGAGATTGTCGGCGGTGGACAGAGGTAGCCGTTGTTGCCATAGCAGGGCCGTATTTAGAGGCAGGGACGAAGGTACCGCCAAGTCAACATTCCGACCGGATTCGCTACCGTCTCTGCACATTCTCTCGTGATTGTCTGCACGGCTAGCCTGACAGGTGGTGCGGGCGAGGAAAGATGTTGGCATATCAGTGAGATTAACGCCTGACGGATACGCGTTTGAAACGTCTCTATTGATCATGCGTTCATACAAGCTTTGAGAAGACAGTAGTGAGACGTCTGAAAGTAAAGACTGAAGCGGACTTTGGTAAGCAACCGGGTAGAAGGAATCTCTCGAGGGCGTCTCATCCCACCGAGGCACATCCATCACCGCAGTTTCGTAGGTACCAGAGACTGGGGGGTAGACGGAGTGTGGTAACGGTGGTACGGGGTGGACCTTAACCCAATTAATACCCTAGATCGAGACATATCGAGATCACCCTTACCAGGGAAGAACATCCATCGAGTCCAGTATGACTAGCTGGGTATGGTGGGACTCCAAAATTCAATCGTGCATCTTGGCCAACACAACTCGGAGCTCCACTCATCTGGTTAGGCATATAAGCTTCAGTGGAGGACACCCGCGTAGCATTGTCTTGAGGGTCTGAGACAGTCCCCTTCTGGCAAGGGGAGAATCCAACTGAGTTGACTGCACCAGTACACCCCTCAGAAGGGCTAGTGATCTGCACACCTCGCTCACCATCCCTGGCATGCGCTTGGGCAGGCGGCTGATCGGGGCCAATTTTTAGTCTTGGATAACTTAGGGCATCAAAGTTGAGCCTACGATAAACGGTACGTCACATCCGTTTCTCCCCAACAGTAATGATACAGGTGGAGCATGCTGGGTTCGTGATAAGTGCAATATTAATGGGGCGCGAACCGGTGGAACAGAAACTTACATCTTCTACGTCATTCGGGCCCGAGTACATAGCCGAAGCTTGAGCAGGTGCTATCAAATGGCTCGAAGCCTGCTGGCCATACTAGACGGATGTCAAGATTTCAAGTTAAACACCAGAATGGGCGGTTTGCAGACCTCTGAAAGGGAGGCAGGCAAATTCCTAAACAAGAATATGATGAACTATCAACGACCCACGCCGAAACGACACTTACCACGAAGATGAACCTGCTCGTTCCTGTTGTGGGATGCGAGCGTGGTTCAGATGGCACTCCCCGTGTGTGCAGGGAACACCCTGATAGATTGATGCTGTCCATGTAGGTGATTCTGTGAGTGCGTTTGCAAACAATGCTGAGTAAGGCAACTCGCGTTGCATATCCATTAAATGTATCGAGGAGAGCTAGAACTGAATGACACGGAAGATAGTGGAAATGAGACACAGTGAGCAGAGGTGGAAAGTTCTTGGATAGTTAGAAAGTGCCAAACGGATTACAGGAAGCCCTGTATCGCAGTTTTATACATTTCGACAGCTCGACGCGGCAGTGCTGGGGATGGCAGCCAACCACTCTGGAACGACTCCTGCAAAGTCATTACTCTCCAACTTCCGAGACACCAGCGATGTCTTGGATCTTCCAGCAGGTTACCTATGATGTGTCCCAAAAGACCCATCCCCACAGCAGGGCCAATGGGTGGACCGACCCTGAAGAAATACCAAAGCGGTGATTGCACAGCCCCAGGCCCTCCCCCATCCTGGGGCGTGAGGATACCAGAATATCATCCGTTGTCCGGTGCGCGGTAGGTGACTAGCCTCCCAAGGACATCGATCCTTGTGGAACGGAGGGCTTCATGGAATGCCGCGCCATCGACGACGGAACCCGAGATGCTTTTCACGGTAGTGTCGCAAGATAGACCTACGACCCATGCACATCCCACAACCACCGCATTTGACGATCCGAGTCTGCGACATGTTAACAATTCCATGAGCGGAAGCCAGGTGGGCTTCGCAATGGTAGCCTATGAGAACGTCACATATACCCCCACGCTTGTCTCTCCAGCCACAGGGCCGTCGATCATCAGAAGATACTTGTGAAGGGTCGGATTCTCGGTAGCGTCAAATGAAAACCCGGGTAGTGGCTGCTGCGCACCCGAAGTGGGGCCCACTACACTTGCAGGGTTGACAACGGCGTTAACGCCGCTACTAGAGTACGAATGCTCCGGATGTTCCGGAGACAGACCAGGATTTGTAGCTGGAACATTGCCTTCGGCGCCCTGAGCCGGGATTAATGGAGGAATGAATTGCGCGGGCTGTCAGACAACACGATGATCATTGATAAGTCACTGCCCCTCTATACATTGGGGTCAAACTTACGTTGACTGGCTCTGCAACTTGAGAGGGCATGCTGGCTTGCTGAAAAATAGAGCTATCATAACTGCTATTTGCAATCTGCGGGTAATATCCCGAGATCCACGGCCCCTAGTAAAGAGTATTAGGAATTTAGTATTGACAGATAGTTTAGGTGGTTTCCAGACCTCAAGATAAGAATCATTGCGAGGGCCATCGCTAAATTGAGGGATGGCAGTGAGTCATCAACACCGGAGGGACGATGGATGACCTACCCTAACGATTTTTCTCCCGGCTCCATGGTACGTTCACCTGTGGGGACGCTGACGTTGGCCGCCGCGCCGTAATGAATTTGGCAGAATGGAACGGTAGATGCTGCCGCCTCAGTAGGCATCAAAGTTGAAAATTGGAATTGCGAGGACATGGTTATGACAAGCCGATGGGGGTAGTGAATCCCAGAGGGATCGAGTTTTTTTACGGTTGAAGAAAGAGGAGTCCAAAAGCTTTAAATAAGACTGTAGTCGTTATCCTAATTGGGCGCGTCAACCAAAGCAATAAAGAAAAAAAGGAAACCATACAAATTAACGGCTGTTTGATACACTTCTACGTGGAAATCCACAACTGCACCCGGACGCCCCAACGCGACTAGTTGTGGAGGGAAAGAAGATATCGTGCCAGTCCTAAATTTGTCTTCGGGACCACGCAACGGTTATATGTACCTCTTAACTGTGACCTAAATTTACCCAACGCGGAGCGGTCGTGGCTGGAAATCCGAGTAGCCAGAAGCGGGACCAGCTGTAGAAAGGATAAGTGACACCAGGCTGGACAAATACGGAATACAAGAGGAGCCGTTAAGGAAAGTAGATAGGTACCTGTTTGGCTGATGACACTCGTATACATAAATGGGACTTCCAATCGAAGTATCCTAAGTAGCGTGGCATCGCCCCTGGCGTCCTGTGTTGGAGGGCCCAGGAGTAGACCAGGGACCCCGCAACAGGGCATCCCCCGGTCCTTCCTAGTCAATTCCGTCTGGATTTGGTCGCTCAGAGAAGATATACAGCTGAGTACCAATACTCACGAAATCGTATTGCTGCCGTAATCGCCCAACTATGCAGCTTAAAACACAGGCAGTCATCTATCAGGTAACGCTGAATATCAGCCTGAAGTAGCATCACGCAAGTAAGGAAGTAACGCACTGAAATGTGGGCAAGCAGCCCTTCACAAGAGAGTGCACCGCTTATCAACTTCCACCCCGGGAGCTATGTTACAAGTGACAAGCGCTCGGAAAACCATTAACCGTTCTTCGAAAGTTTTGGAAATGGCCCCACTACCGCGACAAAGAACCTAATGCCCTCTCTGAGGTTTATTAAAAAAAAAAAACCCCGTGTCATTGTGTCAGAGACTAACCTGAGACTCCACGTCTACTGCCAATAAAAGTGCCGAGAACGACAGAATGGTCATATCACGGCACGTATTAGCTTGGCATTCTTCGATTTTCCACTGGACTTGCATCGGTTTCGCGGTAGCTTGCATAGCTTACGATATCCTGTAAAGCCATATCCTGCCATATCATCGGCCCGTTCTATCAAATCGATATTGGCTTACGGGTCAATATGAGACTGAGGTGAGAATTTTGAACCTTGTCTACCGCACTTGAAACACAGAGTGCTTATAGCGGTGCTTGATGGCAAGGGACAAGTGTGAGAGTTACTACGTCGTGAGCGACTAAGTAACTTTGTCTTTGCCTGTATTTGGCTTATGTATGTACCTACCCAAATGTCCGCAAACAGTGCGGTATTTTCCCCTTGTGCCATGTCCCGGTGCAAGCGCAGTGCAAGCGTAGATTACAATGGGCCTTGCAAGTTCAGTCATCGTCGCTGATACCGCCACGTCAATAGCGCTGGCTTTGATTTCCTCAATTTAAACACCGAGATCGATCGCTCAGTTGATCCAACACAACGGTGGGGAGGGCAGTCCGCATGCACCGATGATTGGTCTTGTAGCTTCTCTATTCGTGTTGATGGACAGACAAAGTTCATGGGACGATGCAGTGGTTGTAAAGGGTAAACTGTCAAAAACATCGCCCTGTACAGCAACCTGCCTTCGCTGCTTGGGCCAAAGTACTTGTCTTCCGCGAATACTTGATCAACATACCAGTGCCAGGCCTCTCTGCTGCATACTTGGAAATGAAATACTTCATACGGTGACCGCTTAATTCTTCATGCTTTCAATGGGCCAATTGCGCTAACTTCCTGTGCTGCGCAAATTGATCCCGATGTACAGTTCCATCCATTACATGCGTATGCCTAGTGTCACGCCTGACATCCAAGGGAGAGAAGGCGATGGTTGCTGTAGAAGCGGTACGGGGGCTCCGAATTTGTACGCTGTTTGCTGGACGACGCGCGCCAAAGGGAACGAGAACACCCCTCACTTCTCCTGTCCGAATTTCTGTTCGGAGTGCGACGAAGAGCGCCGAAGCGAATCGTCTTAATCGTGAACAGCGGGTCCGCTCAGGTCCACCTTCGGCCCACGTAAACCAGGAGTCAAGTAAACGATCTGATGACTTCTCTGCGAACCCTTACTCTGCATACGTGGGCGAAAGCACTCCGCGCCTCGTGCGGGGCTGTGGAACTAGCAAAGTCGGACTATGCCAGGTACGCGTTGAGAGTCCTACTCGAGGAGGAAGGGGCCAGTGTGTGTGGCTTTCTATGGAGTTTTCTGCATGTAAGTAGTGTGTCCGTACCCGAAGGCGGTTAGGTACGGCTGGTGTGATCTTTTACAGATGTTTCTCGTCTCTCGATGATTTCTGCTGAGATGTTTTCTAGTTACCACATGAGAATTGGCATGGTACGTGTTCTCCCTCTCCAAGACTTCTCTTGTGCGCGTTATAATGTCGGGCAGGCATATCTGCATTGTCATCTACACCATTTTCTCCCCCCACGATGAAGCAGTGCAATCCTGCCAAAAGGGAACGTACGCATATACTTGAGGGAAAATGTCACAAGTGCAAGAAATGGATCCTCGCCGAAAGTTTAAAAGACTCGGGGATCAACGTATTGTAATTTCAATACTTTTCGTGCTAATGTAACGCCCAGATTAAGGACATCTACTGGTACGTGTGTCGACACAACCGGTCCTCTCGGACCTCACTGTGTAGTTGGCAGCATGCCGCGGCATGTCATCAGGGAATTCAAATCGAGGACGACGATGACGTCTACAAAAAGTTCAGGAACTTGGTCTGTGACTCCACAACTCCTGCAATCTTCTCTATTCCATTGCTCGATGCTTTGATAGTGTCCTCTCTGTACTTCGCTGTTACCGTGGTTCGTTGTGCTCGCTGTCCAAGCATATTGTACCACTACTACGTCGGTTGTGTTGTCCCCAAGTTGTAATTTTACTTCTGGGAGGCGCATATGCATCTGTGTGGTGCACCCGTCGTGCCCCACTGCACCATGTTTTGCTGGATCATTAGCATAACCCCAATAACAGTGAAGCAATTCAATTGCCATCCATGGACCTCAGTCTTCTGTCATTGATGTGCAGACTTTCGTTATTTGCTGTAAATTAGTACGTAGACCATTATCGACATCTACAATCTCACAATATGGTACCATAAAGCATGCTGGCTCTCTCAAACTTGGCTAGCATTCGTGCTGAGTTCCTCGTCGTTCCGCCCATGTTTAGTATTGCCGTGACCGAAAATCCCGTGTGACGGTTTATCGCCCATGTCGGTCATCTGATAAGATTCGACTTGCAGGAACACCTATAAAGATGGCCTGATTACTACCTGGATAGACCACTCGAGTATAACGCACCCACCTCTGGTTGCGTGCTTTGCGGCTGGAACACAACCGACTATTATCGGACGTGAGACATCCCAGCAAAGCATCTCCAGTTGGTTGGAAGTGCTCACCCCTGGATAATTGCTCCTGCCGTGGCTCACTTCGTTCCCTAACGATCTGTCAAATTTCCATGCTCCACGAGCGTTCAGAGTGGATAACATGCAGTTCGTGTATAGCTTTGATAATGTCATGCTGAATATCAGGTAGCTGGCAGAAGCATTGCCTGAGAGGTCCCATTGCAGCAGGTAGACAGAAATACTTACATGCTCGAACTCTGCAAACCAGCCAATATGAGCGCACTGCTCATATGATTGCACATTGGCAGAGAACATGACTTACGATGGCCAGATAGCAAGTCAGGTCTATAATAGCAATGATGGTCGTCAGGACTCCAGTCTGTACAGTCACTAGATTGGCCACACGGTCAGCAAATCTAGGTCTGTCAATCACAACACTAATATTACATGACTCACTCCTTAAAATCCGATTGATGGTGCTGGACAGTACAGGGTAAAGATGTTTGCGTTTCTGCTAGGTACGCGGATTAACTAGGACGAAACGCGCCAAGACACCACATATGAATACCTACCAGATACCATACAAGCGAAATGGCAATGGCCGTATCAGCGAGGACTGCCCCAACCAACCATGCCATAAGCTGTGACTCAAGGTCTAGTGCGACAGCAAGGTTGGCGTTGGTGGCAAATCTGATTGTAGCAGCAAGACAGCCTGCTACGCTGACTAGGGAACATAGAACGATGGCTGCCACTGCGAACGCGTTCTTGGTCAACACATATACCCGCCACGCGAAGAAATGTTGTACGCCCCCGCCAATAACGCCCTGTAGTGAGTTGTTAGGTAGGATGGGTGTAGAGGACGAAGACCAACCATCAGGACTGCATCTGCAGTTGCGCACGTGGAAGTCTTTGTTAGGCTGCAGGAAATAAGAACATTAGGAATGGATGCGCACTGGCTGTGAATACTAGCCAGGGTATTAGATAGGCCAGCTTCCACAAAAAAATCATGGACTAACTCCAACTGCTGGTCAGAAGGCTCGCCTCATCGCCTACGCCGGCAGGCCATCTACTTCAGCTCAATGTGTAAACGATAAATAAGAATACGCACCATAATGAGTGATTAGAACGTCGTAGATATAATAAATACTGATGGCAGAGTTGAGTGTCTCCACTAAGTACAAGAACACTAAGCTGGGTTTTGCGAGGGTGAAGGCATAGCATAGAAGAAAGAAATAAGACCAACAGTGACCTCAGCCATAGTGCATCACTATGAACGGAAGTTGGTTGGTCGCTCTAGGTAGTTCCTGGGCGTGACATGCACCTTTTGTAATTTGTGAAATATAAGTACGCTTGCACCGTGGCGACACCGTACAGGAAGATGTTTATAATCAGCCCAATCAAGAATGGTCCTTGACTACAGCCCGTACGAGCATTAGGAAGAAACATAAGTTGCCAACCAGCCGTTCATTTCCCGTAACGACTTACATATCTTGTGCTGGACTCGCCGCCATAGGTTTCGATGCCTCCGAAAGTGCAGGAGGACGATCGATATGGTGGTATTCTTGTTGAGACGGTGGACGAGAACAAACTGTCCGGTAAAGTTGCGAGGGAAGGGAACTGTATACATAAGTCGAAGTAATTTTTCCAACCCTCCCTGCTCTTCGGTGCGGTCTGTGTGCCCTGACCCATTGAAATCGGATGAACAGGGGTACAGGCGCCGTTAGTACAGGGGTTTCCCGATAGTACTAAAACCAACTTTCGCTTCGCGGGGATTGCCAAGTTTTATTTTTATTTTGATAAGTAATAGCCAAGGACCCTAATATGGTGCTGCATCTGTAACATTATGATACACAATTTTTTTCGAAGTACTTTTTTTTTTTGGTATACCGCACCTTTTTTTCCACACAAAAAATAATATATGTGGTGCGCAAACGTTTTTTTTCGGTATACTGCCCCCGACATATCACGTGACTTATGGTGCTGCATCTGTAACATTATGATACACAATTTTTTTCGAAGTACTTTTTTTTTTTGGGTATACCGCACCTTTTTTTCCACACAAAAAATAATATA
Source organism: Pisolithus marmoratus (assembly GCA_024613145.1). Taxonomy (NCBI): domain Eukaryota; kingdom Fungi; phylum Basidiomycota; class Agaricomycetes; order Boletales; family Pisolithaceae; genus Pisolithus; species Pisolithus marmoratus. The sequence continues at coordinate 88,140 of JANFAE010000166.1, forward strand.
TGTGGTGCGCAACGTTTTTTTTCGGTATACTGCCCCCGATATATCACGTGACTCACGTGACCAACCGGTGGCATTCTGGAATGCCACTTACGAAGTGATTCCTTTCCCACGACTTCCCTTAGGAGGCCACCTTAGGAGGTCACACGGTCACATGATCTGCCATGTGATCGAATACACACAGTGCCACATGAGAAAAATCCCGGTCCGGGAGAGAGCCCTGGCCCTGGTCGTAGCATCTGAAGGTCCCGGCCTAACCCAGATCCAAGCGACTCTTACTAGAGGGGCAGGGACACACGGTACTACCCTGAGTCATGTCACGTTGGCGCAACTCCCCTTTAGAGGTGAGCCCATGCTCCTGGGGTTCGAATCCCCATGGTTGACTCACTTATGTCAGTACATAAACTCTAAACTACCCCCCCTGTGGGGGGTTAGTTACACAATCAAGGCTCCGTGCATGATGAGCCACCTGCCCAATATGGAATACCGCCGGTTGGCCACGTGAGTCACGTGATATGTCGGGGGCAGTATACCGAAAAAAAACGTTTGCGCACCACATATATTATTTTTTGTGTGGAAAAAAAGGTGCGGTATACCAAAAAAAAAAAGTACTTCGAAAAAAATTGTGTATCATAATGTTACAGATGCAGCACCATATTGGGCTGCCAACGTAATAGAGGCCATTTTGCACGTAGTGCCCACGAGTTGCTTTTCGGGTTCTCCCCCGCACATGTGAAAGCCGCTGTCAGGTTTAAGGTTGTTCGACCAGTACGTCATACTGACGCCCGTTGTATGGCGTATGTCTACCAACTGGAAGACAATCGCGACCTCTGTTTCTCGGTGAATACAACGTTTTATAAAAGCACTGCAGAGTCGCACTATTTCGTTGCGGTCTGGTGTCTATTACTGTATAAGGATAGCACTCAGATGCGCTACCGCCTTACACTATCGCACAAGCACATCACGTCATCTCGGTAACGCTCCTACTAGCCGCTAGCTGTTCAATCAGGAAAGCTTACACGGAATCTGCTGACAGTCGCCACCACCGCATCTGACCATTGTACTGAGTTGAATTTAAGGTTGTCAGATCATAGTAGATTCTTCGCTGGTGGTGACCCGCGCCCGCCTACTGAGGATGATCATGGGGCAGATGAAGGGGGATACTGGAAGGCAGAGGCTGAGCTGCCGTAGCCTTCCAGTGTCTCCCTTCATATCTCAATTCATTCCAATAACGTACCCTCCCACATTTATCATTTCGACCTTTCGGTCGAATGAACGGAAAACGCTCAACGCACTCAGCACTCCCATGTGAGCTCTGACCCATCCGAACCGCTCTCATCACTTCCATGAGCATCGCCACCCAATCCATCGCTTCCGAACCCAAACACTTCCCCCAAGTTCAAGAACGGGTTGCTGTCAGGGAGGGGAATGTATCCTCCCCTCATCATCATTTTAACCATCGCTGTCTGTAGCAGACAAACAAATCTACACCTCCGACATCCGACACCGAAGAGACAGTGCGCGCAAGAGGTGCGGGCACTGAAAACAATGCATACGGGGCCGTCGGGATAGAAAGGGTGAAGGCCCGACTTCGGCCTCGATCCGGCCATCAAAGGCTGGGAACGCGTAATGTCAATGTGGACGAACTCCATCCTGACCTATAGGGAAGGAAAATGAAGGCATTATTACAGGCGATGAGGACGCTAACACTGGTGACACTGACCCATAGTCAAGGTCCGGTGGGCGTATTACTATGTTTGGGACACGTCACCCTGGACTTGAAGTTTCCAAGATCGGGTTGGACGTTATCAGTAGAAGGATGGGGGCCTTCAATATTGTCGGTAGTACCAATACCTTCTGCACAAGAAATTTTCTGTACCACTATGTTAGGTAGAAGAACCTCTTGAAAGCGGAGGATCTTTCACGGTCTCAGTTCCAAGTGCTACAGGTGATGATGCAGACCTCATTAGTCTAACAATCGGGGGAGAACAGCGGGCTGGGCTGGACGGAGAGCGTATCAGGAATAAGTAGTCCAAATGGTGAGTCATCGTCTCGCTTCATGGCTGTTTTACCTGTGCTTGATCGCGGTATAGGTGACGAACCGAAGGAACACGGAAAGAATCGTGGAGAGGTGAATGACGAAGGTGGGCCCGACAGTGTCTGTATCGATGGTTCTATCAGAGGGTATTAAAAAGGCACGTGACTCCGATTCGTACAACGTCGACTCCTAAGTACTATAAGTCACTAGTCAGTCCATCGTCCCTTCAAAAGTGAAATCAACTGGTTGGTTTGCTTCCCACGATGAAATGGGGACAACCAGATCATTGTGCTTCTGCTCACACATGAACGTTGAACTATGTATGACTTGGTTGGATATGACATTGGTCAGGAGCAGTGTCGTTGCGTACAAGCGGCTTTCGCCTCTATTGCATTATCCCTACTCGGGCCACAGGAAACGTCTAACAATGCTATCGAGCAGGACCTTGGTCGACGTACTGGCACCGCAAGTTATTCTACAGGAACTCGTAGAGCTGGACTAATATTCTCCATATCACATGACTATCTAAGAGGATGAAAATGACTGGATTACTACTGCCATGCGATGCACCACTAGGCGAGTGTTTTTGACACGTTTGTGGAAAACCGGCGGTGACGATGTCAAAACTAGTAGTGGGAGCATAATTGGAACTTTGACTTTGTTGTCCTCTGAATGGAATGCAACATTTCCTCTCTCAGTACTAAGATCGATAGACAAAGCTTAATCAATGGACCTTCTTAGTCTTCTACGAAGATACTTCGTATAAGGTTTCACTCCAATACATGCTTTTACCGTGGACCATGCCTGACTTGATTACGTTTACGGTACAAGGATAACAGTATGCGTTAGATTATAGTGCGAAAGCGGAGCAAAGCACTGCATGACAACGGGAGGCAGCGAGCACAATATTGGCAATGACCTGCGGACCTATAGAGACCAGTCCAGAGGCTTCACAACCCGTTTCCAATCGTATGGTGGAAGAAGTTGTTCGCAGCATCGGTGTCGTGAGTAACTTTGAAGATCATATTGCCAACAGGTCAGTGATTGGAATGTGCAGGTAAATGGGTGTCACGAACCCTGTGGGTCTTAGCTTTTTAGCAGTAAAGCAACACGAATAAAACTGACATACTTATGTTTTTTCACCATATACCATTCATTTGCCTCGTTCTTGCCTCGTGTGGAGTTGCTTCTCGACTTCTCCGTGTGCCTCCGATGTCCATGTGACCAAGGGTCCACACAATCTCTTGGTGATTCAAATTCATTTAGTCCTTCTGTCTAAGATAGGCAAGCTGCAGCCACGCAGAGTGACCCTCCCTTGATAAAGGATATCAGAAGCCTAATAGAGCCATACGTTAATCTTTCTGTGCGCGAAAAGGATCAAGGGATCAAGGATACCAGTGATCAGCTGATATCAATTGGGTGGGAGGTGAATTTGGTCGTGCAAGAACAGTTCAAGTAAGGCTCCTGAAGAAGGCTGGTTGTTCCTCAGCTAGTACGTCTACCAGGCTTATCTGACGTGTTGAAGTCCTTACATACCGTTAACAGAACCTCAAGCAACATAATAGTGTCCCTGCGAAAGACGAGATGCGCTCAGCTATTAAACTTCAATGTTAAGTACAGCAGGGAGTGGGGACACAGCGGCGGGAAGCTGGTGTCAGATAGACTGGTGTCAGGAGGGCAAGGAGGCGGTGCATGTAATTCTCCCTAATAGTCAGTGTGGCGGCTAGCGATCGGTCTTTGCTAGTACTTGTCGGTACCGCCAGAGGCCAGCCTAGCTGTTCCACCGTCCATGGAACAGTCCAGCCCACGCATTACATGTTATCGCCTGACCTCAACCCTCCCGTGTCCTCAGCTATGGTGGGCGTGTGTTTCCATTTTTGTGCTTGCCGTCAAGTCCCACCAGCACAACCGCCTCGTTTCGACTTCTATTTAAACGCAAAATTGGGGACCGTCGCAATCGATTTTTCGGGAGTTATCTAGTGATTGGCTTGCGTAGAGAGCGCGGATGAGTCCCTGAAATGGTTCAGCCAGGCTCAATTCCTCGATTCCTATTATAATACTTAGTAGCTACGGCGTTAATTTACCCGGTCCAAGAAATGCTAGTTAGCATTGAGTTGTTCCAAGAGTTCATAACAACTTTCCATTATCGTAGTACAAAGTCTATCTAGAGCTGCTTCTGGGCCCTTCCTGGCAATCCCTACAGTGCGGTTTTTGGGTTTTCAAATCTCCAGACTTTCGAAAACCGTTGTAACAGTATGGAATAGAATTGGTTGTTAGGAAGGATGACGAGAAGTAACTGAAATAATACAGTTAATGAGACCACCTGAATTCCCAGTATACGTAATCCTATTTTCAGCCCGAAACTCTTGGTACACCTATAGGTATCCACATCTTGTTGAAAGTCAGCAATCATCGCTGGCGACCGAATTTAAGGTGCTTCTCTCGGAAGTGTCTCAAAAAAGAACTGCGCATCCGCCACAAATCGCAAGCACCGCACCTGACAAGCGTCCTGCGCGATATTTTGACGATGCCATGGGCAGAGGCCAAATGGCGCTGACAATTCCGCCCCACGAACTTGCCGCATATCTTTCCCTGATTGTCTTTCCATGGACAAGGCCGTAGATCACCCAAGGACTGCGGCACCAATTGCGGAGGCAACTGGGTCATGGAGTTTGTGGAGTGAGGTGGGACAGGGTGTGCCTGAGAAGTTTCCGGCAGAAAGCTTGCTGTAGCGAGGGTAGACTCTGAATTGTCGGGGGCGCTGGCATCGCCGCCGGGCAATCCCAAGTACCCTTGGGAAGGAGGAGGATAGGTGGAGAGAACTTGACTGATTTGGTCTCGGATCGCGGGGGGGATGATTTGAGCAGGCTGTCGAGTAACATGGAAGTCATGAGTGGCTACCTTTGTGCGCATGAAATCAAACTTACGACAGATCCCACATTCGGATAGCAGGATTGGGACGGGTAGTGGTTCAGTTCGCTCTGCACACCATCCTGGCGGCCAGAAAAGGCAGTAATGTCAAGGGAGTCCATCAACAGCGCAGACATGGTTGACGTTCCCGCCCCACGCGGTCGCTAGATGATAATAAAGGTTAACCTGCTTGCATGAAAGATGTGTACAGATAGCCAATTCACCTCCTGATGCCACGGCTCGCTTGTGTAACTGGAGGCCAGATAATTTGCGTCCATCCATTCACGATTATCCTCCCATCCGGGCTGGGGCGCTGTGCAATCGAGATGGTGAGATTTTGTCCCTATGTTCGTCGTCATGTCATCAACAACATTTGGTACGATTGGAGATCGTGCTGGAGCTGGAACGTCTCCGGTGGGCACGTGTCCAAATGGCGGAAGAGCCACGTTCGAAAGTGGAAAGGACCATTCGTTCCACTCGCAGAAGCTCTGTAGGTCTGGGTAACCGCGATTACCTCTGAGAGTTCCAAGATTGATAGGGTTCGCGTGGTCGTATTCCATACCACACCTAGCCACACCCGTCTGGACGTCATCCTCAATATAAGGGGAAGGGGTGTCATATAACGGTGGCTTTAAAGGTGGAACCTTTTGATAATTTATGTAGTTAGCAACCCAACACGGCACCATCCAAAGTCAAGCCTACAATAAATGACCCCCCATTGTCTTCACCGAGTTGTGTTGGGTAGGGAGTAACAGGTTCGCCATTTCCTACATTTCGAGCATTGCAAACCGGACACGTGCGGTCGAAGGCGTGAGCCTGGGTCTGAGAGAGGGGGCTTGCGTTGGGCACCTATTATACGGAGGGGAACCCTACGTCAGTACCCTGCGGATGCCGTCGGCCAAGGTTGAAGGCACCATGAACGCATCCGCATTTTCAGCATCGTCAGCAACATATAGTGCGGGCGGGGCATACTGGGATCGCGATAAGCGTCGTAGCTAAGTGCTCAGCGGAATAGCTGCTTACATCTCGAGTTTCATGCATTCCGAAGGTGAGCGTCTGGATTGGGGGCCGTGCCACATGGCTCCGAAAATGCTGATCGTGTCTGCATACAGGATATGTCAAAGACTGGTACAGAATATGAAATCGCGCTCACGCCAATGGTAGCATGACCTGGTCTTGGTGCAGCACGTCTTCGCCATCGGAGCAGTACTCGGGGACTGCATCATACGGACTGTGACCAGGATCGTACTCCTGCTGTTGCTGCGGACATGCCACATCCCCAGAGAACGACAACGACAAACGATCTGGCACGATAAGCATGCTCGGCGACAGTGTCGGATAGCACGAAACACTTTGGATATCTGTAGAACGGATCACGAAGGCGCGGAGATCTCTGGGGAAAAACAAAGTGGAGGAGATAACAGAGAGGAGCGGGAGAAGCGAAGCTTTTAATTGCAGCCTCTAAGTACACATCATCGGGTGTGGCAATATTTGGCAGGCCGCCACCGATGAACGCAGTGGGACAGGAAACATGTAGCTCCGAGAAGAAGTAACCTCTACTCCAGAATTGGTCACGTCGAACTGCTAACACATCGATCCAGCTGTGGTTGTATGGTAGGATGATCGCATGGCCACACCCTTGCATTCGAGAATGCAGCGACACGATATCGGCGCAAGGAAATGGAATCTTGCGGAGATAAATAAGTGTCAGCACGCCGAGACATGCTCCATGAAATATCAGAATGTTCTATGTAGTCCGGACCTTGAAATAACAACAGGTTATGGATCAGTTGTTCTGGTCAGTCGCAAAGCCTATGAGTGTCATCTCGACCGGACAGATAATTCCCGGGGTAACGTGACGGTGAGTACGTCTGTGACCAGAACTGGGAGCCTTTCGTTCCCTAGTATCTGCCTTGCAGGAACAGGTAATGTGGTACGAGTCGTCATGCTCGGCAGGGCCTGGATCATCGACCTTTATGGCAGGAAAGGACCTGAGGCTCTGCAGGAAAACATTAAAAAACATTCCTGTATGGTACTGCAAGGAAACTAGGTAAGACACCGGCACTAACCATCTTGGGTCGTCCACTGCCCACTGGAACGGGTACAACAATAGAGTGAAAACCGCGCAGAGAACGGCCGAACCGCAATATGCGAGTCCAAGTGTCTCATAGTTGCCCAATATTTCAACCAAACAGGACTACATTGATCTCCATTTATTTGCGGGTGCGGATGACCAGTAGAGGCAGAGCACCACCCATAAGCGCATTCATAGAATGGAAGATAGAAACGGGTCGATGAGCAACGTCCGTGAGGAAATATAATTGTAACAGCACAGTTAATGGGATCCCTTTTCGCAGTGTACGTAAGACCTGTGTGCAGATCAAAACAAATGTCTATCAAATTTGGCGAGCATACAAGTATTCATCGTCCCTACCAGAAGGCAGCAGTCCATTGGTTCTACAATGAATTTCGCTTTGAGCGAAGGAATCCAAGACATCTCCCAAAAACGTCTTAGAACATATTTACGCATCTTCATCTCGCCACAAGCACCGCACCCGATGCGCTTGCTACCCGATATATTGACAATGCCACTCCGTACGTTCGCTGCCTATGGCCCCTTGATTGACTTTCCATTTGCAGGGCATTAGATCGTCGAAGGACTGTGATGCCACTTATGGAGGCTCCTGGGTCGCGGAGATTATGAGCTGAGTGGGAAGGAGTGTGCCTGAGGTGTTTGAAATGGAACGCTTGCCATGTCCGTGACGAAGGTAACCACTGAACTGCCTGTGGAGATGACGGGACCGAATGTCCTTGGCAAGGTGGGAGGAACATTAACCTGGTCCGAGACCACGAAGTGTTCAGGCTGTCACGTGACATTGTAAGCATCAGTGGGTGACTGACCTGCAGCTTACGGTGACAGATCCCACATTTGGTAACTAGGAATGCATAGTCTGCTGTACCTTGCATACCACCCTGGTGCGCAAAAACGGCGGCGGTATTCAGGGGTAATCCACGCAGAACGCCGATGGAGTATCCACAGTTTGCATATCCGATGTGCACGATTGCTGGAATATGGTAACAGGCATTAAGCTAGCTGTATGGAAGAAAAATGTAGATAGTTTCCTTACCCCGGGAGGAAGGTCATAACAAATATTGTCACTGATGTAGTAGATGACAGTGAAGAGCCAGCACATTACAAACAGTCGATGTAAGACAGTGCTTCGGTGGCCAAAAGGATGTTCGCTGTCCTGGAAAATGTTCATCTGGTGGGAAATGGTCGCTGGGTACTGGGCCACAGTGAAGATGACAAGCAGGCGCATCATATTCTACCACTGGCGTGGAGGCTAAAAACACTGGGACAGCGGGGGCATAGTTGGTGGACTGGGAAGAGGGGGTGTGGGCAAAGGAGAGTGTTTGGCAGGCTGCAATATATATGGAGGCTATGGGTTCCCTAGAAACTTAGATATAGAAAGGAGAGCCAAGCACCTAAGTGGCGATGTGATGGCGTCGTTCGCAGTTGGATATCCCCTGGTCGGAAGACAGGTAGGAACCGAAAAAGATAGGAAAAGTTCAATACGGAACTCCTGGGAGAACTGCCGCCCATACGGAGGTAATAGACCTGTCGGAACATTGAACTTGGAGAATAGCCCAAGTATCTGAAGTGGCGACGGGATGGCATCGTCCCCGGTTACATCTGAATGCAACATCAATATAAGACGGACGTGAAGAATCTCACCCAACATGACTGTACACAAACGCACTTACCTCAAGGCGTTTTGTCGGTACATGGTGCTTGTGATGCGGGGAGGTAGCGTTTTTCGTTGAAATCGAATTTGACTTTATTTGGTCAATCTACGCTACTTGTGTTTGCGGACAGCGCCCATCAGGACTGGGCTTCCAAAAACAACTGCTCCTGTGCGTCACGCCAAAGGATAAACAAAGTTCAGATGCAGATTATGATAGTCTTGATGAGGCATGTTTTTATTCACTTGCAACACCGATCCACCCTCGCTGAGACCACTGCTTCAGCAGGTACCCACTTTCGTCAACGTTGACTTTTTTTTTTCAATTTGAACGCTGAGGTCGATTACTGTGCTATCAATCGGTTAATAATTCAACTTTTTGACGCCGACGCCGAGGGCTGTATGCGGGAACGCTAGTAGATATGATCTTGTCAGCGGCGCTGTGGCTGACCTTGGCGTTAGAGCACCATCAAAACAGATAGCGAAGAGAGCGATCCATGTGCCTTTCTTCGGGTCTTGCGAGTTGCGCTGCGTTGCACATGGTGTATGTTTACATATATGTTTCTAGTTTCTCGCGGCTCGCTAATGGACAGAATTAATACACCAGATAATCTGGCTATGAAGGCTGTCTTAGAGCATGGAGCGAGATGAAATGTTGTATTCCATTCGAAGGATGATGAAGTAGTCAAAGTTTCAACTATGTTCCCACCTTTTTCGACCTGTTCACTAACCTCTGATAAATGCGAGGAGCCTACGTGGTAGGGAGAGTGTTAGCCTCGATATTGGTAAACAAGTCGCGCAGGGTCCTTCTGGCAGTAGTAGTTGCAATGCAAAGTTATAAGGCTTGCGACGACATCACAATGCAGGATCTTTCAGAGGCTAGTTTCCAGCCTGTACTTCAGAGGTAGGAAAGAAAGAGTTCCCGTACAGCAAGGTACGCGGCCCTTTTTATAGAAAGAGAATAGGCACAAGAGTGTCAGTCTACGAGTGACGGGTAAAGTAGGATCAAGATACGATAAGAGGTGAACATATCTGTCACAGACTACGCACCCGCTCGTCAACACCGGACCGAAACCCTACATACGCTCAATCAAGTAGTGGGCATGTTCGATAGTGTTGTTGGTCATTTCTTTTGGAGTATGGTAGGGGCGAAAGCAGTGAAAGCTGCTTGTACACGGTGACACCGCTCCTGAAGGCCTGAATGGTGCCACATCCAAATTATAGCCAATGTATAGACAGACACATGGTCATGCATCATGTGTTGACTCTCACTGCTTCACCGCGAGAAGTACCTCAGAAGGCCAATAGATAAAGCTCAGTCAACGGACCTTCTTCGCCTTCCACGAGTAAGTGTTCTACATACGCTTCCTTATTACTCGTGGACCATGCCTCAGAGGCCTCAGGCTCCACATTTCTTTCGTCGCCTGTTGCGGCTTCCTGAGTAGGGAAACAGTACGGCACACTTTGTTCCTGATTTACAATGAATTATAGCACGGAAGCCGACAAGATCACTGCGTAGCAACGGGAGGCAGTCAACAGCAATACTTGTGGCCGTATGGAGACTTGTCGAGTGACTGCACAGCCCGCTTACAAACGCACGGTGGAAGAAATCTTGACAGGATCAGTGTTGTGAGTGACATTGAAGATCGTATGGCTAACGGGTCAGGGATTAAAGCGCGTGGGTCTGCGGGTCATGGATACCATGAACCGTAGATCATGTAGTCCATGGGCTACGGTAAATTCCAAGCAATTCCGAAGGGCAGCGAAAAGTTCATCGGAGTGCATATCGAACAGTCACTAGTCACTAGTCATGTCCAAAGAGCAACCCACTCACACGAGGTTCTATAGCATCACAGTTTGGCCCGTTACTTACACGCTACGTTTTTCACCTGATTCCAACCCTCCTGTGTCCTCGTCTGAGCGAATTGCAAACTGTGTTTTCCTCTTGTGCCATATCAAAGTGAAACCAGAGTCCCAGGGAAGGCGTAAACAACAATTGCTCTGGAGAGGAACTATAGTCTTACTTCCCTTGCAACGTTCAATCATCGTCGCTGATACCACCACGTCGGTATCGCTGACTTTGATTTCCTCAATTTAAGCACCGAGATCGATCACTATGCGATCAGTCTGTTGTTGATCTGACACAACGGTGGGGAGCATTCCGCGTGCAACAATGATTGGTCTTCTAAATTCTCTATTCGTGTTGATGGACAGACAAAGTTCACAGGACCACGTGGTTGCAAAGCGTAGAGTACATACCGTCAAAAACATCGCCCCCTACAGTCTTCCGCGAACGCTTGATCAACATACCAGTGCAGGGCCTTCCTGTTGCACACGTGGAAATGAAATACTTGATACGGCCACCGCTTCTTCATGCTTTCAATGGACCAATTGCGCTTTCAGCACCGTGGAAGGTGATCATCATATGATGGACAGTTCCACCCTCTGTCTAGTGTCACACCTGACATCCAAGGGAGAGGCGGCAGGGGAAGCGGAGTTCCAAATATGCCCTTACCCGTTTTGACTTCCTCACTGACGGTTTTTCCACGGATGTGCCAAAATGCTCGCCTACTAACAACACGTCACACAGCAGCGGTGACTCCATCATTATCACCCTATTAGACGGCTATGCGGCACGGACAGTATCGGCCTTGGTGCTGGTACGCTTGACCAAGGACCTCCTCGATAGTGTTGTTAGGCGTTTCTTGTGGAGCAAGGTCAACACAATGGAGGCGAAAGCGGCTTGCACACAGTGGCACTGCTCCTGACCGACGTCATATCCAAGTTGTAGTTCATGTTGGGAGCGCCTGAGTGTAAACCCGTTGTCTCTCCTATGCTGTGATGACTATGAACAACCTGCCTTCCGGCTGTTGGCGTTCGTACTGTCCTGAACCCCGCTCCCCCGGTCCGCTGCGTTTAATGATGAGAAGCAGCCCCGTAGGTCGATAGACAAAGTTTAGTCAGAAGACCAAGTTCTTTGTCTTCTACACACGAGGATATGGGTTCATCCGATACAGAGCTTTCCTGTGGATCATGCTTTAGATTCCAAAGCTCTTTCATCGCATGCCTCGGGCACCTTAGCATGACACGCTTTGTTTCTGAATTCACATTTACGGTACGAGAACAGCGGTATGCGGCAGATTAACTTGAAGTATAGTACGAAACAGGTGGGTATGGCGTGGTATGGCAATGGGAGGCAGTGACGGCAATAACGGCAGTAGCCTGCGGTCCTACGAAGACCTATAGAGAGGCCTCAAAATCCGTTTACAAACGTATCGTGGGAGAAGTTGGGGCCAGCGTCGATGCTGTGAGTAACTTTGGAGATCGTATTACCAGCGGATCAAGGATTAAAATGCGCGGGTTAAACTTTGTAGGAGTAAAGAAATGAGAATATAACTGACATGCTCACCGTATATTCATACCATTCATTTACCTCGTTCTTGTCTCGTGTAGAGTTGCTTCTCGACTTTTCCGTGTGCATCTGATGCCCATGAGGCCGAAGGCCTACGCAATCTCTTGGAGACAGATTCATTTGGTCCCTCCGTCTAAGATAGGCAAGCTGCAGCTACGCGGGTCCCTTGATAGAAGACATCGGGAGACTAATAGAGCCTTATGTTAATCTTGCTGTCCGCGAGGAAGATCACGGGATCAAGGATACCAATGATCGACGTATGCAAGCTGCAGCTGGTATCGATTGGGGGGGGGGGGTGAATTTGGTTGTGCAGGCATAATTCAAGAAAGACTCCTGAGGACGAAGGCTGGTTGTTCCTCAGCTAGGTCTACGAGGCTTATCTCCAGAAGTTTAGTGAGCAGGTATGTAACACTAGGTTAGAGTTCTTACATACCGTTAACAGAACCTCGAGCAACATAGTTGCACTCCCATGACAGATGGGATAAATTCAGCTGTTAAGCTCGTTGTAGCGGGCACACAGCGGCAGGAGGGTGGTGTCAGGAGGGCAAGGATGCGGTGCATATAGTTCTCTTGAGCCGGCGGTTGGTAGTCTTTGCCACTTGTCGATACCGTCAGCGACAAAAATGGGAACGCATGCCTGTCTTAGCGGCAGACACAGGTGGGTTGAGCTCAGGCGATAACATGTAGTGTGATCTCGCGAGGTGCTCCATGGACGGTGGGACCGCCAGGCTGGCATTTGCCATCGAATGCCACAGGGACAACCCCGTCGTTTCGGCTTCTACTTGGTATGCGAAACTGAGTATTGTTGCAGTCGGTTTTTCAGTACTTATTTAGTCAACAACGGATTGGCTTGCGCATAGAGTATTAGGGCGGATGAGCGTCAATACTAGTTTCACGGGAAGTGGAGACATGCACACTCGGGTAAGCACATTGCCTTGGCTATCACATGCCCCACTCGCCTGCTGATTTCCCCGAAGAGGTGCAACAGATTCCTTGACCAATCTGATTATGTGCATATGACTCGCCTATCAGTCATGCTGTATGGAATGATGGAAGGGTTCTGTGGCGTTCCTAATTTCTCCGTGCCTTACCTCTCTCCACAGGACTCCCATGGCGTTCTCGTGCCGTGAACCCCTGGAAATTTCGACACTTCGCGGCAATCTAGTCTACTGCAACATCAACCACCTGCTACGATAGATTCCTGTTCGAAGGCCGAAACAATGGGCTCTCCATGTTCTCGAGCGTAGCATCAGGTATCCACGCCTCGTCAAGACAGCAATCGCTGCTGGCGACGAAGCCCAAGAATGAGCCCTCTTATGCAAAGCCATCCACTGAAACAACTACAGTGCAGGAGTTCAAGTGTGCTTAACAGTTACCCAATACATCAGCTCAAACCGGACGACGAGACTTCTATGTATATGTGAATCTATAATAGCCAGTGGTGATGGATCAGTGTCGCCCATGACCACATTCATAGGACGGAATATAGATATGGGGCAGTGAGCAACGTTCACCAGGAAGTAATTGAAATGGCGTAGTCAATGGGACCGCTTTTCGCAGTGTGCGTAAGACCTCTGCAGATTAAAACGAATGTTTATCAGACTCGGCGGGTATATGAGAAGTATCCACTGGCCCTACCAGAAGACAGTAATCCATTGGTTCTATGCGGCATTTCGCTTTGAGCGACGGAAACCAAGGTGCGTCTCCCTAAAATGTCTCAAAATATATTTGCGTTGCTGCTGCTCGCCACAAACCCCGCACTCGATGCGCTTGTGACCCGATATGTTGACAATGCCATGGTCCTTTGCCAGATGATCCCGGCAATCCCTACCCACGAGTTTGTCGCACACATTCTCCTGATTGATTTTCCACTTACAGAGCCGTAGATTGCCTGACATTGCTTGTGGAGGCGCCTGGGTCGTGGAGGTTGCAGAATGAGGTGGAAAGTTGGCTCCTGCGGAGGTGTTCACTGAACTGCCCTTGGCAATGACGGCGCCGGCGTCGTCGCTGGGAGGTCCTAAGTGTCCTTGGGAAGCAGGATACGTGGGAGGTGCCCGATTAATTTGACCCGAGAGCACGGGGGGAATGGTTTGTGCAGGCTGTGGGGTAACATGGAAGTAACAAGTCATTAACCTTGTGTACGAAATTGGACTTACGACAGATGCCGTATGTGGTAAGGAGGAGTGCGGTAAGTCGTTGTAGTGTCCTGTATTTTGCACACCACCCTGGTGGCCAAAGAAGGCGGCAGTGTTCGGGAAGCCTGTATGGGACGTCCACGGCACAGGTATGGTTGGCGCTCCCGCTGTGTACGGTTTCTGGATTACAGTAAAAAGTGTTAACCTGGCTACACGGAAGATAAATATGGACAGTCCACTTACTTCCTGATACCCCAGCTTGTTTGAAGGAGAAAATGGTGCCCTCTCGCCGGAGGCCTGATAACTTCCGACCATCCCTTCACGATTGTCAACCCCACCAGGCCGGGGTGCAGTACGATAGAGGGGAGATATCGTCTCCAGATTCGTCGCGGCTTCATAAGCGATATTTGGTGCGATCGGGGGTGCTACGGGTGAGCGCTCGGTGTGCACGTGTCCAGGTGGCAGAGCCACGTTTGAAAGTGTTACACCTCCGTAGCCGGGCTCTGCTCCGAGAGGTCCGACATTATCAGGGATCGCGTGGCCATGTTCCGCAATCCTTGTAGGGACACCAACCTGAACGACATCATAACTAGAAAGGGTACGGTTGTCATGCGATGGCGGGTTAAAGGGCGGAGCCTTAACAAACGCATTAGCAACCCAACTGTGAGGTAACGACATTGTGAATTCGTACATTTTCCTGGTGCATCTGGTGGTGGGAGTGAGCCTGGCCGTGAGGGAGGGGAGGCGCATTAAGCGCCTGTTGTACGGAGAACCCAATGTTAATACCTGAGGATGCCATTAACAGAAGCTGAACATACCATGAACATGTCAACATTTTCAGCACCAGCGGGCAGATATCCTACGTGCTGAACAAACTGGGATTGCAATAAGCGTCGTCTTGGGAACTCAATCGAATAGCTACTTACACCTGGAGGGTTGGATGTTCCTAAGGCGCCCAGAAGGGCGGAAGAACCTGTCAAACCCCTCTGAAAATGCTGATCATGCCAGCAATGTCTTAGAATTCCCTCAAGGCAAAGATGGTAGGACGACGAACCTCGGGTAAGACCATGGGAGAACCATGTCTGAATATAGGATGTCAAAATTTGGCAACCAACTGGCAGAGGCGCTCACATCCACAGTGGGCCCATCCAAATCACGCGCGATACACCTTGTCTATCAACGTAGTACCAGGTCGCATGCGGCACGAGGATGGGACCCCACTCCTGCTGTTGTGAGCGAGCTACATCCCGGGAGGGTGGTGGCGGCGAATCGTCTGGAAGGTCGTCCAAGTCGGACGGCGGTGTCGGGTAGAATGATCCACTTTCCATATCTGCAGAACGGACCATGAACGAGCGGAATGCTCGGAGGGTGTGGGAGGGATGCTGGAAACGAAGGAGAAAGGTGGAAAGTCCAAATGCAGATCTTAAGTACACTTCCAGCGCGGAAGTATTGGCAGGCTGCCACCGACGTAGGCCAATCGCAACAGTCCAAAACGTGTTCTGGAAACATCCCGGAAACCTAAACTTCTCAGGGGGGAAACCCCGAAGACACTGACACAATTGTGTGACTGTACTGTCGGGGCTGCGCTTTGAAATTGCAAATGAATCAACATGGTACTCGCGGAAGTAAACGTTTGCTGGAACAGGTCCCCCGTCCGACGTTGGAAGGTTCCATGGAGTGCAGACCTCGAAATGGTAATGGCATCACCGGTAAGTTTGTCCTCGTCGATCGCAGCACAGTTATGTCAACCCGACAGAACATTCCGGCCGACGGGGCGGCGAGTATGGATTTGGAGCCCCTGAATCCAGTAGAATTATCTCCGAGTATCAGGGCTGGTGACGAGGTGACATCGAGTTCGTGATATACATCAGCGAAAACGAAAGTGGTAGTCCGCGGGCCTGGGTCACAATGTGGCGTTTACGGCAAATAATTCGTAGTTCTGCAAACCTTCTAATGAGAACATTCGAGGGCGATACTGGAAGCCACAGCTTTGTGATATGACTGGTACTAACCAACTTATGTAAAGCCCTCCACTGGAACAGGTGCGACATTGGATTGAGAACAGCGAAACGAGCGGCTGGACTGCAATGTACCAGTTGAAGTATGTCTAACCAATACTTTAGCCGAAACCGAACCACATGACTGCTATGTATCCGCGGGTCTATAAGGACCAGTGGTGGCGGATCAGCATCCCCCATGACCGCATTCATAGAACGTAATATAGAAATGAGTCAGCGAGTAATGTTCACGAGGAAGTAATTGAACAACGTAGTTAATGTGACCCTTTTTGCAGTCCACAGACGACCTGTGTGCAAATCAACACGAAAGTCTATCAAATTCGGCGAATATCTGAGAGGGATGGTCGGCCCTACCAGAAGACAGCGATCCTTTGGTTCTAGGCGGCATTTCGCTCTGAGCAGTGGAATCCAAGATGTCTTTGTCCCTCAAATATGTTTGCGCATTGTCTCCCCATAGGCATCGCACTCGACGCGCTTGCTACCCGATATGTTGATAATACCATGGGCAGAGCCAGATGGTCCTCACAATCCGTACCCAAGAGCCTGCCGCTTATGCATCCTCGACTGTCCCACTCGCAAGGCTTTAGATCACCAAAGGACTGCGATGCCACTTGTGGAGACTCCTGGGCCGCGGAGATTCTAAGCTGAGGTAGGAAAGGATATAAGAAGTTGCCAACAGAGAGCTTGCTGTGTTATCCACGGCGAGAGTGGTCACTGAGCTGACAAAGAGGGCCATCGCACTGGCATCGCCGCTGAGTGGTTCCAAGTGTTCTTGGGAAGGGATAGAGAATGTTTGAGGAACACTAACTTGATCGAGATCATGAAGGGAATGAACTCTGCAGGCTGTTAGGTAACACTGAAATTATCAATGCGTAACTGACCTAGTACCCGTGTCAGAGTCGAACTTGCGGTTAAAAATCCCGCACTTGGAAAGTAGGAACCCGAAAACTCGTTGTAATCTGGTGTACTTTGTACACCACCCTGGCGCTCGCAAACGGCAGCGGTATTCAGGTAATCCATATAGAACGTCGGTGATGCAGACACCGCTGGCACATCCAACTCACATGATTACTGGAATATGATGGAGGTGTTAAGCTGGCTGCACGGAGTGGAAATGTAGATAGTCTCCTTACCTCGGGAGGAAAGCCGTAACAAATACATGACGACGAGGAACCAGCACAGTACAGACAGGAGACGGAAGACCCTACTCTGACAGCAAAAAGATGCTCGCTGTCCTCGGGGGTGGAAAACAGTTGACACGATGGCTGCGGGAACATAGTTTCGAGGGTGTTGGTGGACTCAAAGTAAAAGCGTATGGAAAAGAGTGTTGGGTTGGGGGGCGGTGTAATATATGTGGAAGCCACGGATTGCTTGGAACATGAGGACGGAAAGGAGCCCAAGTACGGAAAGTGGCGACATGATGGCATCAGATACCCCTGGGTAGGAGGTCAGACAGGGATGCGGATAAGTCCCAAGTGAAACTGCCGGGAGGGCTACCTTCCATAGGGAGGTAATAAACCTTCGGAGCTAGCCCTACTATCTGAAGTGGCGACTTGATGACATTGTCTCCAATTGAGCGGGGTGCGTCAAGCACATAAACTAGGAGAGGTATGAGAATGTGAACTTTCAATGACATTGACTTACTCCCAAAAATCCGGTGGCGCGCCAGATATACACCAGTGGGGTTGAATCTCTCAATCGAGGAGCCTTCTCGGACTGGACGTCGGGTCTCTATTCTTGATCGCAACTCGTCTAACTATGGGGAGGCCCAGCGGCCAAGGGGTGGCTGCCTGCGGTGACAATGGCTGCAAATCCAGATGACGCACAAAGCGAATGCACAGAAACTTGCTGAGACTTCCGCTGGGTAAATCAGCCAGCTTCAACGAACGCTGGCGTTCAGCTGATGTTTGGGTTGGGGGTACCTCGTCGCCGAAAATAAATATAGAGGTGAAGTCCAAATAGAACGACAGCGGCGGGTGTCCATTTACAGTGCTGGCTCTCCGACTCTGCATCGGTAGCCTGCAACATCTAACGTGCTCAGAACGTTCGGCAGAGTATACTTGTCTTTGTTTTCATTTCAAACCGCCTTTCGCCGCAATCGGTTAACCAGGACGGAGATCCATCTGTAGAGACTGTTACTTACACGTTCGCATGCCCCAATCCTGCAACCCGCAAGTAAGGGTCCACCGGATGTGCTGAGCACCAGTCATCAATCATCGACTGCCTTGCACCGCGCAGGTGAGCTGTGGAAGGGCAGGAGGAAGGGAAGTTTTTGGCATGGGAAAGTTGGATGTTTGTGAACTCACCAGATATACGTTAGACACAGCGTCTAGTTCATTAGAGACCCGCCAACAGACGCCTGTGGGAAGCGAGTAGGTACACCTTGACCATGCGCGGTGGGCAATGTAGGCCGTGCCAGCAACAGCGACAAGGACACTGCTCCTGAACTTAGCGGGAGCCGAAGGCCATCACAACAGAGACTAACCTGAACGTTGCTGATTTCCGATACGAAATCAAAGTGGGCCAAGATGACTCCATGGTAACCGTTGAACCCCAACGGTAGCTGATTGAACCGTGGAGTACTAGCGAAGACGTCAAACCTGAATGCAATGTTAATTTAAGACTGAAGAGGGAAATGTGGATCTCGCCCATCATAACGCAGCGTACATTATACAGTAGTGCTTCACTGGCGCATGAGAGGATGATGGTGAAAGGCGTCAAATGCTGTCAACACCGCTGTCTGCGTGAGACCATCACTTGAAGTTTGACCTAGCACGTAACGTGGGGATATCAGCTGGGTCATTGATTGATGCGCCAGGCTCCAAATAAGGGTAGTTCCTTTGTCAACAAGTTCATTGCCGTATTTTTCGTTGTGCATCATGTCGAAGCGCAAACAAAGTTCTGATGCGGCCCAGATGTAGATTACGGTAGTTCTGATGAAGAGGTACGTTTCACTTGCAATGTTGGTCGCCTTTGCGATCGCTGATACCACTGCTAGCGCTTCAGTACTACAGTATACACCCACTTCGGCCACGATCCATACTTTTCTTATTGTCTTGAGCACCAGGTACATCACATGTTGACTCGTTACTTACAGGCGACGTTTTTTCACCCGATCCCAATCCTCCTGTGTCCTCGTCCGAAGGAACTGCAAGCAGTGTGCCATATCAAAGTGCAAACAGAATCCAAGCGCAAGCACAAATAACAATGGCTCCGGGGAGCCACGATTTTTTACTTCCTTCCCTTGCAACGTTCAGTCATCCTCGCTGATACCACTATACTTCAATCTCCTCAATCTAAACACCGAGATCGATCACCATCAATCCGTTGTTGATTCACCACTGTCTGTGTGTGTACCGAGTACGATGTTTTCCTTATGCTTGTTGATGGTCAGACAAAACATGCAGGATGATCTGGTTGGGCAAAGACCATAATGCTGTCAAAAACATCCCCCTCCACGGCACCCTGCCGTCGGTGCTTGCACCGAAACACTTATCTTCTGCAACGCTCGATCATCATACCAGTGCCAGACTCACCCATTGCGCATTTGGAGATGAAATACATGTACAGTCACCCTGCTTCGCGCTTTCATTTTTCCGAATCGTACGAATTCCCAGTGTGCAAGATGATCCTTTTAGCTCCACCGACTACATGCTTATATGCACAGTATAGCGCTTCGCACCCGAGATGGTCGCCGCACAGCGAAATTCGAAGTGGTACAAGTTGTCCGAAAGCTCCGAATGAGCACGGAGTTGGCTGATGTATCCCTTACACATCTCTCTCGACAAGAGTCACAGATATTTCGAAGAGACTCCTTGACACCGTCGTGTGTACTCCCCAGAGACCCAAGCAATCTCCATTACAGTCTGCTGCAACACTAATTATCTTAGCAAATCCGTCTGCTGGAATGAATGTGACAGTAGAATGAGAGCTTCGGAACGAAACGAGACTGAGTGGCCCAATAGTTGCAAACGTGTGTCACTGTTCGTGAATGCATTATTCGAGCAAGAAATAAACGACATGACCAATAGTTATTTCTAGGAAGTAGACCAGCGTCGTTTATGACTTGAACTGTACATTCATAAAATGGCATCGAAACAGGTCACATAACAAGCGTGAGCAACGACGATGACGAGGAAATAATTGGTTAACCGGGACCTCTTTCTCAATGTAGGGAGGGAGAAACAAAAGTCTCTCACGCCCAGCATACAGTAGGTATCCATACCTTAGTAGGAGACGTCAATCACTTGCGGCCTTTCACCTCACAGGCTTTCACTTTCCAGCGATGGAATCCAAGATGCACCTCTCGAAAGTGTCTCACAAGACATTCGCGGTTCAACGTAGAGTCGCAAGCACCGCACGGGACACGCGTGCCGCGCGGTATGTTGGCAATTCCATGGGCAGAAGCCAGATGATACTGACAATCCTCGCCCACGTACTCGCCGCATATCCCCCCTGATCGCCTTGTCACGGACAAGGCCGTAGATCATCTATCATCGAAGGACTGCGGCACCACTTGTGGAGGCTCCTGGGTAGGTGGAAGGTTGGCTGTGGTGAGGGTAATCACTGAACTGCCAGTGGCGACGACGGCGCCGGGATCGCCGCTGACCGGTCCCAAGAGTCCTTGGGAAGGAGTAACGTACATGGGGGGGGAAACCTGACTAACTTAACCCGAGATCACGGAGGGAGTGAGTTGTGCAGGCGGTTGGGCAACACAAAGGTCACGAGTGAACTTTTTGTGTGAAAGCCAACTTAGGATAGCAGGTCCCGCATCTGGATAGGATATGTCGTAGTAGTTTGGTGCAATCTGTGTACCAGCCTGGTGGCCAAGAAGGCGGTGGTTTTTCGGTGAGTCCACAAGGGTACATCGACAGCGCAGACACAGTTGGCGTTCCCGCCACCTATGCTTGTTAGATTACGGTAATAAACGTTAAACCTGGCTGTGTGGAAGATAAACGTGGATATTCTCCTCACCTCCTGATGTTACGGTTCTTTCGAATACGACAATGGTGATATCATGCGCAAGGGCTGATAATTTCCATCCATTCTTTCACGATTGTTCCGCCCGGGATCAGGTAGGGGGGTGTTAAATTAATAAAATTCGCATCCGGTATTCCGCAAACGAAGTAGGCACACCAAAGGGAACGGCATCGTCGACAGAAGGGGAATGGACGCTTTCTTGAACAAGCTAGGAGTATGAGTCAATGGAGTGCCAACTCGTACATCTTGTCCGTTCCAAACCAGATGTACCTGGTCAAGGGAGAGAGCCTGGGTGAGTGAGGGGTAACACGCATAAGGAGGTCGTTGTATGGAAGTGAGACTGAACCCCATCCCTAGGATACCATTGGCCAAGGTTGAACGTACCTCAGCGTTTCAATATCGTCAGCGACACATATGTGTGTGTGGAGCATACTGGGATTGCGATAAGTGTCATGGTCGCAGAATGGCAATTTGCAACTTGAGTTCCATGTGTTTCGAAGGGGGGCACAAGGGCTGACTCCGGTGCCAACGGCTTGGCAAATACAGATCCTGCTAGCATTATCTTAATATTGCCTTTAGGCGGGGAAGATGGTAGGACGGCGAACCTCAGAGAAGACCTCATGATGACCATGTCTGAATACAGGATATGTCAAAAGTTGGTACTCAATGTGAAATGACACTCACGTCAACGGTGGGATGGGCCGGTGTTGACGCAGTAGATCATCATCATAGCGGTACACATGGCTGAGATCGTACCTCTGCTAGGATGACGGCAGCGAATCGTCCGGCATGTTGCATATCCACAGAACGATCCACGAAGGTCTGGAGAAACGGATAATGGGTAAATGTGCGAAAGGGAAGTGGGGGATGTTTGAAAGGAATGGGAGACGTGAAAAAATCGTCTGTACGATACGGTGTACCCTGTAAGTGTTTAAAACGTAGGCATGGCAGCGTGAACCTAAAATTTTTTCCCAGAAAATGCCTCAAAATGTATTTGCGCTTCTTTTCTCCACAAGCACCGCACTTGCGTGACACTGGAGTGGCACAAGGTCACACCGTGGGAAGGGAGACAACGCACTGTTTCGTGGGAGAAAAGGCAGGCAGATCTGTCGTTTAGCGCGTGCATGAAGCCTGTAAATGTAGGCTCTCTGCTTCGAGCATAAGCAGCGCAAATGCACTTCCCTCACATGCCTGAGCAGGCTTTCGCATAGGACCTTCTTTTTCATTTTTGAAGACCACCACCAGCAGGTGGCTTCAACATCCCATTCTATATTCTTGATGTCATGAACACCGGTGAAATGGTCTGCACAGTCGTCATACCTGATAGGCATACAATATTTTCCGCCGTTGTCATCCCGCCATCCACACGAGTTATACACAAACCACAAATCGAGCGTGCTTCAGGGAGTGTCGTCGGTGAGCGTGACTGCGAGGGTGACGAAACGACGTGCATGATGAAAAGTCCCTGAAAGGTTTCTGCCCTCCATGCGGGACAAGGTGTGATCGTGCGGATGAGGCTCGGAGGAGTTGGTTTCGGAGGCAGCGACATTGAGAATGCACGTTGTATGATTGACAAAGTGGCGTGCTCTGAGATTGGAAGGCATCGGTGTACAGATCTGTCTTGTTTCAGCATGCAAATCCACAGAAGTTCGGCGGGTCTGGGAGCCTCGTGTGATGAGGGTGAACAGGCTGGCAGGGATAGAATGTCATGCCAAAAGGTGTATTCTAAGGCATGAAGCGAATTGGTTGGACAAAGCCTATTGGAGGAGTGACCCACTCCTTTATCAGTTGCACTAGAGATAGATGAAGCCTAATAGAGACATATGTTAGTCTTTCTGTGGGCAGGATCAAAGGACCAAGGTTACCAGTGATCGACGTATGCAGCCGGTCTCAATTGGGGGGAGATGAATTTGGTCGTGCAGAAACATTTCAAGAAAGGCTCCTTAGGAGGAAGGCTCTGTGCGCAAGAAGGATTAGACCGACATACGCGGCTGGTATCGATTGAGGAAAGGTGGTTTTAGTCGTGCAGGAACAGTTCAAGAAAGGCTCCTGAGGGCTGGTTGTTCCTCAGCTAGGTCTACGAAGCTTATCTCCAGAAGTTTAGTCAATAGGCGTGTAACACCAGGTTAAAGTTCTTACATACTGTTAACAGAACCTCGAGCAACATAGTTGCACTTCCACGAGAGATGTCTCATCGTAGCGGGGACACAGAGGCAGGAGGCTGGTGTCAAGAGGGCAGGCAAGTGGTGCGTATAGTTCCCTTGAGTCGGCAGTTGGTAGTCTTGGCCGCTTGTTGATACCGCCGGCGGCCAGGTCGTCCATGATGCACGAAATAGCACGTTATCGTTGACCTGACCTGACTTCAACTATTACATAAGGCGGGCACGTATCTCCATTTCTGTGCTTGCCACTATGCATCAAGCTTCAAGTCCCACAAGCGCAACCCGCATGCAAAATTGGGCATCGTCACAGTCGCTGTTTCAGGATGAATAGATTGGCTTGCGCGGACAACAGTTTCACGGGAACTGGTTGTGGAGGGACGCAAACTCGGATAAGCACATTCTATTCCGGATGCCTTCGTCGCCGCATGCGCGCACTAATTTCCCGCCGAGGTGCAGGCCTAACAGGTTCCCTAACCAATCATATTGTTGCGAACCTTGTGACTACATAGTAAATTCGACTCGGTCGCTGGGGTCATTACGGAAGGCTTCTGTAATTTCTCCATGGTGCCTTATCTTGCTCTACGTTTCCTTTTCGGGTACGGGCACACAGCACAGGCATCAACATCAATCGAAGCGGAGCCTGAATACAATGCTGGACCATTTGCACGGACCCACGTGCAGGAGAAACGGGTAACAGCACTGCTGGAGAGATGTGTTAAAGCAATCGACTACTGTGAGACTGGAGGTTGTACATGCGAAATCATCACTGTAGTTGTAACAAATGCTCTGATAACTTCAAAGTCTGAGGATAGCATGGAGTCTAACTGCATCCAGCGCTAAGCTGGCCCTTGCACGCTGTTGCCCTCAACACCATTCGACAGATAACAAGAAGCACACAACCTTCGACACCCAGGATGCTTGCAAGGCCAGCACAAGGGGCGTTACTGGAACTGGGAAATCTACCCAACCTTGATGAGGAAATCGAGGGAGGAGAAATCGTCCTCCGCACTGGCCACTCCATTATGCGTAGAGGAACACTGCGCTCGACAAACAAAGCAATAGCGGTGAAGACTTACCTCGGGATGGATGCGACTGCAGCCAAGGTAGGGGTCTTTAGAAACACTCGAATGGCTTTACTTGCTAGCCCACAGCATGCTCTCGACGAAATAACCATCTGGTCCCAGCTGCGGCACTGCAACATCACGACGCTGCTAGGAATAACCACCAAGTTTGATCCCACCGTATCAATGGTGACGGAGTGGATGGAACGAGGGAACGCGCGTGACTACGTGAACGATGTGGTTGTGGATCCCCGACCATTGGTACGCCAGCGTCAATCGGCTATGCATGACGATAACACAGTAGCCCAGTTCTTGGATATCGCACATGGGTTGAACTACTTGCATGAATTGGGAATTGTCCATGGAGATTTGAAGGGGGTAAGTCCCAGTTGTGCTAGTGTGGGTTTTGAGTGACATGCTCCGTAGAGAAACGTACTGATTTCCGGATTGGGCCATGCTCTCGTCACTGACTTTGGGTGCTCGTACCGGCCCAATCCATCGCCTGGCCTCGGCGTCGACCCGCCTCGTGGTGGTTCAGTCCGGTGGTTAGCCCCGGAGAATCTGGATACATACGCTATCAGTCAAGAGGCAGACATATGGGCATATGGAATAACAGTGCTAGTAAGACCCACCCATCATGCAACTGCGTGGGGTTTTCATACCCGTATTTAATGCATCTTATTCCATGCAGGAATTATTTTCGCGGGAGGATCCGTTCTCCGAAGTAAACAAGGATGTTCCTATCATGCGTCGTATTTCCAAAGGACCACCAAGTCGTCCAAGCGACCAATCGACATGCTCCCGTTTATCCAACAGGTGGTGGAGCGTGTGCTTGGAATGTTGGAATCCAGAGCCATCAGCACGCCCTACGATCAAAGATATCGTGGCCAAAATAGAAGAGTTGAGTGAGAGAGGGGAGGATGAGCGGGGAGTCAACAAGGACAGTAGGGGAGAGATGACGGCACGCGAGAAGCGGGCAGGATGGCTGTGGGTAAGACTGCGACAGTTCTATTTACTGTCTTTTTCACGTGACTTGTCACCCGTGAGAAATTACATCAAAAAAGATGCTCCAACCTTCGGTGCTCTCTAACTCGCCGACGCCAACGTGGAATTTGACGAAAACCATACCATTCGACTCGGACAGGTCAGGTGCATCCATCTACAAGGGTCCGAACAACAAATTCGACAATTTTAAATTTCGGAATTTCGAGGATCTCGGGATTCGCAGATAAGGTATGTCTGGGCTTCTCTGCAGCCGTCTGAGGCTTGGGATGGTGTTGTAGGCATGCCCCAGGGTCAGAAAACTGGTGCAGACATCCAATGGGCAGTTGTGCGGCTCTCCAAGTTTCTCGATCATGAAAGGATTGGGATGTGCCTCAATCTCTCAACTCGCACAGTTCAGCGAGTTCTTTCCCATTTCCACGCAACTGGAACGATACCAAATGACAAGGGGGATGAAGAAATGATAAAAAAGCCAAGAAGTAAACACCTTCGTGATATCGACGTTGAGGTAAGCATTCTCTATATTCTGTGTTACTATTGTTTGAAACCTCGCCTTCCTGCTCTCACAGTTCCTTTTGGGCACTGTACAGAAGACTCTGGATTTATACTTGGATGAACTCCGTGAGATCTTAGCTCAAAACTGCGGAGTGAATGTCTCGCTCTCACCCTACCACACCATCTCTACCTGCAGCGGACCTACCAAATGAGGATCTACCTCAGGCACCTGAGATGGTGTCTTTTCCTGACATTATACGTTGGTTCTCATTTCTTGATGAATGCCTACGTCGTGATCCACATGCTGATGTTACCGTGAATTTTTCTGCCTTTGGACCCGTCTTAAGAGCAAAAGGATTCCTCAACATTGCACAGCTTTCTCGCAACTACGCCCCAGTGGAAACTCTTCAGGCATGGTTAGGGGTGGAGGTTGGGACTGCTCTCGTCATCAGGTCATATGTGGACATGGACTTACAGGCTGTAAAAGTGGGGAAGCAAGTTTTACCTCTAGACAATTAGTATCCTGTTCCGATTTGCCGATGTTGCTCAATAAACTGCCCTGTTTTGTTTTCTAGTCCTGGCCAGCAGCTATGCTGAACAAAAACTCATGAAACTTGAGAAGCCACGCATGACTTTTCCTCATGCAGCTACTTTATTTCAGACTAACATTCAACGTAGCCTGTAGTCCATCACTAGAAATGCCACAGCACCACCCACAAAGAAAAATAACAATGAGTATCTATTCCAGATACTAGCACATCTCACACTCCGCCCGGCTGATCTCGCACAGCTAAAACATCCCTGCAACATGCAGTGGTAGATCAAGACTTATTTGAATAGGTATCATCGCAGATAACCTTAGAAGCAAGCATGAATGCAGATATGAGGAGATGGTGGCCAGATGATCCCCATGCAGCCAGGAACTGCACCTTGAGCCAACGGAGGAGTATGAGCATCATAACAGAAGTGGAAACAAAACTCACTGAACCATGCAAGTTGAGAGATTGAGGCACATCCCAATCCTTTCATGATCAAGAAACTTGGAGAGCCGCACAACTGCCCATTGGATGTCTGCACCAGTTTTCTGACCCTGGGGCATGCCTACAACACCATCCCAAGCCTCAGACGGCTGCAGAGAAGCCCAGACATACCTTATCTGCGAATCCCGAGATCCTCGAAATTCCGAAATTTAAAATTGTCGAATTTGTTGTTCGGACCCTTGTAGATGGATGCACCTGACCTGTCCGAGTCGAATGGTATGGTTTTCGTCAAATTCCACGTTGGCGTCGGCGAGTTAGAGAGCACCGAAGGTTGGAGCATCTTTTTTGATGTAATTTCTCACGGGTGACAAGTCACGTGAAAAAGACAGTAATACTGTTTAGTTGGTGTGACAGCAGGTAACATGCTGGTTTTCTTTTGCAAATTGAGTATAATCTCCTTCCCACCTATGATTTGTCAAACATGGTATAAGCGCATCCTGAGATGTTGACACATCGGAAAGTTCGCTTAATATTACTGTAGGAGTTGGGGACCGCCAGCAATTAATCTTTATTCATGTAGGTCTTGACTTAAAGAGTCTGTGGACAATGCGATGGTAGAGCTTAGTACACTAACTGCAGAAATCTCCGGAAGGGGATCACCAGAGTTTAGATCACGCCTGGATCTTGAATCCCAGCATAGTAGTTTTGAAGGTCTCGAGAGGACCAACTTTTGCGTTGAATTCGACGGGCTTGCTTCAAGGGTTCTTCTTTTCAAGGCACCCCCGACACCGCTGCCCTCGGTTTAAGGGGACAAAGGTTCTTCCAAAAGAACGAGTGGTTTGATATAGAGGGTTGAGGTGAAGCGCAACGGCATCAATGCAAGGTCAATGCATAACATCGATCATTTCCGAAGTTCTCAGAGGCCCGCCTCATGTATTACGATTCATGATCAGGTGAGTATTCTAGAGGCAACTTTGGGCGAGCTGGCGACCCTAGTGGGAGGGTTCTAAACATGTGTCCTTTCCAAGTAGGCTGGCCACGTGGAAGTTTGCATAGATCCTCTTCGACAAACCATAATATATAAGACGCTCAAGGTCAAGTCAAATTCACACGCCCGATCTCGGGATCCTGCCTGTAACCTCGGTATCATATACTAGTGGTAGTGTAAATAATAATAATAATCAGTGCAAAGTACACACTACGTGTCCAAATCATACTAGCAGTATCTTAGAATTCCCTGCAACGGGGGGAAGTGGGTGGGATGGCGAACCTCCGATAAGATCATAGGACGATCATACCTGGATACAGGATATGTCAAAATCAGCACTCAACGGGAAATGGTGCTCACGTTAACGGTAGGATGGTCCGGTTCTGGTGTTGTACGTCTTCGCCATCAGAACAATACCTGGGTACTGCATCGTACAGGATGCGCCTAGGGTGGCATTGCTGCTGTGAGTAACTCGCAGCCCCATAGAATGGCGGCGACGAATGGTCCAGCACGACTTGCATGTTGGACGACGGCCTCGGGTAGGTAGGACCACGTTGCATGGCTGGCTTACGAAGGTAAGAGTTGGACGGAAAGAACTGGGTAAAAGGAGAGTGAAGAGATGTTAAGGAGCAATGACAGCTGAGATCTGAGAGGTAAACCCCATTTAAGAACTGCAAGCACGGCACGTGACGAGCCTGTTCCTGTTACACGTACCTTGGGCTTAGCGCAGATGATGCTGACAATTCCTACCCGCAAGCTCGCCGCATATACTCCCCTGGTTGTCTTGCCACTTACAGGGTCTTAGACCACCGAAGGACTGTGACACTACTTCTGGAGGCTCCCGGGTTGCGAGGTTTATAAAGTGAGGCAGGAGGGTATGTGTCTGGGAAGTTTCCGGCGGAAAGCTTGCTGTGGCGAGGATAGGGTTCTACATCTCGCTCTCCGTTCAGATGGCCAACTAGCCTTGAAGTGGGTACTTGAGGCGCCGGAGCGGGTATAGTTGGACAACTCGGCAACTGCAGTGGGTAACGGCGCCAGAACTGTCATTAAAATGTACCTCCCGAATGTGACGTAGGACGCTATCACAATTATTTTCGGAACCGCAAGAACTGCACGTGACGAGTTTGTTTGCCTGGTATATTGGAGATACCGTGGGCAGAGCGCAGATGCATGCTGACAATTCCTATTCGCAAGCTCGCCGCATATACCCCCCCTAGTTGTCTTGCCACCTACAAGGTCTCAGATCACCAAAGGACTGTGACACTACTTCTGGAGGCTCCTGGGTTGCGAGGTTTATAAAGTAAGGCAGGAGGGTATGTGTCTGAGAAGTTTCTGGCGGAAAGCTTGCTGTGGCGAGGGTAGGGTTTGGACTATTGGGAAGCCCCAAGTATCTGCGAGAGGAAGGAGGATACGTCAGGAGAATTTGATTGGCTTGATCTGAGATCACGGATGAAATGATCCGAGTCGGCTGCCAGGTAATATGGAAGTTGCGAGTGAGTGGCTACCTTTGCGTGAATCAAATCAAACTTACAATGACAGGTCTCGCACTTGGATAGGAGGGTTCGGATATGTAGTAGTTTGGTGTATTCTGGGCACCGGTGGCCAAAAAGGCAGAGGTTTTCGGGGAGTCTACGTCGTACGTTGGCAGCGCAGGAAGGGCCGGTTTACCCACCGCCCACAGCTGCTAGATCATGGCAATGGGCGTTAGCATGGCTCCGTGGAAGGTACATGCAGGTAGTTTACCTACCACCTGATGCCGCAACCTGTTTGAAGACGACAATGGTGCCATCTTGCCAGAGACCCGACAAGTTCCGTCCGTCCCTTCATGACTATTCCCCCTTCCAGGCTGTGATAGAGGGGGGGGGGGGGTATCGTCCCTACGTTCGTCACGTATCCATCAGCGATGTTTGGTTACAATTGGGGGAGTTGCGGGTGCTGCAACGCGCCTGGTAGGCACGTGGCATGATGGCGGAGATGCGATTGAAACTGGAGACAGTAGTTCGTCCGAATCGAAAAAAGTTTTTACATCTTGGTAACCGTGATGTCCTCCGAGTCTAGGAGTACCGAGAGCAATAGAGTTCGCATGCACGACATCGAGTGAAGGAGCCAAATGTCATGTAATGGCGGCTTACAGGGTGGAACCTTGGTTCGATTAACTAGTAACCCAGTACGTTTGCCAGAGTCAAACCTACCATCAAAGAGCCACCACTCGAATGTCAACGCCTACACCCCGGACACTGCAAACCGGATGGAATCGGCCAAGGCTGTGAGCCTGGGTATGAAGGAGGGAACCCTATGTTAGTACCCTTAAGGTGTCTACCATGGCCAGAGTTGAACGTACCATGGACCCCCAGTGGTTTCGGCGTCGTCGGGTGGATATACTGCGTGCTGGGACTGAAATAAGCGTCATGGCTAAGAGCATAGCGGAATAGCTACTCACACCTCGAGTTCCGAGTATTCCTAAGGGTGACGGAAAGGCTGAAGGATGTGTCAGACGACTCCGAGAGTGCTAATTATACTAGCCATGTTTTAGAATGCCATTTAACGTTGAGAAGATGGTAGGATGGCGAACCTCGGGTGAGAACATAGAATGACCATATCTGAATACAGGATATGTCAAAAATTGGTGTCCAACGGGAATGGTGCTCACATTAACGGTAGGATGGTCCGGTTCTGGCGTGGTACATTTTCGCCATAAGCCGAGTACTTAGGTACTGCATCGTACAGCATGTCCTTATGATTGCCCTCCCGTCACTGCTGTGAGCAGGCCATTGCATCCCAAGAGAATGATGACCACCCAGCACGACTCGCATGTTAGACGACTATGTCGGATAGGTTGAATCAGCTTGCATATCCATGGAATGGACCACGAAGGGGCGAACAGCTCTGGAGAAAGGCAAGTGACGAGCCGCTTGTGTATGCATAGGGCGTGGCAAACGCCTGGAAACTGCGCCATATTCGCCGTGGCTGTGGGAACTGGGACGAGTCGGACGACTGCAAGGTTCTCCTTTTATGGATCGGCCGTTGCTGCCTCATGTTTAGATGGCTTCCGTCTTTTACCCTTTCGTTTGGTAGTAGTGTTTTCGGAGTCCTTTCTATTGTGTCGAGGCTGCAAGTATAATAGAATTCGCATCCGCGGTACAGTACATGTGTGCCTCGTATCTTCATGCGTCCATATCAACTAGTTTTGGTAGCTACCACTTACGGTTCCATCCTCTAGTTGCAGAATACCAGTAGTTGTGTACGAATTTTCCGACCCCCCAAAAACCACGCATAGGAACATGTATTGCACTTCACTCGATCTCTTTCCACAAGGACATCGAAGTGGGTGGAATGGCCACAGGGAAGGTCGGAGCGGGAAAGTCACCGGAACGCGGGGGAACGAGCACGAGTAGGGAAGGAAGCCTCGGGAAGGTGGGATAACATGAATGTTTGCGGTTCCACCGGCGTTCGCACATCCAAATCATCACGCGAATAGGTCGTCGGGGAAACCTGAGGCACAACTCTTTTCTTCCGGCGTGGATACCCCAGATGCTTTTCTCTGAAGTGTCTCAATATATTCCTTCGCTTAACCATCTTTCCTGGCAAACACCAGCGACACTCAATTTCGACATCGGATGACAAGTCCTTGATGCTGTGGATTTCGGCAAGATGGTCTGCCAGATTGTCGTAGGTAACAAGTATGCCACAAATTCTGTCGCCGCTGTCCCTCCAGCCACATGGTTTGGGTGGTTTGGGTGCTGTGAGATTACGAAGTACGCATGCTCCAGGTGCATTTACCAGAGTCCCAGTGTGGGAATAGTCTACCTCTGGTGATCCCCCGCGCATCGAAAGATTCCCGATCTCGTGCTGGTGGGAGCGGTGTGAGGAATATGACTGTTGATGCCGCGGCTCGTTTGAGTGTGATAATGGCGCTACCTTGCTGGAAACGTGGTAATTTCCGCACATCCACTCATAGTCGTCCGCCCCTCCAGGTTGGGGTCCAGTATAATCGAGTGGGAGAGGTTTCATCCCCTCGTTCATCGCAGTTTCATTAGCGACGTTCGGTACGACTGGAGGTGATGCCGCCGTTTCATCACAGCCGGTGAGCACATGTCTAGATGTTGGAGACATGTACGAAAGTGGAAGTTGCTGTTCGTCCGTGTCGTGGAAGGCTTGTACATCTCGGCAATGACGGCTGCCTCCAAGGGCCTCAGGATTAATAGGGTTCGCGTGCCCATACTCCGTCGTCCATATAGACACACCAGTTTGGACAGTGTCGTTAATAGGAGGGTAAGGGTTGTCGTGTGGTGGCAACCGAGAAGACGGAACCTTAGCACCCGAAATGGTACCTTCCGAAGTCAGGCCCATGATCGAAGACCGCCCATTCTCTTCCACGAGGGATGTCTGGCATGGAGTAACGGGATCATCACCTCGTACATCTTGAACATTGCAAGCCGGACACGTCTGGTCGAAGGTGTGGACCTGAGTGTGGGGGAGGGCTTAGTACCCATAGAATGCCACTGGCCAAGGCTGAACACACCATGGACGCTTCAGCGTTTTCAACGTCGTTAGTAAAATATAGTGCGCGCGGAGGATACTGGGAATGCAATAAGCATCATGGCTGAGGCCAGTGGAATAGCTATTTACATCTCGAGTTCCATACATTCCTAAGGCGGGCGCAGGGACTGAGGCCCGCATCAGACCGTTCTGAAAATGTCGATCATACTAGCAGTATGTTAGGGTTCCCTTTAACACGGAGAAGACGATAGGACGGCGAACCTCGGAAAAGATCATGGGACAGCCATATCCGAACACGGGATACGACAAAAACTGGTCTCCAATAGGAAATGACCCTTGCGTCAACGGTAGGTTCTGGCGCAGCACATCTTGGCCATCAGGGCAGCGCCTGGGTGTTGCGTCATACAGGGTGTGGCTGGGATCACACCACTGCTGTTGCTCTGCGCAAGCCACATCACCAGGGAACAACGGTGGCGAACAGTCCAACACGGCGTGCGTGTCGAACAACTGCGTCGAGTAGGATGGATCACTTTGCATTGCTAGTCAAGCAGATCACGAAGGTTAGAATTGGGAAAGACTGGCTAAGCGGAGAGTGGGATCCTGTATAAAAGGAAGGAGGTAGGTGAAACCCTCAGCTGCGGGAGGTACAATGCACCCCGTATTTAACATGTTTGGAGCATGGAAACTCTAACGCGGTGCCACCGAAGCACGCCAATTGTAACGATAGAGATGTCGCTGGAAAATAGCTCCATAAAGGTTGATCACCGAGATTGGTGAGTCCAATTCCTCAAGCACGCTGATCTAGCGAGTGGCTGTATGATGGGATCTATTCAGAAGTGTAAAAATATCCCGCGAGACTAAAATGTTTGCAAGAATCTCAAGAAGATCGTAAGGTTCCATGCAGCGCGGACCTTGAAAGGGGGAGCCGTTTCATGGGTGAGCTGCCCTGGCGGATGGCGGCCGTGGATTACTAGTCATCTCAGCCAGACGGATAATTCCGGAACAGTGAGTGGGTTGGTGGGAGTCCTGAAATCAGCAGTGCGAGAGTGAATTGTCCAGTCCGTGTCACAGGAACCGACGAAGGGGTAACGTCTTTTCTGGTGGTATCGAATCCTTATCTGGGACCTGATTGGCATCGTTGACGTGCTCGCATCACGTGGTTCTGGAAATCTTCTGTTAGAACATCCCAAGACAACACAGGGAGCCAAAGCTATGCGGCATAGCTGACACTAACCGTCTTATGTAAATTCTATCTACCAGTATAGGTGGGAGAGAAGACTGAGAGCTGCGGAACGACAATGAGAAGCCCAAACGCAGTGTATGAGTCGGAGTATGCAGACTGTTTGAAGGCCAGTATGGGCGGATTCAGTGCCGTTCATCCACAGGATGGAATAGAAGCGGATTGTATGACAGGAGTGGACAACGATCACGAGGAAGCAATTGATACAGAGCAACTAATGGGACCCCCTTTCGCAGTGTACGTAAGACCTGTGCAAAAAAAGTGTCTATCAATCACGGAGAGCACATAATAGGTGTCCATAGCCTTACCAGAAGTTAGCAGTTGATTTTACGCAGCATTTGACTTTGACCGACGGAACGTAAGGTATCCTTCCCTGAAATGCCTCAACAATGAATTGGGCTTCATCTCCTCGTCTCAAGCACCGCACGCCACAGATTTGCTATTCGATATCTTCAAAATGCCGTGCACAGAGGTCAGATGGCCCTGAAAACGGCGACCGACGAGTTCGCCACATATGCCCCTTTGATTGTCTTTCCGCTTTCAGGGATTTGGACCAGGGACAGAGTGTGACGTTACTTGCGGAAGCTCCAACTCTACAAAATTTGTAAGTTGAGCTGGGAAGGAATGGTTTTGAGGAGCTTCCGATGCAAAATTTCCCAGTGGTTGAGATGAGGCTGCCTACTGAAGTGCCAGAAGTGACGACGGCGCTGGCATCCTTACTAGATGGTCCAAAGCATCCTTAGGAAAGAGTAGGATGTCTGTCCAGAATATTGACTGCAATGGCTTGAGCCGAGACCAGGGAGGGAATGAAATATGCGGTCTATCAGGGAAGTTGAAAATTATCAATGAGACGCTGCGTTTGTACGCATTACAGTCAAACTTACGCTGACAGATCCCGCGTTTGGAAAGTAGGAATGTTCCGAGGACATGTCATAGTTCGTTGCACCGTCATTATGGTCAAGCACGACGGTGGTTTTCGGGTAATCCAAATGAAACGTCGATAACGCAGACATAGTCGCCATATCCGATGTACACGGCTGCTGGAATACGGTAGCAAGCATTAAGTTGGCTCCATGGAAGACAAATGCGGATAGTCCCTTACCTCAAGAGGAAAATATTGTTACTGATGTAGAAGATAACGGTACGGGACCAGCACATTACAGAGAGTGGATGCAAGATCTACTCTGGTGGCCAAAGAAATTTTCGCTATTTGGGAATATTTTCATTTGGAGGGAAACAGTTGCTAGATAGTGGGCCATAGTGAAAATGACAAGTAGGCGCATCAGATTCCACTTCCCGGGTGCGGAATAAGGTCGAAAATCGAGACCGAAGGACCATCATTTTAAGTGGTGGTGGGGGGAAGACGAAGGGGGTGTGAAAGGAAGACGTTGAGAGGGCTGTAATGTGCATGGAGGCTACGGAGCCTTTGGAACATGAGCATGGAAGGGAGCCCAAGTATCTAAAGTAGCAGCGCGATGGCATCATTCGCCGGACACCCCCTGATTTGGAGGTCAGGTAGGGATGCGGACGGACTAGAAGATGTTGGCCGTGAGATCGCTAGGGGGGCTGCCATACATATGGGGGTAATAGATCCTTCGGAACGCTGTCGTTGATTTGAAGTGACAATGGAATGCCATCGTTCCCAATTGAATAGAAGCCCGCCAGGGGTGTAAGCTGGCAAAGAATGTACGGGAATCCTAAGCTGGAAGTCTTTTGTTAAAAAAAAGAGTTAACAGAAAGTCCTATGAACCTCCGACGACATGAACTTACTTCCAGAAACAGGTGGCCCGCCACTTGCACATCCCGAAATTGTGAACAAGTGAAGGGTTGAATTTCCTTCGATGGCGGAAACCTCGGCCGAGCCAGAAGTCGAGTCTCTGCATTTTGACTACCGGAAAGGCGAGCAGTAAAGGAGTGACTGTCTGCGGCGACAATGACTCATACAGCGAATGCACAGGAACTTGCTGAGGGAACCTTTGCCAGGAAACTCAGCCTGCACCGAGGAACGTTGGTGTCCAACTGAGTTATTGGGCTGGCGATGGCCTCCACCGAAATAAATATGGAAATGAAAGTCCGCGTAGAACCACGGCAAGTGGACACCTGCTGTGCTGATACCGCACTGGCGGTCTACAGCCTGTGCGCACGATGGCCCAAAAAATGACCGGAAGAGTATACTGATCGTAGCTTTTGGCTTTTCTTCTCATTTTGAGGCTGCGTTTCCTCGCGAAGGGTTAATTAGGGCTGAGATGCACGACCGGAGACTGTACTTACACGTTCATATGGCCTCTACAGTCTCCCAACCTTGCAGCTTGCAGATGGCCGTCTACGGGATCACGCCGAGACCCAGGTATCATTCATCGACTGCCTAGCACCGTGCGGATAGGAAAGTGGGATGTTTGTTAACTCCGATTGGCTAGACATATGTTAGAGACAACATCTAGTTCATTAGGAGCCCGCCAACATACGCCGGTGGGAAGCGAGTAACCGCTCAACTTTGGGCGGTAGGCAGTGCAGACCTTGCCAGTGACAGTAACGAGAAAGGGCACTGCTTCTAAGCTCAGGCGGAGGGGCCAAGTCATCGCAACAAAAACTAACCTGGAAGTCGCTGATTCCTGATATGAAGTCAGAGCA
The DNA here is from genome assembly GCA_024613145.1 of Pisolithus marmoratus. NCBI lineage: Eukaryota > Fungi > Basidiomycota > Agaricomycetes > Boletales > Pisolithaceae > Pisolithus > Pisolithus marmoratus. The sequence continues at coordinate 124,432 of JANFAE010000166.1, forward strand.
GGCCGCAATGAGTCTACATGGACCCTTGAACCGCGGAACAGTGAAGATTACACTTGGAGGCGATGTCGAGGTGCGGAATATGGATCTCGCCCGACATGGCTGTGATACAACGTACTTACGCAGTGGCGCTTCGGTGGCACATGGTGGGGGGATATGAGCCAAGATGCCTGGGTGTATGCGCATATAGCCGTTCCTGCATTGAGTTTTAGCGCTGTCACGTGAGTCGATATCTCTTGACCAATTGATGCGCCAGGATTCCAAAAAAAGCTGCTTCTGTGCAACTCCTGTGTCAACACCACACACACATAATGGCGGTTTCAATGTTTTCACACACTCTAAAGAGTATTCAAAAGCGAAAATGACATGTTTTATTATGATTCAAATTACCTTGCTCTCACAAGATTTTATTTCAAGATTTATAATTTTTATCACCAGTCTATATTGCGTGAAACATTAGATATCTATCCAGAAACAATTGAAAATTATATACAGTCAAACCTCTCTTAACCCATCACCCTTATACCCCATAACCCCCCAAACCCCATACACTTTTGTGTCTCCCAACTTCGTTTGCAGGGATTTGATACTCATAACCCATAAACCCCTGATACCCAATAACCCATACCCTTTTGGAGGACCATAACCCATACATAGGGGCTAGTGAGCTTGAATAAAACCTAAATAAGAACTTATTTATTATATAATTCATCACATTACACAACCTCGAGTGTCTAATCCTAGCATCAACACATGCTAAGCATCAGAATGGGCCAGCACAAACTGTAGGAACATGCTGTAATTCGGCCGCCATCTGTCAGGTAACCTGCTGACTAATGATGATGAAGATGGCCCATTTGATCCTCCAACATGTCATGAGCCTCGAAGCTACTGTGGTTATTGAAAAGTATGTCAAGACTATGGAGGAGGCTAGGAGCCATTGGTACGAACATTGGGAAAGGATTTGAGTTCATTTTGGTGCCTTTTGCATACAGCAGAATTCAAGTTTATGGTTCCATCATTGGACTTGACTACTTTACTTCAGGATCAAACCAAACCTCTTCATAGACATTAAATTTGCTACAGTACAGTGCATATTTTACAATAGGAACTCATCAGAACTTCAGAACATTCAAGATGAAGTCGAAACCCTCCAACTATTATGTAATAGGGGTACCTTCCTAAGCCCATAACCCCTCATAACCCATGTCTCAGCATGTCTCCCAATAGGCATGGGTTATGAGGGGTTCGACTGTATTGCATGAATGTCATAAGGTTATTGACAATAATATCTTTCCTATAAAAAAGGTTGGAGCGTGTGAAAACCGCGTTAGAATCTGCATTGCCCTGAGATCTAGGGCCAACCCGAGAACCGAGGACGACATCTTCATCACTGCCACCAGCCACCATACGGGGATAACAGCCCGCCAGATCTGCTCGATTCTCCAGCAAACATTTACTTCTGCAAATACCGCGTTGATGCATTCGCGAATTCAAAAGTACAGCCTTGTGCTTGCTCACAATACAGCCACAACTGCGTCTGTGTTCTGGATTTCGACCTGACAAGTTTGGGTCTTCGGACCCATTTCCAGCACACCTTGTGTACTGTTGCGATGGGCGTACACCGATGGCAGCAGCCAATATTACCACGCTGGAGCGGACTTACAGCCTGCATTCGTCTCCTCAAGAGCTTTCCGCTCCGGTCTGCACATATGGAAAGCAGTTCATCCTACCTGATACCGCCGCCCGACACGCGCGCCTTGCGCGACGACTCGCCGCCATCATCATTTCGGGACGTGGCTCGCTCTCAACAACAGCAGGAGTAGGGCCCCAACCTCATGCTGTATGCAACCTGGTGCTACCTCGATGGTCATACATCCCACTGGGAGCGCCACTCTCGTTGTGTACCAAACTTTGAGAACTCCCCATATGGTCCTATCCGAGGTTCGTCGTACTACCTACCATCTTTGCCTTGAGGGCAGTCCTAACACACTGCTTGTATGGTCAGCATTTTCAGGGCGGTTCGGCAGCTTTCAGCCCTTTTGGTTGCCCTGGGAACACTCGGGCCTCGAGATATAAGTAGCAATTCGGTTAAGCTCTCAGGGACGACGCTCATCGAACCCCCTATTTGCTCAGCACGCAAGTTATCCACCTGACGGTGCTAAAAATGCTAACGTGTTGAGGGTATGTCCAGCTTCGGCTAATGGCATCCTAAGGGTATTTAACATTGGGTTCTCCTCCGTACAACGGCCGCCTTAATGCAAAGCCCGTATATGTAGAGTTTGTTCTTCGAGCGTAGGCAGCGCAAATGCGCCTCTCTAGGGTGCCTGAGGGTCTTTGCGTAGAACTTGCTCTTGTGCCTTTGAAGAATACCACCGGCGGATGGTTTCGACATCCCATGCCATATCCTCGAAGCCATCGACAGCGGCAAGATGGTCTGCACAGTCGCCGTATCTAATAGGGATACCACATTTTCTGCGATTGCCATCTTGCCATCTACACGACTTATACACATCACGATCAAAAGCCAGCGTGCCTTAGGGGATCTCGTCGATGTTCGCGACCGGGAAGGCGATGATACGATGTGCATGATGGGAAGTCTCTTCAAGGTTAAGACACGGAGCAAATTAGTTGGACAAGACCTATCGGGGAACTGACTCACTCGTTTATCAGCTGCAATCTGAAGCCGCCGCGGGTGTTTGGATCTATTCTGGTGGTAGTGGAACATCGCTGGGGAGGCCATCCAACGAACGCAATTCCTGAAGTGGCGGCGAGAACGAGCTTTAAAGCCACGTCCACGAGGGTACGTAGCCATGACCTAGTCCCCGAATGTCGAAATGTCCCTGGCTATCCTGACGACTGTTTTATAGCATAAAGTGGTAGAAGACTCTTGTACCATGAGCAAAGTGTGGCATTGTGATTCGTGACATGGGAGGCGTGATCGTTTGTGCCCAAGCCTGACTGGCCAAGACAAACCTTGATCGAGATGAGGACATTATGAGTACTTGTCATGTGCGAAACGTACGAGAGATAATGCCCAACGGTAATGCGACGTCCGCACTCCATGAATGTGGTGAGAAAAGGGCAAGAGCGATGCCGAACCATGGAAGGCGGATTACATCGTGTCCTCCGTTTAGATGGCAAACTAGACACGCATTGAGCGCTAGATGCCTGCCAGTACACAGAACGACCGGTGGGTCCATAGATGGAGGAATGATAGGTACACTGTCAATGATATGAGACACCGCGGTTCCTGCACATCGATCGTAGCAAACCCATAGCCAGATGCTCCATCATCACGGCAAGCCACACACAGGGTTATGAAGAGGACATGGTATCAAACAGCGGAATTACGACCCCGCCTGTTTCGACATCCTCGCGGAGGGTTTTCGACGAGCGGATACTCACCTACTAGCGCATTGCATGGAAGCGGTGATCCCATCATTATCGTCCCCTTAGACGGCTATGCGATACGGAAAATATCGGCACCGATGTTGCTAGACGAGTTCAACGAGTAGCGTGCTGGTACGCTCGACCGATGATCCTCTCGGTGGCGTTGTTAGACATTGCTTGTGGAGAAGGGTCATCGCAATGGAGCCGAAGCTACACATTGGCACTGCCCTAGACCGGCGTCATATCCAAGTTGTAGTCCATGCATGATCATGCTCCGGCTCTCCCCGTTTGATCATGGGAAGCAGCTCGGCAGGTCGATAGACAAAGCTTGATCAACGGACCTTCTTAGTCTACTACGAGGATGCTTCGGATATGGTGTCACTCCAATATATACCTTTCTTGTGGACCATGCCTCAGACTCCAAGGCTCTGCGGGTCCTTAGTATGGCACGCTTGGTTCCTGAATCAACGTTTACGGTACAGGAAGAGTAGTATTACAGTAACTCAAAGTATAGTACGAAAGCGGAGGAGAGGAATGCATGACTATGGGAGGTAGTGACGACGATATTGGCTATGACCTGTCCAGAGGCTGTACAACCCGTAAATGGATATCACGAACCTTGCGGATCTTAGCTTTCTAGGGGTGAAGTAACGTGAATATAACTGGTCGGACATACTTGCGTTTGCTCACCATATACCATTCATTTGCCTCGTTCTTGCCTCGTGTGGAGTTGGTTCTCCACTTCTCCGTGCGTTTCTGATGTCCATGGGGGCCGAGGGCCTACGCAATCGCGTGGAAATTCAAATTCATTGATCCTCCACGCGGAGTACACCTGATAGAAGACATCGGGGGCCTAATAGAGCCATACGTTAATCTTCCTGTGCACGAGAAGGATCGAAGGATCAAGGTCACCAGTAACCGACATATGGAACTAGTATCAATCGAGGCTAGGCGTACAAGAACAGTCCAAGAAAGCCATCTGAGGAGAGGCTGGTTGTTCCTCAGCTAGGTCTCTCATCTCCGGAAGTTTGAAACAAGAGATTAGAGTGCTTACATCCCGTTAGCAGAACCTCGGGCAACATAACTGAACTCCTACGAGAGACGGGATACACGCAGCTGTTAAGCTCGTCATAAGGGGCAGGAGGTTGGTGTCAGGAGGCATGTAGTTCTCTTGAGTGGGCGGTTGGCAGTCTTTGCCACTTGTGGATAGTTCCAACTTCCATAGAACAGCCAAATCATACAAGATCGCATTAGCATTACATACTATCGCTGAACAAGCAACCACCTATGACGTGACTATCGGGTACTAATGTAGATGCATGGTGACCACTGGTAGCAGTGGATCACCGTTACCGGATGTCACCATGTTATTAGTATGGAATAGTAACCGGCAGGTGGTAAAAGTGAGCAATAATGACGACAATTAATTGGTTAGATGACAGAAATTAATTCTCGCGAGGGTATCCAAGATGCACCTCTCGAAAGTGCCTCAGAATACATCCGCGGGTCAGCGTAGAACTGCAAGCACCGCACGGGACAAGCGTGGTGCGGGACATCTCGGTAATGCGATGGACAGCGGCCAGATGACCCTGACAGTCAAAACTCAACATTTCGCCGCATATAACCCCTTCGTTGTTCCTCCACGTACAGGGCCGTAGATCGCCGGAGGGCTGTACTTGTAGAGGCCCTTGGATAGCTGGAACGTTGGCTGTGACGAGGGTGGTTACTGAACTGCCAGTGGCGACGGCCGCATTGGCTGGCAGAACCACGTTTGACAGTGGAGATAGCGATTGGTGCGAACCGAAGAAGCCTGTTCCTCCTCGGGAGCCAAGAGCTCCGAAGTGATTGGGGTTCACATGGCTGTGTTCGAAAGTCCCAATAGGCCCACCAGCCTGGACGGCATCATGACTAGAAGGGAGGCCGTCGTCATGTGGCGGCGGGTTAAAGGGCGGAGCCTTAACAATTGCATCAGTAACCCAACTGCGAGTTAACGGCATTCTGAATTCCTACATGTTCCTGGCCCACCTGGTGGAGGGTGTGAGGCTGGGCGTGAAGGACGGGAGGCGCATTAGGTGGCTGTTGTACGGAGGAGAACCCAACGTTAATATCCTTAGATGCCATTAGCCAAAGCTGAACATACCATGAACACGTCAGCGTTTTCAGCGCCGTCAGGCAGATAGCTTGCATCCTGAGCAAACAGGGGATTGCGATGAGCGTCATCCCTGAGAGCTTAACCGACTAGCCGCTTACATCTCGAGGTCCAACTGTTCCAAAGGCACCCTGGAGGGTTGAAGACTGTGCCGAACTACTCTGAAAATGCTGATCATACAAGCAGTATCTTAGAGTTGCCCTCAAGAAGGTAGTAGTACGACGAACCTCGGGTGAGACCATGGGAGTTTGAATCACAACTGGAAACAGCGCTCCTGTCGACAGTAGGATGGCCCAGATCTGGTACGGTACCCATTGGCCATGGACGTAGAGCCAGGCCGAATACCACATGGGGGTGGGGGCCAACTCCTGCTGTTGCTGTGAGCGAAGCACATCCGGAAAAAATGATTGCAGCGAATTGTCTGGCGGGACGTGCATGTCGGAGAAGGTAGTAGTACGACGAACCTCGGGTGAGACCATGGGAGTTTGCATCACAACTGGATGCAGCGCTCCCGTCGACAGTAGGATGGCCCAGATCTGGTACGGTACCCATTGGCCATGGACGAAGAGCCAGGCCGGATACGGCATGGGGTTGGGAGCCAACTCCTGCTGTTGCTGTGAGCGAACCACATCCGGAAAAGATGATTGCAGCGAATTGTCTGGCGAGACGTGCGTGTCGGACGAGGGTGTCGGGTAGGACGAACTACTTTGCATATCTGCAGAACGGATCAGGATGGTCTGGGAGGGACGCTAGAAGCGAAGAGAACAGGAGAAGAAAGCTCCGAATGCAGGTCTTAAGTACGCTTCCAGAGTGGTAATATTGGCAGGCTGCCATCGATATACGCCCATCGCAACAGAAAAACGTGTTCTGAAAAGGCGCCACAAAACCCAACTTCTCAGGCGAGTCGAAACCCGGAACAAACCGAGCCAATTGTGGCTGTATTGTAAGGGAAGCACATGGCTGTACTTTTGAATTCGCAAATTCATGAACATGGTAATCGTGGAAGTAAATGTTTGCTGGAATCTGAGATAAACAGATGTTTGCACCGCAGCAGGTCCTCGTGTAACATTGGAAGGTTCCATAGAAGTGGACCTGGAAATACCGGCGGCGTTCTCGGTGAGTTGTTCTGGTCTGTCGCAGCACAGTCATCTTAATCCGACAGATAACGCCCGGCGGACGGGATGGCGGGCATTTCTTGGAGGCCCTGAATTCAGTAGATCTAGGGGTTGTTACTCCGCTGTGGACGGCGGTATTTCGGATCTGTGATCCTTAGTTTAAGTTGCCGACCTAGGTGCCCAATATCCAGGATACGGGAAGTGCTTCGTGGCCCTGCAAACCTTACATGAGAATATTCGGAGATGATACCGAAATCACAACTTTGTGGTATGACTGGGACTAACCATCTCATGTAAAGCCGTCCGACTAGAGCAGCTGCAACAGTGGAGTGAGAGCTGCGTGACGAGCGGTCGGACTGTATGGTACGAGTTGAAGCGTGACTAACGTGACCCAGTACATTAGCCAAAACCGAACCACATGACTTCTATGTATCTGGGGGTCTACGACCGGTGATGGCAGATCAGCGTCCCCATGACCGCACTCGTAGAACGGAATATAGAAATGAGTCAGCGAGTGATGCTCACGAGGAAGTAATTGAAACAACGTAGTCAATGTGACCCCTCTCGCAGTGCACGGAAGACCTGTGTGCAGATTGACACGAACGACTATCAAATTTGGCGAGTATAGGAGGTATCCATTGGTTCCATGCCGTATTTCGCTTCCAACGACCGAATCCATGTCCTCCCTTCCCAAAACGTCAGATACATTTGCGCACGTTCTTCTCTCCACATGCGTCGCACTCGACGCGCTTGCTCCCCGATATGGTGAAAATGCTATGGGCAGAGGCCAGATGATCCTGACAATCCATACCCACGAGCCCGCCGCATATGTCCCGTTCATCATCTTTCCACTCGCGGGCTTTAGATCACCGAAGGACTCCGATGTCACTTGTGAAGACTCCTGGGTCGCGGGGAATGTAAGCGAGGTGGGAAAGGGTGTACCTGAGAAGTTGCCGACTGAAAGCTTGCTATGTTGTCCATAGCGAACGTGGTCACTGGACTGCCAAAGGGGACGATAGCGCTGGCATCGCCGTTGAGCGGTCCCAAGTGTCCTTGGGAAGGAATAGTATACATTTGGGGAACATTAACTTGATCTGAGATCAAGAAGGGAGTGAATTCAGCAGGCTGTCAGCAAACATTGGAAATTATCAGTGGGTGACTGATGTGGGGCTTACGGTTACAAATCCCCCATTTGGAAAGTAGGGATGTGAAAACTCGTCGCAATCTGCTGTACTTTGCACACAACCCTGGCACGCGCAAACAGCAGCGGTATTCGGATAATCCACGTAGAACGCGGGTGGCACGGACACCGTCGGTACATCCAACACGCGATTGCTGGTATGGTAGCGGGTATTAAGTTGGCTGCATGGAAGGGAAATGTAGATAATCTCCTTACCTCGTAAGGAAAATTGTAACAAATAATGTCACTAATGTAGAAGATGACGGCGAAGAACCAGCACATTACAGACAGTCGACGGAACACCCTACTCTGACGGCCAAAAAGAGGCTCGCTGTCCTCGGGGGCGCTCGTGTGGTAGAAAACAATCCACACTGGGGCTGCAGGAACATAGTTTTGAGGGTGATGGTAGACTGAAAGTAAAAGCGTATGGAAAGGAGTGTTGGGGGGAGGGGGGGGGGTATAATATATGCGAAAAGCCATGGATTGCTTGGAACATGGGGGTTCGAAGGAGCCCGAGTACCGAAAGTGGCGATGTGTCGGCGTCAGATACCCCCTCGATCGGAAGTCAGACAGGGATACGGATAAGTCAGGAAAGGCTTCATGTGAGACTGCTGGGAGGGCTGCCTTCCATAGCGATATAATAAACCTTCGGAGCATTGAACTTGGGGAAAGTTAGCCCCATTATTTGAAGTGGCAACGTGATGGTATCGTCTCTAATTGATGAAGCGCGCCAACCATGTAAGCTAGGTCGAAAAGTATGGAAATAAGAACTTCCAACGACATTGATTTACTTACTTCAAAAATCTGGTGTCACGCCACTTTTACACCAATACTTAGGGTAAACAAGGGGTTGAATCTCTCGCAATCGAGGAGCCTCCTCCGACTCAGAAGTCAGATCTCTATTCTTGACTAAAACCTCGTCTAACTATTGGGAGGCCGAGCGATCAAGGAAGGGCTGTCTGCGGCGACAGTGGCTACAATTCCAAATGACGCCCACAGCGAATGCACAGAATCCTGTTGAGACTTCCGCCGGGTAAGTTTCGCGTTCAGCTGATTTTTTGGGCTGGGGGTGCTTGTTGCCGAAAATGAATAAAGTCCAAGCCCAAGCAGAACGACAGCGAGTGTCCATTCACAGCGTTGGCCGTCAGAATCTGCATCGGTGGCCTGCAGCATGTAATGGGTTCAGAACGTTCGGCAGTGTATACTAATTTTCTTTCTTTCTTTTTTTCTTTTCAGACCTCCTTTCGTCGCAATTGGTCAACCAGGGCCGAAACCCATAGCTGGAGACTGTTACTCACACGTTCACGTGACCCAACCGACGCAACCTGCAAGTAAGGGTCCAACAGATGTGCTGAGTCCCGGGTATCAAGGATCGGCCGCCTTGCACCGTGCGGGTAAGCTGTGGAAGGGTAGGAGGAAGGGAAGGTTTTCGGCATGGGAAAGTTGGATGTTTGTGAACTCACCAGATATACGTTAGACACAGCGTCTAGTTCATTAATGACCTGCCAACAAACGCCTACGGGAAGCGAGTAAGTGCACCTCGATCATGCGCGGCGGGCAACGTAGGCCGTGCCAGCGACAGCGACAAGGACACTGCTCCTGAAATCAGTGAGAATCGAGGGCCATCACAACGCAGACTAACCTGAAAGATGTTGATTTCCCATACGAATCCGAGCGGGCCAAAATGAGTCCACAGTGACGGTTGAACCGTGGAGTATTAACGAAAAGGTTACGCCTGAATGCAATGTTACTTTAAGACGGAAGACGGCAATGTAGATCTCGCCCGAAGTGGCTGTAGTACAGCGTACTTTGTACAGTGGTGTTTCGGTGGCGCATGTGAGGGTGAGAGGTATCGATAAACCCTGTCAACTCTGCCTGCGTGAGGCTATCATAAGTTCGACTTCGCACGTAACGTGGGAATACCAGCTTGGCCAATTGATGCGCCAGGACTCCAAAAAAGGGCAGTTCCTTTGTTTCAGTGCTGTATTACATAATGTCTCGTTTTGCTTATCGAGCACAAACGAAGTTAAGTTCCGATGCCCCCTGGTTCGTGAAAGAGAATTTTACTATGTAGGAAACTCCAGAACAACTAAATAAAAGTCCAAGGGCAGGGAAAAACTCCACGGAGTGCATATCGAGCAGTCATGTCCAAAGAGTAACAAGAGGTAGCATCGCAGGTTGGCTCGTTACTTATATGCGACGTTTTTTCACTCGATCTTAACCCTCTTGTGTTCTTGTCCAACGAACTGCAAACAGTGGGGTATTTTCCCCTTCTGCCATGTCAAAGTGCAAACAGGAAGTCCCGGTGTAGGCGTAAGCAACAATGGCTCCAAGTGGAGCTATGATTTTACTCCTTTCCCTTGCAACGTTCCAACATCCTCGCTCATACCGCTACATCAATAGCGCTGACTTCGATTCCTTTAATTTAAACATTGAGATCGATCACTGTGTGATCAATCTGTTGTTGATCCTCCACTGGCACGAAGAGTCTGCCAACAGAGAGCAATCTGTGTGCGCCGAGTACAATGTTTGCTTTTCCCTTGTTGATGGTCAGACACAACACACAGGATGATCTGGTTGCACAATATAGCCTGCAAAGCTGTCCAAAATCTTGCCCTCTGCGGCGTCCTGCTGTTGGTGCTTGTGCTAAAACACGTCTCTTTTGTGAACGCTTGACCAACTTTCCAGTGCCGGACCTACCTATTGCGTACTTGGAGATGAAATACATGATACAGCCTCCCTGCTTCATGCTTTCATTTGTCCAAATCGCAAAGTTCCCAGTGTACAAGGTGATCTCCATAGTTCCACTGACTACATGCTTATATCCATGGTGCAGCGCCCCACACCCAAGTGAGAGGAGGTGATGGCCATTGTACAGCAAAATTCGACGTGGCACGAGTTGGTCAGGACTCCCCCGAACCCTCCGGAATCCGTAAACCATTGAACAATTGTATGCGCAATGCTCGACTTCCCTGCACCATCCCACCCATTCAGCCAGAGGATGCGTGGCACACTTTCGCTTGTGTCGTGGATCCAGCTGACAACCTCTGCGAACACCTCCGTTCTAGTACCATCGAGGCACGTCATGACGTCAATCAAGCCTGCGCCATCCGCACAAGATAAGTCGTCGAGACCGCTGTCCCCGAGTTCGCGATATGTCTTAATCTGAACCTCGTGGGCCGTGGAGTCTCGGTAATGTTTCGTCAAGTCTTCTAGGTTATTGACGTAGTCATTTACGACGGTCTGCGTTTTGGAGAGAACATCCTTTCCCATTTTCTTCCCTGAAGATGTATTGCATCAAACACTTCAGGTTGAGAAGAGTATGGTAAGACCCACAGAAACGCCTCGTTGCTGGATGCTAGGAATCTTAACCGCTGCTTCTCAGGTTCGTTTCTGCTTACTACTGCCATTTTCGTATCGTATCTCACATAGTCGTCTAAAGCTGGTTATCAATCAAGCGAATGTTGACAGGGTAGTGTCCGATCTTCTCGACGAAGTGCAACTTGTATACGAACTTCTTACGGAAGATGAAAGCATCAATGATATCGACAAAATGAGAGATTGCCTCGCGAAGATCGCACAAGGTTGACACGTTAGGTAAATACACGTAGATGAATATGTACCTGTTGTCTGCCACTGAGGCCGCGGCTTCAGGCAGAGCCGAGCCGTCTATAAGGCCTGTATTCAACCGTTACCCAATACGTTAGCTCAAACCGAACGACGAAACTTCTATGTGTATGTGAATCTATAATGGCCAGTGGTGATGGATCATCGTCGCCCATGACCAGCATTCATAGAACGGAATATAGGAATGGGTCAGTGAGCAACGTGCACCAGGAAGTAATTGAAACGGCGTAGTCAATGGACCGCCTTTCGCAGTGTGCGTAAGACCTCTGCAGATTGAAACGAATGTTTATCAAACTTGGCGGGTATATGGGAAGTATCCACTGGCCCTACCAGAAGACAGTAATCCATTGGTTCTATGCGGCATTTCGCTTTGAGCGACGGAAGCCAAGGTGCGTCTCCCTAAAATGTCTCAAAATATATTTGCGTTGCTGCTGCTCGCCACAAACGCCGCACTCGATGCGCTTGTGACCCGATATGTTGACAATGCCATGGTCCTTTGCCAGACGATTCCGGCAATCCCTACCCACGAGCTTGCCGCACACGTTCTCCTGATCGATTATACTGGTCTTTTTTTTTTCGTTTCAAACCGCCTTTCGTGGCAATCGGTTAACCAGGGCGGAGATCCATCTGTAGAGACTGTTACTTACACATTCGCATGACCTAATCTTGCAACCCCGCAAGTAAGGGTCCACCGGATGTGCTGAGCACCAGTTATCAATCATCGGCTGCCTTGCACCGCGCAGGTGAGCTGTGGAAGGGCAGGAAGAAGGGAAGTTTTTGGCATGGGAAAGTTGGATGTTGGTGAACTCACCAGATATACGTTAGACACAGCGTCTAGTTCATTAGAGACCCGCCAACAGACGCCTGTGGGAAGCGAGTAGGTACACCTTGACCATGCGCGGTGGGCAATGTAGGCCGTGCCAGCGACAGCGACGAGGACACTGCTCCTGAACTTAGCGGGAGCCGAAGGCCATCACAACAGAGACTAACCTGAACGTTGCTGATTTCCGATACGAAATCAAAGTGGGCCAAAATGACTCCATGGTGACCGTTGGACTTCAACGGTAACTGATTGAACCGTGGAGTATTATTAACGAAGACGCCAAACCTGAATGCAATGTTAATTTAAGACTGAAGAGGGAAATGTGGATCTCGCCCAACATGACGCAGCGTACATTATACAGTAGCGCTTCACTGGCGCATGCGAGGGTGATGGTGAAAGGCGTCAAATGCTGTCAACTCCGCTGTCTGCGTGAGGCCATCACTTGAAGCTTGACCTAGCACGTAACGTGGGGATATCAGCTAGGTCATTGATTGATGCGCCAGGCTCCAAATAAGGGTAGTTCCTTTGTCAACAAGTTCATTGCCGTATTTTTCGTTGTGTATCATGTCGAAGCGCAAACAAAAATTCTGATGGGCCCAGATGACGGTAGCTCTGATGAAGAGGTATGTTTTCGTCTGCAATGCTGGTCACCCTCGTGAATCGCGCGATCGCTGATTCCACTGCTTCAGTACTACAATACGCACCCACTCTGGCCACGATCCACACTTTTCCTATTGTCTTGAGCACCAGGTACGATGAATCGCTTGAAGCCCGATATCGTAGAAGTACTCCAGTGCATGAAATCGCTCTCCAAGAAGAACATTCTTTTTCACGAAGACCCTTCTATCGTATCAGACGCCAGCCTGATGGAGCCGCCCGCATCCAATGCCGCAGTCGATGGTTCCGAGAGTGGTTGGGACAATATGATCGATGGCTCTGAAGATGATGACGAGGTTCCAGGTGATCCGGATGACGATATCTTTGTACCTTTCGTTGACATCTAGTTTGTTGAGCAACACTCTGTAGTCCATAGTACAGAGAACCTATGTACATGTTATAGTCAGAGGCCGCGGCTTCGGGCCGGGCTGAGCTTTGAGACAAGGCTTGTAGGGCTCACGGCTCGGCTCAAGATCCCTTGAGCCTTGGGCCCTCAGAAGCCGAGCCCAAGCCCTGGCTTGCAGGCCAAGCCGGGCCGGCACAACACTAACGAAGGGATACAATTTGACCAGAAGATCAGAACTAGCACGAACATGAAATGTTGTACTCCATTCAGAGGACGACGTAGTCAAAGTTACAACTATATATGCTCCTACCCTTTTGACTTATGCACAGAAATGTGAGAAGTATGGTTTTTCAACGTGGTAGGGAAAGTATTAGCTTCAATGTTCGTAGCAGGTCCTGTCAATTGTCTTGTGGCGATAGTACTGGATCAAGCTGTGGACACGCTCCATAGTGTCGTTGGTCATTTCTTTGCGGCCGTACAGAGACATGTCAAGTGGCTTCACAGCCCATTTACACACGCATGGTGGAAGAAATTTTAGACAGGATGGGCATTGTGAGTGACTTCGAAGAGTGTGTAGCCAGCGGGGCAGGGATTAAAGCGCGCGGATGCGCGGTACAGTACGCATAGCGCTGGGTTCAGGATGCCATGAACCTCATGGGTAGTTTTCTAGGGGTAAAACTACAGGAAGAGAACTGACACACGTATCTTTGATCCCCGCTCTTGCCTCGTTCCAAGTTGCTTCGCAGCTTCTCCATGTGCTTCTGATCTATATCGATTAGAAAGCTACGCCATCTCTTCGAATTCGAAATTCGTTCGATCCTCCCATCCAAGATAGGAAGCCAACAACCATGCGGAGTACCCTTTGGAGGAATACTCACCAGAAGTGTGGTGGAGTCGTACGTTAATCTGAGATGATCGACGTAGAGTCGCCTTCTCCATTGGTTTGACGACGGAACCAATGCATGCATGATACGGAGGTGTGTTTGGCCTTGCAGAAACAGTTGAAGAAGGGCGCTGAGGGGGGAAAGCTAGTTATTCCCGAGCTGATGCGGTAGGCGCCAAATCAACCTACGACCCAGTACTTGCTAGGTTAATTGCGGCCAACTGCCAAACCTTGAGCGATATGATCGTACCCCCACGAGAAAGATGGGACACACGAGTAAGCTGTCAAGCTCGTTTCAGAGAGGAACGTCGGTGTGTGGCAGGTAGAGGGACTGGTATCAGGAGGGCAAGAGGTGCATATACGGAATTCCCTTCTGGCAGTCTTTGTGAGTGCCCTTAATGAAGCTACGAGACTGCGGTAGTTCAGTACGAGTAAGTAGACTAGTAGAAACGTTCTGTGCTCACCTATGCTCACCTCAGGACAATTGAAGGAGTGTTACTGAGTGGAAAAGATATGTCCGGAGGGTTGATACAGCTCAAGCACAAGCGCAAGTGAATGCCTGGCGCCCGGAGACGCAAAAGCACGAGAAGAAAGGTAGCGTGAGTGATGGCTATGTAGATTGTGGGTGGGGAGAATCCCGTCGGAGCGCATATCGAACATACACAGCATCACATGTTGGCTCGAGTACACGCGACGTTTTCTTATCCGGTCCCAACCCTCCTGTGTGTCCTCGTCAAAGCGAGTTGAAAACAGTGCGGTATTTCCCCTCTAACCCATATGATTTTACTCCTTTCCCTTACAACGTTCTATCATCCTCGCTGATACCGCTACGTCAGTAGCGCTGATTTCGATTTCCTCAATTTACACACCGAGATCGATTACGATACGATCAGTCTGTTGTTGATCTACCAATGACACGAAGAGTCTGTCGACGGTGGGCGATCCGTGTGCACCGAGTACGAAGTTTACCTTCTGGCTCCTCTGTTCTCGTTGGTGGTCAGACAAAACACACAGGATGACCTGGTTGCTCAGTATAGACTATAATGTTGTCAAGAACATCGCCCTCCGCAGTGCCCTGCCGTCGGTGCTTGCGCCAGAAAAGACATGTCTTCCGCCAACGCTCGATCATCATACCAGTGCTGGACCAGCCATCCTGCTTCTCGCTCTCATTTGCCCAATTCGAACGAGTTCCTAATCTGCAAGGTGATCCTTATAGTTCCACCGACTTATACCCACAATGTATCACTTCACACCCGAAGGAGAGGGCGCGATGGTAGCTGCGCAGCAAATTTGAAGTGGTACGAGTTGCCCGAAAGCTCCGAATGAGCACGCAGGAGAAATGTCGCTCGGAGGACATCAGTTACCCACCTCACCAATAGTTTTCCGCAATGCAATACAGAATGTTGGTCTCGACGTCGGTGGACGAATTATACGGGTTCCGGTAGATTATCTTACGGGTGTGTTTTCATCTTCGTGCCCATCACCAAGTACTAATGCCGTTCTACTTGCGTACCCACCGGCACAACCCCTTCATCTTGGCTTCTATTTGGTACCCGAAAATGGGTCATCGGAGTCGGCTTTCCCAGGGGTTATTGGTTTGTGCAGAGAGTGGGGCGAAGTGATGCACGTTCTCCTCCAGGGGCCCTCGCTGCCTGCTACGCGCTCGTTGATGTCTGCGATCAGGTGCAGCGGATTGGCTGACCAATAACACTGTTTGCGAGCACTGTCAGCCTTGTAACTACCCTGCGTAATAAAGTAAACGTCGTATGACGGGGGTCATCAGCACCCCATGGACGGCTTATGGCATTCCGAATCCCCCACCCTCTGATGGTCGTAGCTCATGTATGCCTTATCTCTTCCAACAAGAGTCACAGGTACTTCGAAGAGACTCTTTGATGGTGTTGTATGAACTCCCTGAGACCCGAGCCCTCTCCACTACAATCTGCTGTGACACTGAGCGGCCCAATACTTGCAAATATATGTGAATGCATCATTCGAGCAATAAACGACATAACCCCTAGTTAGTTATTTCTAAGTAGACCTGCGTCGTTTATGACTTGAACTGTACATTCATAGAATGGCATCAAAACGGATCATATAACAAGCATGAGCAACGACAAAGACGAAGAAATAATTGGTTAACGGGACCCCTTTCGTAGTGTAGGCACGGAGCAACGAATATCAACAGGGGGCATCAGTCACTTGCGGGCTTTCACCCCGCGTTTCGCCTTGTAGGCTGCCACCTCGTGGGCTTTCGCATTGCGGTCTTTCACCTCGCACGGTTTCTTGCGAGGGAACCCAAGATGCACCTCTCGAATGTGCCTCACAATAGATTCGCGGTTCACCGTAGAATTACAGGCATCGCACCGGACAGGCGTGCGGCCCGACATGTTGTGAATGCCATGGGCAGAGGCCAGATGATCCTGACAGTGATAACCCAACAGCGTGCGACATATTCCCCCCTGACCGTCTCGCAACGGACAAAGGGCGGTCACTGAACTGCCAGTGGTGACTACGGCGCCGGCATCACCACTCAGCGGTCCGAGGTGTCCCTGGGAAGGAGCAGGATATGGGAGGGGAACCTCATCATCCCGGCCTGGGATCACTGGGGAAATGGCTTGTGTGGGCTGTCGTGTATCATGGAAGTTACGAGTGGGCCCTTTGTGCGTATAGAATCGAACTTACGACGGTATACCCTGCATCCGGATAGGACATGTTGTGATAGTTTGGTGTAATCTGCGCATTAACCTAGTGGCCAAGAAGGCGGTGGTTTTTCGGGGAGTCCACAAGGGTATATCGACAACGCAGACATAGTCGGCGTTCCCGCCACGTACGGTTGTGAGATTACGGTCATAAGTATTAACATGGTTGTGTAGGGGGTACTCTCCTCACCTCCTGATGTAATGGTTCGTTTGAATACGACAATGGTGTCATCATGCTCAAGGCTTGATGATTTCCGTCCATTATTTCACTATCGTTCCACCCGGCATCAGATACGGATGTATCCAAATTAATAAAGTCCGGGTGGAGATATTCCGCATTCCAAGCAGGTATACCAGTTTGGATGTTTTCTTCGACAAGCTGGGAGTGTGACGTAACGGGATTGCCAACTCCGACATCTTGGCCATTCCAAGCGGGATGTGTCTGGTCAATGGCGAGAGCCTGGGTGAGTGGGAGGTAACGCGCATAAGGAGGTCATTGTGCGGAGGGGAGCACGATATTAGTATCCCCAGGATTCCATCGATCAAGGCTAAACGCACCTCAGCGTGTTCAGTATCGTCAGCGACATAGGGTGTGTGCGGAGCATACTGGGATTGTGATAAGGGCCATGGCTAAGAAAACAGTGGAATGTAACTTACAACTTGAGTTTCATGTGTTTCGATGGGGGGCACGAGGGCTGAGTCCCGTGTCAGGCGACTCGACGAATACAGATCATGCTAGCATTATCTTAGTAGTGCCTTTAGGCGGGGAGGGTGGTGGGACGACGAACCTCGGAGAAGGTCTCGTAATGACCATGCCTGAAGACAGGACATGTCAAAAGTTGGTACTCAAATGTGGAGTGACACTCACGTCAACGGTGGGATGGTCCGGTGTTGACGTAGTAAATCTCCGTCGTCATAGTGGTACATGTTGGGATCGTACTCCTGCTGTTGTGAGAAAGCCACATCCCTATAAAATGATGGAGGCGAATGGTCTGGCAAGGCGTGCATGTCGAACAACGGCGCCGGGGAGGATGGGTCACGTTGCGTATCTACAGAACGGTCCATGGACAAAGAAAGTGCTGAAAAAGAAAGTGGGCAATGGGCGAAAAGGAAGTTGGAGATGTTCGAAAGGAATGGAAGATATGAACAAGTTGTCTGCAAGATACGGTGTAGACGGTAAGTGTTTAAATACACTTGGTATTGGCAGGCTGTCTTACCAAAACGGAACGTGGAGTCCAAAAAAATAATGTTTTTTGCTAAGAACCGTCCAACACCTTGCTCGGCTGATCCAGTGATCGCACGGCTGCGCCCCGGTCATGATGCATCCGTGGAGGTAAATGCACTTTCAGGGATAAACATCCAAAGTCTCCCGTGCGCGGTCGGAAGGTTCGCAAACCTTAAGGTAGCGGCGACTTCATGGGAAAGTTGTTCTGGAGGATTGGGGTGCTTGCTAAACCAACGGATCTTGTTTCGAGAACCCCAAAATCAGTAGGGCTGGTGTCATTTTTTGGTGTGTTCTGCCGGTCGGTGACATGTACTGAGAGGGAATTCCAAATGCTGGCACGACAATGTTCACAAGTGTTCACATGAACGTGGGTTTTGGATCGGAGAGAAAAAATAATAATGGCAATCCACATGATGGTCACGTGAGGAAACCACCAATTGACCAATCAGCGTTGATTATATAGTGCCCATGGGCAAGTTCAGCGGACTCATGATCGACAAAACACTGGGCATTTGTGAAGAAGTCGCGTCGGCGTACATGGGTCTATCCAATCACTATGCGTAAATAGGGTACATCGCCCCTTTTAGGAAGCAATATAGGGGCATCCAATCAGAGGTGAGGTGGACTAGTTAGGCAGTGTGATCTAGGGCCGTCGAGGACGACGTCACCAGCTACCACACGGGGATAAGATCTGCTGTCACTCAGCTTCTTTCGACATTGCACCCTGCGGACTATTAATAGTTTGCTTCCGATGTCTCCGCACGGGCCCTCCTGCCGTCGCCCGGCCGCTACACGCCTTCCTAATTGGTCGACCACTGACGCTTCAAACACTGGCTCGGTTCAAGAAATGCTCGCCGTCCCGCCGCCAGGAGTTATCTGTCGGTCTAAGATGACTGCGCTGCGACCAACAACTCACCGATAACGCCACTCCAGCAAACATTTACTTCCGCGAATGTCATGTTGATGCATTTGCGAATTCAAAAGTACAGCCTTGTGCCTGCTCACAATACGGCCACAAACTGCGTCGGTGTGTTCGGGATTTCAACCTGACAAGTTTGGGTTTTCGGACCCATTTCCAGTACACATTGTGTACTGTTGCGATAGGCGTACATCGATGGCAGCTGCCAATATTACCACGCTGGAAGCGTACTTGCCTGCATTCGTTTCCCCAAGAGCTTTCCGCTCCATTCTGCACATGTGCAAAGCAGTTCATCCTACTCGACACCGCCGCCTGACATGCACGCCTTGCGCGACGACTCGCTGCCATCATCCTTTTGGGACGTGGCTCGCTCACAACAACAGCAAGAGTAGGGCCCCAACCTCATGCCGAATGCAACCTGGTGCTACCTCGATGGTCATACATTCCACTGGGAGCGCCACTCTCATTGTGTACCAAACTTCGAGAACTCCCCACATGGTCTTATCCGAGGTTCGTCGTACTACCATCTTTGCCTTGAGGGCAATTCTAACACACTGCTTGTATGGTCAGCATATTCAGGGTGGTTCGGCAGTCTTCAGCCCTTTTGGTTGCCCTGGGAACACTCGGGCCTCGAGATATAAGTAGCCATTCGGTTAAGCTCTCAGGGACGACGCTCATCGCAATCCCCTGTTTACTCAGCGCGCAAGTTATCCACCCGACGGCGCTAAAAAAACGCTGACGTGTTCAGGGTATGTCCAGCTTCGGCTAATGGCATTCTAGGGTATTAACATTGGGTTCTCTGTACAACGACCGCCTAATGCAAATCCCGTATATGTAGATCTTGTTCTTCGAGCGTAGGCAGCGCAAATGCACGTCTCTGGGGTGCCTGAACGGGTCTTTGCGTAGAACTTGCTCTTGCGCCTTAGAACAATACCACCAGCAGATGGTTTCGACATCCCATGCTACATTCTCGATGTCATCGACAGCGGCAAGATAGTTTGCACAGTCGCCGTATCTAATAGGGATACCACATTTTCTGCGATTGCCATCTTGCCATCTACACGACTTGTACACATCACGATCAAAAGCCAGCGTGCCTTAGGAATCTCGTCGACTGGGAAGGTGATGATACGATGTGCATGATAGGAGGTCCCCGCAAGGTTAAGACACGGAGTAAATTAGTTGGACAAGACCTATTGGGGAACTGACTCACTCGTTTATCAGTTGCAATCTGAAGCCGCCGCGGGTGTTCGGATCTATTCTGGTAGTAGTGGAACATCGCTGGGGAGGTCATCCAACGAATGCAATTCCTGAAGAGGCGGCAAGAACGGGCTTCAAAGCCACGTCCACGAGGGTATGGAGCCATGACCTAGGTCCCCGAATGTTGAAATGTCCCTGGCTATCCTGACGACTGTTTTATAGCATAAGGTGGCTAGAGAGACGGTTCCAGAATGTAGACACACGAGGAAAGTGTGGCATTGTGATTTGTGACATGGGAGGCGTGATCGTGTGTGCCCAAGTCTGACTGGCCAAGACAGAAACCTTGATCGGGATGAGGACATTAAGAGTACTTGTCGTGTATGAAACGTACGAGAGATAATGCCCAACGGTAATGCGACCTCCGCACTCCATGAATGTGGTGAAAAAAGAGCGAGAGCGATGCCGAACCATGGAAGGCGGATTACATCGTGTCCTCCGTTTAGATGGCAAACTAGACACGCATTGAACGCTAGATGCCTACTAGTACACAGAACGACCGGTGGGCCCGTGGATGGAGGAATGATAGGCACACTGTCGATGATATGAGACGCCGCAGTTCCCGTACATCGATGGTAGCAAACCCATAGCCAGATGCTCCATCATCACGGCAAGCCACACACAGGGTTATGAAGAGGACATGGTATCAAACAGCGGAATTACGACCCCACCTATTTCGACATCCTCGCGGAGGGTTTTCGACGAGCGGATACTGGCAGCGGTGGTCCCATCGTTATCGTCCCCTTAGACGGCTATGTGACACGGAGAGTATCGGCGCTGATGTTGCTAGACGAGTTCAACGAGCAGCGTGCTGGTACGCTCGCCCGATGGCGTTGTTAGATGTTGCTTGTGGAGAAGGGTCAACGCAATGGAGCCGGAAGCTACACATTGGCACTGCTCTAAACCGGTGTCATATCCAAGTTGTAGTCCATGCATGGTCATGCTCTGGCTCTCCCCGTTTCATCATGGAAAGCAACTCGGCAGGTCGACAGACAAAGCTTGATCAACGGACCTTCTTAGTCTACTACGAGGATACTTCGTATATGGTGTCACTCCAATATATACCTTTCTTGTGGACTATGCCTCAGACTCCAAAGCTCTGCGGGTCCTGAGTATGGCACGCTTGGTTCCTGAATCAACGTTTACGGTACAAGAAGAGTAGTATTACAGTAACTCAAAGTATAGTGCGAAAGCGGAGGGGAGGAATGCATGACTATAGGAGGTAGTGACGACGATATTGGCTATGACCTGTCCAGAAGCTGTACAACCCGTGGTATATGGATATCACGAACCTTGCAGATCTTAGCTTTAAGGGGTGAAGTAACGTGAATGTAACTGACATACTTGCGTTCGCTCAGACACCATATACCATTCATTTGCCTCGTTCTTGCCTCGTGTGGAGTTGGTTCTCTACTTCTCCGTGCGCTTCTGATGTCCATGAGGGCCGAGGGCCTACGCAATCTCATAGAAATTCAAATTCATTGATCCTTCCGTCTAAGCTAGGCAAGCTGCAGCCACGCGGAGTAACCCTCCCCTGATAGAAGATATCGGGGGCCTAATAGAGCCATACGTTAATCTTCCTGTGCACGAGAAGGATCGAAGGATCAAGGTCACCAGTAACCGACATGTAAGGGGTCGACTCCGCTTGGTGACGGAGCTCGTATGTTCCTTTGTACAGATATGGTTTCACATCTCACACCTTCACATTTTCACGTCCTTGTATCCTTTCAAGCCTTACATCTCGTTATGACGCCTTTCAGTTTCGTTTTCCCTTTCTCCTTCGTAGGTATATAGCAGGACTGTATGCGTATGAAACGGGAGTCCCAGAGAGTTCCCCGTCTGTGAATCAGCCAGTTAGCGCGAAAGTTTGTCACCAGCAGTGATTCCATCCCACTTCGTTCGACGAATACTCCCAGAACGAGAGACCTACCATACACTTGGAGCCCACCGCGAATCAAGCTCTGTACACCTGCAATCTGACTCAGATCGTCCCCATTGCCTATCAATAGAGCTGCATCCTGTCTTCCACGACGCCTTTTCGCCTTCGCCCAGCTCGTTTCTCCGACTCCAAGCAGTCCACATTATTGGCTGCCCCCCCCGCATCGTCTTGCGACCGTGATCACACCCATTCACCAGCTATTCCACCGCCACGCATTAGAAAGGCTCCTGTGGCCTCTGTCTCTCGAGATATTACCCGCGTCACTAGATCGACTGCTTCTGCCCTTACAACCCCAAGTACAGACCCGTCCCCTGCAACTTCGTTTACGCCACTTCCCTCTGACGCCCCCAGTTCCCACTCAAGCTTAGACTCCTTGTCATTTCTGGAACCTTCGGCACTTGTGTCTCGTCCTCCATCACCCTCGACAACTACTCATACACTAATTGTACCTCGTATATCGCTTCCAGAACCCCTCTCACCATCATCCATGCCGCTTGATCCCCCTGATGACCCTTTGGCCCCACCATCATCCATTTCACACACCGTCCCAGCGTCGGCGATGTCAATCTCCTCGAAAGGAATTCATGCCATGCCAGCTCCTGGGTCAGGCAAGGCTCCAACCTTTCTGGGTACGCCATCAACCCTTCTTGACTTCTTTGATCGCTTTGAAGCTCTGGCTGTATCCTGTGGTCTCTCGGACCATGAGAAATGTTTCATGGTTGTTCGGTATGTCGACTCGGAGACTAAGGAATTGTGGACTTCGCTTCCTGGGTTTCGGACCTCTAAGTACGATATTCTCAAGGTCAATGTTTTCAAGCAGTACCCAGGTGCGGAGAAAGGTGTCACCTATACCTACCGGGATCTAGCACGTGTTGTTCGCAATCATGCTGAGGTGAATATTTCCACGGAAACAGAGCTCATGAGGTATTATCGCCAGTTCTGCCCCATTGCTGTCTTCCTCGTTGGTCAGGGAAAACTTACAGAACGGGACCGGAACAAGTTGTTCTGGCATGGCCTTCCATCTCGTGTTCGCATGGCCATTTCTCACCGCTTGGAGATGCAGGATCCTTATGGCTATAGTCGTACAGAACCCCCTGATTGGGATGAAGTCACAGCAGCTGGGCGTTTCATTCTCGCCGATGACGCCTTCGACGCCGACTACGATGATCCATTCTCCCTCCACTTAAAATCCTTTGACCGCCCTGCCGCCTCTCGCACCAAGACTGTGGCCTCTCGACCTGCCCCATTTATGGTGGATGACTCCGACAGTGATGATGGCCAACGAAAAGATGAGCCTCAGGCTGTTCAGACCAGGACGATTCGCCTGGACCCTGCTGTTCCTGGGAAATCTCATATCGATGAAGTTGGCGACCTTGCCCGTCGTATGCATGTGTTGAGCATTGATGATGCGGCCTACGCAGGCTGCTATGCACAGATGGCCTGCCTAGCACCATCGGTAGCTCAGCTGTGGGCGCCTCCAGCAAAGGTCAATTGTCAACCCCCCATTCCACAGTCTAGCGTCCATGCAGCCACGACTGCATACCCACGTCCACCCGATACCTGCTTCATGTGTGGAGGTCCTCATCGCATCCCAGAGTGCCGGACTGTTGGGTCCTACTTGCGTGCAGGAAAGATTGTCCGTGTTGATCGTTACCTTGCCTTCCCTGATCACACCCGTATCCGGCGTCACCCGACAACCGGCCTACTCCAAACAACTATTGATGAACGATATGGCCCGCCTCCTGCTCCACCGGTATCCCCGCCTCAACCTACCCCTGCTTCGAACCCTCAGCGTCCCATGAATACTTGGCCACCTTCCAGCACTGCCACTACGAGTCTTGCAACTGAAACTGGGACTTATTTGTTTCAGTGCTGCCCTGTCTCAGGCAACAATGCAGTCGTCGTAGATGTGGAAGACGATTATGATGTCCTTGCAGTCACTCGGAGCAAAGCACGAGCGGTGGGATCAGAGCCAGGCAGCAGTCCTCCGAGTCACGAGCTGCTCCAACAGGGTTCGGACGAAGAAAAACTGGATCCACTAGTGCTTGGGGGCAGTGTTCCGGCGGTTGAAGGGACTACACGATGTGTGGCAGCTTCCGACCCAATGGGTTTGGGGATGTCGCCCCAAAAGCCCGCCTATACTTACGAATCCAAGGCAGCATGACCGGATGCCTCACATCTCATGCTCGGCCGGATCCTCGGTGCAGTTGTCCCAAACCTCACTGTCAGTGATATCCTTGCTGTCAGCCCGGAGGTTCGCAAAGAGCTAGTCGAGTATTCCCGCACGCAACGCATCCCAACCTCCACTGCGACCAACACGACCACCTCATGCCTGTCTGCCCCCCTCCATGTCGAGCACTCAACACCTCTCCGTGAAATAGCGGTCAACATCAATGGTGTGCACGAGGATCTTGCACTTCTAGATGAGGGTTCCGAAATTGTTGTGATCCGGGAGGATGTTTGGCAGAAGTCTCAGGCCCCAATCAACCCTCACATTCGTATGCGCATGCAGACTGCTAATGGTAGCACACAGGACATGCCCGGTTGTGTCGAAATGCTCCAGATCATTGTAAATGGTATAGTTACATGGGCGCATGCTTATGTTATTCCCACTGCTCCATATAGGCTTCTCCTAGGTCGACCATGGCAGCGCCTTGTACGTCTCAGCAAGGAGGAGACAGACGGTGATGTCCACGTTACCATTCACGACCCGAGCAACCCCTCGATTACTCGGCGTGTCGCTACCACACCTCGGCCATTTCACGCATCCGCAACCTCTCTTCCAGTTGTATCATCACCTGCGCCTGCATGCCCACAGCGTACTGCCCACCCCTCCTTGATGTTTCTCTCTCTATCTGCCACGTCTTTCAGCGAGGAGGTCCTCCGTCAGCAGTATAATCTTGACCCTGTTCGGCACGTCTTTGCCTACAAAAAGGTTGCTAATAAGGTCAAACCGGTCGCCACAACAATGCTGCGACATGCTCGAATCATTCGTTGTATCCCTGAAGACCCACTTCTCACGCTGCCTCCCATCTCTTGTCAGCCCCTGGAGTTTGTACCGGGCACACGTCTCACAGTGGAACGCCTGGCTGAACTTGGGGTCTTCGAAAATGACTTTTTGTGGCCTGAAGAACGTAAGCTTGCGGCTCAGGTCCTCTTGAACAACGAGTCCGCATTAGCTTGGGATGAGTCAGAAAAAGGTCGGTTCCGGGACGACTACTTTCCCCCAGTCATCATTCCTACTATTGAGCACACGCCATGGGCTCATCGGCAGCCTCCGATTCCACCCGGTATTCGTGACAAGGTCATCGAGCAGATCCAGGCCAAGATCAGCTCTGGTGTTTATGAGCCGTCGAACAGCTCTTATCAGTCACGTTGGTTCTGTGTTGCAAAGAAGAATGGCTCGATCCGCATCGTCCATGACCTCCAGCCACTCAATGCAGTGACAGTGAAAGATGCGGCCACCCTTCCTTATGTTGAACACTTTGCCGAGCAGTCTGCTGGGCGTGCCATTTATACTATGATGGACTTATTTGTAGGCTATGACCACCGCCCACTCGCAGAAGAGTCTCGCGACCTGACTACCTTTCAAACCCCGTTGGGTACCTTTCGACTCACAGTCCTCCCACAGGGATGGACTGACTCCCCTGCGGTTTTCCAGAACGATGTCGCCTTTATTCTTCAACATGAGATCGAGGTCGCTCCGAACTTCCAAGACGACATCAATGTCTTAGGCCCCTGCACTCGTTATGAGCTGCCCGATGGTGGATATGAAACTATTCCAGGGAACTTGGGTATTCGCCGCTTTGTCTGGGAACATTGTTGTGACGTGAATCGTGTTCTCCATCGTCTCAAGCATGCAGGCGCTACAGTTTCAGCAAAGAAGCTTTTTGTGTGCCAGGCCCAGGTTACTGTCGTCGGCCAAACCTGTAACTACCATGGCCACATCCCCGATGACTCCAAGGTCGCGAAAATCCGTAGCTGGCCCCCTTGCGAAAGCAAAACGGACGTGCGTGGGTTTCTTGGAATGGCTGGGACAGTTCGTATCTGGATCAAGAACTTCGCTAGCATCACTCGCCCTCTCGTTCACCTTACAAGGATGAATGTACCCTTCGTGTGGGGCGACGAGGAACAACATGCCATGGATTGTCTCAAGGATGCCATCGTTCATTCGCCCGCCATCCGTCCCATTGATTATACCTCTCCGAATGAGGTTGTCCTTGCCATTGACTCATCTAACATTGCTGTTGGTTTTATCCTTTCCCAGCTGGACGATGAAGCACGTCGCCGTCCTGCCCGTTTCGGCTCTATTACCTGGAACGATCGTGAATCCCGCTACTCGCAAGCAAAAATTGAGCTGTATGGTCTGTTTCGGGCACTCAAAGCAGTCAAAGTCTGGGTCATCGGTGTCAAGAACCTCGTTGTTGAGGTCGATGCACAATACCTTACCGGCATGCTGAACAATCCCGACATCCAACCAAATGCCTCTATGAACCGCTGGCTCGCTGGCATACAAACTTTCGATTTCAAACTACGTCACGTCTCTGCTACGAAACATCAAGGTCCTGATGGGTTGTCCAGGAGAAGGAGGAGCGGGGATGATAGTGAGGAAGAAGGAGAAGAGGAGATAGATGAATGGATAGACGAAGTTTTAGGTTGTGCATTGTGGGTGGCACATCAAGCAGATGATGGAACAGTGGAAGTAGGAAGGAATAAAAGAAGGGAAGCTATCGTTTCAACAGTAGGGAAGGGAGAGGAGATGAAGCTGAAGAATCCTGAAACCATTGAGATCCCGACGAACGACGATACCGAAAAACGAGATGGCGAACTTCGAGCCATTGGATCCTATCTAACCAACCTCACACTCTCGCCCACCCTCTCCACTCACGAGCGTAAGCACATCATTAAGCACTCAGCACAGTTTTTCAGGCGGGGAGACACGTTATGGAGAAAAGAGAAGTATGGTCGTCACCAGATTGTACTGCTGAACCTTGCAGATCGCCTCCACATTCTTCGGGAGACACACGATACTCTGGGGCACCGTGGTATATACCCAACCCGACGCACTATTGCTGACCGGTTTTGGTGGCCAACCCTCGACCGGGACCTCGCATGGTACATTAAAACATGCCACCAATGTCAAATCCGTTCTGTCGAGAAGGTCGTTGTTCCTCCTGTAACTGCTGTCCCTGCTCCCCTATTCCGAAAAGCCTACGTCGACTCCATGCACATGCCCACAGCTCACGGGTACTCGTACATTGTCCAGGCTCGTTGCTCCCTTTCTGCATGGCCGGAATGGAGAATGCTACGGACGGAAACAGGCAGGACTATTGGTGCATTTATATTCGAGGAGATACTGTGTAGATGGGGAGGACTGGAGGAAATTGTCACTGACAACGGGACTCCCTTCGTCGCTGCCCTTAAGTTCCTGGAGGAAAAGTACCATATTCGCCACATCCGTATTTCCGCCTACAACTCTCAGGCAAATGGCATTGTTGAACGCTCGCATCGTACCATCCGGGACTCCTTAGTGAAAGCATGCGACGGCGACATTACTCGCTGGCCCATTATGGCACCACATGTGTTTTGGGCTGACCGCGTCACCACTCGAAAGTCGACAAACTACTCTCCATACTATATGGCACACAGGTGTCGAGCCACTACTCCCCTTCGACATCGCAGAGTCCACCTTCCTCATCCCAGAGATCACTTCACGTCTCACTACTGTTGAGCTTGTTGCTATCCTGTGCACGCCAGCTTGCCAAACGAGAGGACGATCTTGCTGAAATGCGCTTACGAGTACTCCGGAGCCAGTTCACATCCATTCAGGACTTCGAGCGTCGTTTCAAAAATACTATTCATGATTATAAATTCAAACCCGGAGCCCTAGTGCTCGTCCTCAATAAGAAAATTGAGGCTGCCTCGAATGCGAAATGCAAGCCTCGTTACTTTGGACCTATGGTCGTAGTCTCCCGCGCTCGTAACGGCTCGTACCGTCTCGCTGAGGTTGATGGTACCATCTCGAGGCTCAAATTTGCAGCGTTCCGTCTTGTGCCTTATCATGCCCTGCTCGCGCACATCGGTCCAGGTCACTCAGTTCATCGACCCAGCAGATCTCACGGGCCTTCCAGGTGATGATTAGCCTCGCAACTGAGGACAGTTGCTGTTAGAGTAAAGGGGGGGTGTAAGGGGTCGACTCCGCTTGGTGACGGAGCTCGTATGTTCCTTTGTACAGATATGGTTTCACATCTCACACCTTCACATTTTCACGTCCTTGTATCCTTTCAAGCCTTACATCTCGTTATGACGCCTTTCAGTTTCGTTTTCCCTTTCTCCTTCGTAGGTATATAGCAGGACTGTATGCGTACGAAACGGGAGTCCCAGAGAGTTCCCCGTCTGTGAATCAGCCAGTTAGCGCGAAAGTTCGTCACCAGCAGTGATTCCATCCCACTTCGTTCGACGAATACTCCCAGAACGAGAGACCTACCATACAGACATATGCAACCAGTATCAATCGAGGCTAGGCGTACAGGAACAGTTCAAGAAAGGCTTCTGAGGAGGAAGGCTGGTTGTTCCTCAGCTAGGTCTCTCATCTCCGGAAGTTTGAAACAAAAGATTAGAGTGCTTACATCCCGTTAGCAGAACCTCGGGCAACATAACTGAACTCCTACGAGAGACGGGATACACGCAGCTGTTAAGCTCGTCATAAGGGGCAGGAGGTTGGTGTCAGGAGACATGTAGTTCTCTTGAGTCGGCGGTTGGCAGTCTTTGCCACTTGTCGATAGTTCCAACTTCCATAGAGCAGCCAAATCATACAAGATCGCATTAGCATTACATACTATCGCTGAACAAGCAACCACCTATGACGTGACTATCGGGTACTAATGTAGATGCATGGTGACCAGTAGCAGTGGATCACCGTTACCGGATGTCACCATGTTATTGGTATGGAATAGTAACGGGCAGGTGGTAAAAGTGAGCAATAATGACGACAATTAATTGGTTAGATGACAGAAATTAATTCTCGCGAGGGTATCTAAGATGCACCTCTCGAAAGTGCCTCAGAAAAGATCCGCGGGTCAGCGTAGAACCGCAAGCACCGCACAGGACAAGCGTGGTGCGGGACATCTCGGTAATGCCATGGGCAGTGGCCAGATGGCCCTGGCAGTTAAAACTCAACATTTCGCCGCACATGACCCCCCCGTTGTTTCTCCACGTACAGGGCCGTAGATCGCCGGAGGGCTGTACTTGTAGAGTCCCTTGGATAGCTGGAACGTTGACTGTGACGAGGGTGGTTACTGAACTGCCAGTGGCGACGGCCGCATTGGCTGGCAGAACCACGTTTGACAGTGGAGATAGCGATTGGTGCGAACCGAAGAAGCCTGTTTCATCTCGGGAGCCAGGAGCTCCGAAATGATTGGGGTTCACATGGCTATGTTCGAATGTCCCACCAGCCTGGACGGCATCATGACTAGAAGGGAGACCGTCGTCACGTGGCGGCGGGTTAAAGGGCGGAGCCTTAGCAATTGCATCAGTGACCCAATTGCGAGGCAACGGCATTCTGAATTCCTACATGTTCCTGGCCCACCTGGTGGAGGGTGTGAGGCTGGACGTGAAGGACGGGAGGCGCATTAGGTGGCTGTTGTACGGAGGAGAACCCAATGTTAATACCCTTAGATGCCATTAGCCAAAGCTGAACATACCATGAACACGTCATCGTTTTCAGCGCCGTCAGGCAGATAGCTTGCATCCTGAGCAAACAGGGGATTGCGATGAGCGTCATCCCCGAGAGCTTAACCGACTAGCCGCTTACATCTCGAGGTCCAACTGTTCCAAAGGCACCCTGGAGGGTTGAAGGCTGTGCCGAACTACCCTGAAAATGCTGATCATACAAGCAGTATCTTAGAGTTGCCCTCAAGAAGGTAGTAGTACGACGAACCTCGGGTGAGACCATGGGAGTTTGAATCACAATTGGAAACAGCGCTTTCGTCGACAGTAGGATGGCCCAGATCTGGTACGGTACCCATTGGCCATGGACGCGGAGCCGGGCCGAATACCACATGGGGTTGGGAACCAACTCCTGCTGTTGCTGTTAGCGAAGTACATCCGGAAAAGATGATTGCAGCGAATTGTCTGGCGGGACGTGCATGTCGGAGAAGATAGTAGTATGACGAACCTCGGGTGAGACCATGAAAGTTTGCATCACAACTGGATGCAGCGCTCCCGTCGGCTGTAGGATGGCCCAGATCTGGTACAGTACCCATTGGCCATGGACGTAGAGCCAGGCCAGATACGGCATTGGGTCGGGAGCCAACTCCTGCTGTTGCTGTGAGCGAACCACATCCGGAAAAGATGATTGAGGCGAATTGTCTGGCGAGACGTGCGTGTCGGACGAGGGTGTCGGGTAGGACGAACTACTTTGCATATCTGCAGAACGGACCAGGAAGGTCTGGGGGGGACGCTAGAAACGAAGAGAAGAGGAGAAGAAAGCTCCGAATGCAGGTCTTAAGTACGCTCCCAGAGTGGGAATATTGGCAGGCTGCCATCGATATACGCCATCGCAACAGAAAAAACGTGTTCTGAAAATGTGCCACAAAACCCAAACTTCTCAGGCGAGTCGAAACCCGGAACACACTGAGGCAATTGTGGCTGTATTGTAAAGGAAGCACATGGCTGCACTTTTGAATTCGCAAATTCATGAACATCGTATTCGTGGAAGTAAATGTTTGCACCGCAGCAGGTCCTCGTGTAACATTGGAAGGTTCCATAGAAGTGGACCTGGAAATACCGGCGGCGTTCTCGGTGAGTTGCCCCGGTCGGTCGCAGCGCAGTCATCTTAATCCGACAGATAACGCCCAACGGACGGGATGGCGAGCATTTCTTGAAGGCCCTCAATTCAGTAGATCTAGGGGTTGTTACTCCGCTGTGGACGGCGGCATTCGGATCTGTGATCCTTAGTTTAAGATGCCGTCCTAGGCGCCCAATATCCGGGATACGGGAAGTGCTTCGTGGCCCTGCAAACCTTACATGAGAATATTCGGAGATGATACCGAAATCACAACTTTGTGATATGACTGGGACTAACCATCTCATGTAAAGCCGTCTGACTGGAGCAGCTGCAACAGTGGGGTGAGAGCTGTGTGACGAGCGGCCGGACTGTATGGTACGAGTTGAAGCGTGACTAGGGTGACCCAATATATTAGCCAAAACCGAACCACATGACTTCTATGTATCTGGGGGTCTACGACCAGTGGTGGCGAATCAGCGTCCCCCATGACCGGACTCGTAGAACGGGATATAGAAATGAGTCAGCGAGTAATGTTCACGAGGAAGTAATTGAAACAACGTAGTCAATGTGACCCCTTTTCGAAGCGCACGGAAGACCTGTGTGCGGATTGACACAAACGTCTATCAAATTTGGCGAGTATATGAGGTATCCATTGGTTCTATGCCCTATTTCGCTTCCAGCGACCGAATCCATGTCCTCCCTTCCTAAAACGTCAGATACATTTGCGCATGTTCTTCTCTCCACATGCGTCACACTTGACGCGCTTGCTCCCCGATATGGTGACAATGCTATGGACAGAGGTCAGATGATCCTGACAATCCATACCCACGAGCCCGCCGCACATGTCCCTTTCATCGTCTTTCCACTTGCAGGGCTTTAGATCACCGAAGGACTCCAATGTCACTTGTGAAGACTCCTGGGTCGCGGGGAATGTAAGCTGAGGGGGGAAAGGGTGTACCTGAGAAGTTGCCGACTGAAAGCTTGCTATGTTGTCCATAGCGAAGGTGGTCACTGGACTGCCAAAGGGGACGATAGCACTGGCATCGCCGTCGAGCGGTCCCAAGTGTCCTTGGGAAGGAATAGAATACGTTTGGGGAACATTAACTTGATCTGAGATCAAGAAGGGAGTGAATTCAGCAGGCTGTCAGCAAACATTGGAAATTATCAGTGGGTGACTGATGTGGGGCTTACGGTTACAAATCCCCCATTTGGAAAGTAGGGATGTGAAAACTCGTCGCAATCTGCTGTACTTTGCACACAACCCTGGCACGCGCAAACAGCAGCGGTATTCGGATAATCCACGTAGAACGCGGGTGGCACGGACACCGTCGGTACATCCAACACGCGATTGCTGGTATGGTAGCGGGTATTAAGTTGGCTGTATGGAAGGGAAATGTAGATAATCTCCTTACCTCGTAAGGAAAATTGTAACAAATAATGTCACTAATGTAGAAGATGACGGCGAAGAACCAGCACATTACAGACAGTCGACGGAACACCCTACTCTGACGGCCAAAAAGAGGCTCGCTGTCCTCGGGGGCGCTCGTGTGGTAGAAAACAATCCACACTGGGGCTGCAGGAACATAGTTTTGAGGGTGATGGTAGACTGAAAGTAAAAGCGTATGGAAAGGAGTGTTGGGGGGAGGGGGGGGGTATAATATATGCGAAAAGCCATGGATTGCTTGGAACATGGGGGTTCGAAGGAGCCCGAGTACCGAAAGTGGCGATGTGTCGGCGTCAGATACCCCCTCATCGGAAGTCAGACAGGGATGCGGATAAGTCAGGAAAGGCTTCATGTGAGACTGCTGGGAGGGCTGCCTTCCATAGCGATATAATAAACCTTCGGAGCATTGAACTTGGGGAAAGTTAGCCCCATTATTTGAAGTGGCAACGTGATGGTATCGTCTCTAATTGATGAAGCGCGCCAACCATGTAAGCTAGGTCGAAAAGTATGGGAATACGAACTTCCAACGACATTGATTTACTTACTTCAAAAATCTGGTGTCACGCCACTTTTACACCAATACTTAGGGTAAACAAGGGGTTGAATCTCTCGCAATCGAGGAGCCTCCTCCGACTCAGAAGTCAGATCTCTATTCTTGACTAAAACCTCGTCTAACTATTGGGAGGCCGAGCGATCAAGGAAGGGCTGTCTGCGGCGACAGTGGCTACAATTCCAAATGACGCCCACAGCGAATGCACAGAATCCTGTTGAGACTTCCGCCGGGTAAGTTTCGCGTTCAGCTGATTTTTTGGGCTGGGGGTGCTTGTTGCCGAAAATGAATAAAGTCCAAGCCCAAGCAGAACGACAGCGAGTGTCCATTCACAGCGTTGGCCGTCAGAATCTGCATCGGTGGCCTGCAGCATGTAATGGGTTCAGAACGTTCGGCAGTGTATACTAATTTTCTTTCTTTCTTTTTTTCTTTTCAGACCTCCTTTCGTCGCAATTGGTCAACCAGGGCCGAAACCCATAACTGGAGACTGTTACTCACACGTTCACGTGACCCAACCGACGCAACCTGCAAGTAAGGGTCCAACAGATGTGCTGAGTCCCGGGTATCAAGGATCGGCCGCCTTGCACCGTGCGGGTAAGCTGTGGAAGGGTAGGAGGAAGGGAAGGTTTTCGGCATGGGAAAGTTGGATGTTTGTGAACTCACCAGATATACGTTAGACACAGCGTCTAGTTCATTAATGACCTGCCAACAAACGCCTACGGAAAGCGAGTAAGTGCACCTCGATCATGCGCGGCGGGCAACGTAGGCCGTGCCAGCGACAGCGACAAGGACACTGCTCCTGAAATCAGTGAGAATCGAGGGCCATCACAACGCAGACTAACCTGAAAGATGTTGATTTCCCATACGAATCCGAGCGGGCCAAAATGAGTCCACAGTGACGGTTGAACCGTGGAGTATTAACGAAAAGGTTACGCCTGAATGCAATGTTACTTTAAGACGGAAGACGGCAATGTAGATCTCGCCCGAAGTGGCTGTAGTACAGCGTACTTTGTACAGTGGTGTTTCGGTGGCGCATGTGAGGGTGAGAGGTATCGATAAACCCTGTCAACTCTGCCTGCGTGAGGCTATCATAAGTTCGACTTCGCACGTAACGTGGGAATACCAGCTTGGCCAATTGATGCGCCAGGACTCCAAAAAAGGGCAGTTCCTTTGTTTCAGTGCTGTATTACATAATGTCTCGTTTTGCTTATCGAGCACAAACGAAGTTAAGTTCCGATGCCCCCTGGTTCGTGAAAGAGAATTTACTATGTAGGAAACTCCAGAACAACTAAATAAAAGTCCAAGGGCAGGGAAAAACTCCACGAAGTGCATATCGAGCAGTCATGTCCAAAGAGTAACAAGAGGTAGCATCGCAGGTTGGCTCGTTACTTATATGCGACGTTTTTTCACTCGATCTTAACCCTCTTGTGTTCTTGTCCAACGAACTGCAAACAGTGGGGTATTTTCCCCTTCTGCCATGTCAAAGTGCAAACAGGAAGTCCCGGTGTAGGCGTAAGCAACAATGGCTCCAAGTGGAG
This sequence comes from Pisolithus marmoratus, assembly GCA_024613145.1. Lineage (NCBI taxonomy): Eukaryota > Fungi > Basidiomycota > Agaricomycetes > Boletales > Pisolithaceae > Pisolithus > Pisolithus marmoratus. The sequence goes on from JANFAE010000166.1 coordinate 158,964, forward strand.
CTATGATTTTACTCCTTTCCCTTGCAACGTTCCAACATCCTCGCTCATACCACTACATCAATAGCGCTGACTTCGATTCCTTTAATTTAAACATTGAGATAGATCACTGTGTGATCAATCTGTTGTTGATCCTCCACTGGCACGAAGAGTCTGCCAACAGAGAGCAATCTGTGTGCGTCGAGTACAATGTTTGCTTTTCCCTTGTTGATGGTCAGACACAACACACAGGATGATCTGGTTGCACAATATAGCCTGCAAAGCTGTCCAAAATCTTGCCCTCTGCGGCGTCCTGCTGTTGGTGCTTGTGCTAAAACACGTCTCTTTTGTGAACGCTTGACCAACTTTCCAGTGCCGGACCTACCTATTGCGTACTTGGAGATGAAATACATGATACAGCCTCCCTGCTTCATGCTTTCATTTGTCCAAATCGCAAAGTTCCCAGTGTACAAGGTGATCTCCATAGTTCCACTGACTACATGCTTATATCCATGGTGCAGCGCCCCACACCCAAGTGAGAGGAGGTGATGGCCATTGTACAGCAAAATTCGACGTGGCACGAGTTGGTCAGGACTCCCCCGAACCCTCCGGAATCCGTAAACCATTGAACAATTGTATGCGCAATGCTCGACTTCCCTGCACCATCCCACCCATTCAGCCAGAGGATGCGTGGCACACTTTCGCTTGTGTCGTGGATCCAGCTGACAACCTCTGCGAACACCTCCGTTCTAGTACCATCGAGGCACGTCATGACGTCAATCAAGCCTGCGCCATCCGCACAAGATAAGTCGTCGAGACCGCTGTCCCCGAGTTCGCGATATGTCTTAATCTGAACCTCGTGGGCCGTGGAGTCTCGGTAATGTTTCGTCGAGTCTTCTAGGTTATTGACGTAGTCATTTACGACGGTCTGCGTTTTGGAGAGAACATCCTTTCCCATTTTCTTCCCTGAAGATGTATTGCATCAAACACTTCAGGTTGAGAAGAGTATGGTAAGACCCACAGAAACGCCTCGTTGCTGGATGCTAGGAATCTTAACCGCTGCTTCTCAGGTTCGTTTCTGCTTACTACTGCCATTTTCGTATCGTATCTCACATAGTCGTCTAAAGCTGGTTATCAATCAAGCGAATGTTGACAGGGTAGTGTCCGATCTTCTCGACGAAGTGCAACTTGTATACGAACTTCTTACGGAAGATGAAAGCATCAATGATATCGACAAAATGAGAGATTGCCTCGCGAAGATCGCACAAGGTTGACACGTTAGGTAAATACACGTAGATGAATATGTACCTGTTGTCTGCCACTGAGGCCGCGGCTTCAGGCAGAGCCGAGCCGTCTATAAGGCCTGTATTCAACCGTTACCCAATACGTTAGCTCAAACCGAACGACGAAACTTCTATGTGTATGTGAATCTATAATGGCCAGTGGTGATGGATCATCGTCGCCCATGACCAGCATTCATAGAACGGAATATAGGAATGGGTCAGTGAGCAACGTGCACCAGGAAGTAATTGAAACGGCGTAGTCAATGGACCGCCTTTCGCAGTGTGCGTAAGACCTCTGCAGATTGAAACGAATGTTTATCAAACTTGGCGGGTATATGAGAAGTATCCACTGGCCCTACCAGAAGACAGTAATCCATTGGTTCTATGCGGCATTTCGCTTTGAGCGACGGAAGCCAAGGTGCGTCTCCCTAAAATGTCTCAAAATATATTTGCGTTGCTGCTGCTCGCCACAAACGCCGCACTCGATGCGCTTGTGACCCGATATGTTGACAATGCCATGGTCCTTTGCCAGACGATTCCGGCAATCCCTACCCACGAGCTTGCCGCACACGTTCTCCTGATCGATTTTCCACCCACAGAGCCGTAGATTGCCTGACATTACTTGTGGAGGCGCCTGGGTCGTGGGGGTTGCAGAATGAGGTGGAAAGTTGGCTCCTGCGGAGGTGTTCACTGAACTGCCCTTGGCAATGACGGCGCCGGCATCGTCGCTAGGAGGTCCTGAGTATCCTTGGGAAGGAGTAGGATACGTGGGAGGTGCCTGATTAATTTGACCCGGGAGCACGGGGGGAATGGTTTGTGCAGGCTGTGGGGTATCATGGAAGTAACAAGTCGTTAGCCTTGTGTACGAATTGGACTTACGACAGATGCCGTATGTGGTAAGGAGGAGTGCGGTAAGTCGTTGTAGTGTCCTGTACTTTGCACACCATCCTGGTGGCCAAAGAAGGCGGCAGTGTTTGGGAAGCCTGCATGGGACCTCCACGGTGCAGGTATGGTTGGCGCACCCACTGTGCACGGATTCTGGATTACGGTAGAAAGCGTTAGTCTGGCTACACGGAAGATAAATGTGGACAGTCCACTTACTTCCTGATACCCCAGCTTGTTTGAAGGAGACAACGGTGCCCTCTCTCCGGAGGCCTGATAACTTCCGACCATCCCTTCACGATTTTCAACCCCTCCAGGCCGGGGTGCAGTACGATAGAGGGGAGATATCATCTCCAGATTCGTCGCGGCTTCATAAGCGATATTTGGTGCGATCGGGGGAGCTACGGGCGCTAGAGAGCGCTCGGTGTGCACGTGTCCAGGTGGCAGAACCACGTTTGAAAGTGTTACACCTCGGTAACTGGGCTCTGCTCCGACAGGTCCGACATTAGCAGGGATCGCGTGGCCATGTTCCGCAATCCTTGTAGGCACACCAGCCTGAACGACATCATAACTAGAAGGGGGACGGTTGTCATGTGACGGTGGATTAAGGGGCGGAGCCTTAATAAATGCATTAACAACCCAATTGTGAGGTAACGACATTGTGAATTCGTACATTTTCCTGGCGCACCTGGTGGTGGGAGTGAGCCTGGCCGTGAGGGAGGGGAGGCGCATTAAGAGCCTGTTGTACGGAGAACCCAATGTTAATACCTGAGGATGTCATTAACCAAAGCTGAACATACCATGAACATGTCAGCATTTTCAGCACCAGCGGGCAGATATCCTACGTGCTGGGCAGACTGGGATTGCAATAAGTGTCATCTTTGGGAACTCAATCGAATAGCTACTTACACCTGGAGGGCCGGGTGTTCCTAAGGTGCCGAGAAGGGCGGAAGAACCTGTCAAACCCCTCCGAAAATGCTGATCATGCATGCAATGTCTTAGAACTCCCTCAAGGCAAAGAGTAGGACGACGGACCTCGGGTAAGACCATGGGAGAACCATGTCTGAATATAGGCTGTCAAAATTTGGCAACCAACTGGAAGAGGCGCTCACATCCACAGTGGGCCCATCCAAATCACGCGCGGTACACCTTGTCCATCAACGTAGTACCAGGTTGCATGCGGCACGAGGATGGGACCCCACTCCTGCTGTTGTGAGCGAGCTATATCCCGGGAGGGTGATGGCGGCGAATCGTCTGGAAGGTCGTGCAAGTCGGACGGCGGTGTCGGGTAGAACGATCCACTTTCCATATCTGCAGAACGGACCACGAACGAGCGGAATGCTCGGAGGGTGGGGGAGGGATGCTGGAAACGAAGGAGAAAGGTGGAAAGTCCAAATGCAGGTCTTAAGTACGCTTCCAGCGTGGAAATATTGGCAGGCTGCCACCGACGTAGGCCAATCGCAACAGTCCAAAATGTGTTCTGGAAATATCCCGGAAACTTAAGCTTCTCAGGGGGGAAACCCCGAGGACACTGACACAATTGTGTGACTGTACTGTCGGGCCTGCGCTTTGAAATTTGCAAATGGATCAACATGGTACTCGCGGAAGTAAACGTTTGCTGGAACAGGTCCCCCTTCCAACGTTGGAAGGTTCCACGGAGTGCGGACCTCGAAATGGTAATGGCGTCACCGGTAAGTTTGTTCTCGTCGATCGCAGCACAGTCATGTCAACCCGACAGAACATTCCGGCGGACGGGACGGCGAGCATGTTTTTGGAGCCCCTGAATCCAGTAGAATTATCTCCGAGTATCAGGGCTGGTGATGAGGTGACATCAAGTTCGTGATATACATCAACGAAAACGAAAGTGGTAGTCGTCGTGCGCCGCGGGCCGGGGTCACAATGTGGCGTTACGGCAAATAATTCGTAGTTCTGCAAACCTTCTAATGAGAACATTCGAGGGCGATACTGGAAGCCACAGCTTTGTGATATGACTGGTACTAACCATCTTATGTAAAGCCCTCCACTGGAACAGGTGCGACATTGGGTTGAGAACAGCGAAGCGAGCGGTCGGACTGCAATGTACCAGTTGAAGTATGTCTAACCAATACTTTAGCCGAAACCGAACCACATGACTGCTATGTATCTGTGGGTCTATAAGAACCAGTGGTGGCGGATCAGCGTCCCCCATGACCGCATTCATAGAACGGAATATAGAAATGAGTCAGCGATTAATGTTCACGAAGAAGTAATTGATCAATGTGACCCTTGTTGCAGTGCACGGAAGACTTGTGTGGAAATTGACACGAAAGCCTATCAAATTTGGCGAATATATGAGAGGGATCGATCGGCCCTACCAGAAGACAGCGATCCTTTGGTTGTATGCGGCATTTCGCTCTGAGCAGTGGAATCCAAGGTGTATCTGTCCTTCAAATATGTTTGCGCATTGTCTCTCCAAATGCACCGCACTCGACGCACTTGCTACCCGATATGTTGATAATACCATGGGCAGAGCCAGATGGTCCTCACAATCCGTACCCAAGAGCTTGCCGCATATGCCTCCCTCGACTGTCCCACTCGCAAGGCTTTAGATCACCAAAGGACTACGATGCCACTTGTGGAGACTCCTGGGCCGCGGAGATTGTAAGCTGAGGTAGGAAAGGGTATAAGAAGTTGCCAACAAGCTTGCTGTGTTATCCATGGCGACAGCGGTCACTGAGCTGACAAAGGGGGCCATCGCGTTGGCATCGCCGCTGAGTGGTTCCAAGTGTTCTTGGGAAGGAATAGAGAATGTTTGAGGAACACTAACTTGATCGAGATCATGAAGGGAATGAACTATGCAGGCTGTTAGGTAACATTGAAATTATCAGTGGGTAACTGACCTAGTACCCGTGTCAGAGTCGAACTTGCGGTTAAAAATCCCGCACTTGGAAAGTAGGAACGTGAAAATTCGTTGTAATCTGGTGTACTTTGTACACCACCCTGGCGCCCGCAAACGGCAGCGGTATTCAGGTAATCCATATAGAACGTCGGTGACGCAGACACCGCTGGCACATCCAACTCACATGATTACTGGAATATGATAGAGGTGTTAAGCTGGCTGCATGGAAGGGAAAATGCAGATAGTCTCCTTACCTCGGGAGGAATGCCATAACAAGTACATGAGGGCAAGGAACCAGCACAGTACAGACAGGGGACGGAAGACCCTACTCTGACAGCAAAAAGATGCCCGCTGCCCTCGGGGGTACTCGTGTGGTGAAAACGATCAACACGACGGCTGGGGAAACATAGTTTTGAGGGTGATGGTGGACTGAAAGTAAAAGCGTATGGGAAGGAATGTTGGGGGGGGGGGGGGGTGTAATATATGTGGAAGCCACGGATTACTTGGAACGTGGGGACGGAAAGGAGCGCAAGTACGGAAAGTGGCAACATAATGGTGTCAGATACCCCCTGGGTAGGAGGTCAGCAGGGATGCGGATAAGTCCCAAGTGAAACTGCCGGGAGGGCTACCTTCCATAGGGAGGTAATAAACCTTCGGAGCTAGCCCTACTATCTGAAGTGGCGACGTGATAACATTGTCTCTAATTGAGCGGGGTGCGTCAAGCACATAAACTAGGAGAGGTATGAGAATATGAACTTTCAATGACATTGACTTACTTACTCCCAAAATCCGGTGGCGCGCCAGATATACACCAGTGGGGTTGAATCTCTCAATCGAGGAGCCCTCTCGGACTCGACGTCGGGTCTCTATTCTTCACCGCAACCTCGTCTAACTATGGGGAGGCCCAGCGGCCAAGGGGTGGCTGCCTGCGGCGACAATGGCTGCAAATCCAGATGACGCACAAAGCGAATGCACAGAAACTTGCTGAGACTTCCGCTAGGTAAATCAGCCAGCTTCAACGAACGCTGGCGTTCAGCTGATTTTTGGGTTGGGAGTACCTCGTCGCCGAAAATAAATATAGAGGTGAAGTCCAAATAGAACGACAGCGGCTGTCCATTTACAGTGCTGGCTCTCCGACTCTGCATCGGTAGCCTGCAACATGTAATGGGCTCAGAACGTTCGGCAGAGTATACTGGTCTTTTTTCTTTCATTTCAAACCGCCTTTCGTCGCAATCGGTTAACCAGGGCGGAGATCCATCTGTAAAGACTGTTACTTACATGTTCGCGTGGCCCAATCTTGCAACCCGCAAGTAAGGCTCCACCGGATGTGCTGAGTGCCAGTTATCAATCATCGGCTGCCTTGCACTGCGCAGGTAAGCTGTGGAAGGGCAGGAGGAAGGGAAGGTTTTGGCATGGGAAAGTTGGATGTTTGTGAACTCACCAGATATACGTTAGAAACAGCGTCTAGTTCATTAGAGACCCGCCAACACACGCCTATGGGAAGCGAGTAAGTGCACCTTGACCATGCGCGGTGGGCAATGTAGGCCGTGCCAGCGGCAGCAACAGAGACACTGCTCCTGGGCTTAGTGGGAGCCGAAGGCCATCACAACAGAGACTAACCTGAAAGTTGCTGATTTCCGATACGAAATCACATTGGACCAAAATGACTCCATGGTGACCGTTGAGCTTCAACGGTAACTGATTGAACCATGGAGTATTAACGAAGAGGTCAAACCTGAATGCAATGCTAATTTAAGACTGAAGAAGGAAATGTAGATCCCGCCCAACATAACGCAGCGTACATTATACAGTGGCGCTTCATTGGCGCATGTGAGGGTGATGGTGAAAGGCGTCAAACGCTGTCAACTCCGCTGTCTGCGTGAGGCCATCACTTGAAGTTTGACCTAACACGTAACGTGGGGGTATCAGCTAGGTCATTGATTGATGCGCCGGGGTCCAAATAAGGGTAGTTCCTTTGTCAACAAGTTCATTGCCGTATTTTTCGTTGTGTATCATGTCGAAGCGCAAACAAAAATTCTGATGGGCCCAGATGACGGTAGCTCTGATGAAGAGGTATGTTTTCGTCTGCAATGCTGGTCACCCTCGTGAATCGCGCGATCGCTGATTCCACTGCTTCAGTACTACAATACGCACCCACTCTGGCCACGATCCATACTTTTCCTATTGTCTTAAGCACCAGGTACGATAAATCGCTTGAAGTCCGATATCGTAGAAGCACTCCAGTGCATGGAATCCCTCTCCAAGAAGAACATTCTTTTTTCGCAAAGACCGTTCTATCGTATCAGACGCCAGCCTGATGGAGCCGCCCGCATCCAATGCCGCAGTCGATGGTTCCGAGAGTGGTTGGGACAATATGATCGATGACTCTGAAGATGATGACGAGGTTCCAGGTGATCTGGATGACGATATCTTTGTACCTTTCGTTGATATCTAGTTTGTTGAGCAGCGCTCTGTAGTCCATAGTATAGAGAATCTAAGTACGTGTTATAGTCAGAAGCTGCGGCTTCACGCCGGGCCGAGCTTTGAGACAAGGCTTGTAGGGCTCACGGCTTGGCTCAAGATCCCTTGAGCCTTGGGCCCTCAGAAGCCGAGCCCAAGCCCTGGCTTGCAGGCCAAGCCGGGCCGGCACAACACTAACGAAGGGATACAATTTGACCAGAAGATCAGAACTAGCACGAACATGAAATGTTGTACTCCATTCAGAGGACGACGTAGTCAAAGTTACAACTATATATGCTCCTACCCTTTTGACTTATGCACAGAAATGTGAGAAGTATGGTTTTTCAACGTGGTAGGGAAAGTATTAGCTTCAGTGTTCGTAGCAGGTCCTGTCAATTGTCTTGTGGTGATAGTACTGGATCAAGCTGTGGACACGCTCCATAGTGTTGTTGGGCATTTCTTTGTGGTCGTACAGAGACATGTCAAGTGGCTTCACAGCCCATTTACACACGCATGGTGGAGGAAATTTTAGACAGGATGGGCATTGTGAGTGACTTCGAAGAGTGTGTAGCCAGCGAGGCAGGGATTAAAGCGCGCGGATGCGCGGTACAGTACGCATAGCGCTGGGTTCAGGATGCCATGAACCTCATGGGTAGTTTTCTAGGGGTAAAACTACAGGAAGAGAACTGACACACGTATCTTTGATCCCCGCTCTTGCCTCGTTCCAAGTTGCTTTGCAGCTTCTCCATGTGCTTCTGATCTATATCGATTAGAAAGCTACGCCACCTCTTCGAATTCGAAATTCGTTCGATCCTCCCATCCAAGATAGGAAGCCAACAACCATGCGGAGTACCCTTTGGAGGAATACTCACCAGAAGTGTGGTGGAGTCGTAGGTTAATCTGAGATGATCGACGTGGAGTCGCCTTCTCCATTGGTTTGACGACGGAACCAATGCATGCATGATACGGAGGTGTGTTTGGCCTTGCAGAAACAGTTGAAGAAGGGCGCTGAGGGGGGAAAGCTAGTTGTTCCCGAGCTGATGCGGTAGGCGCCAAATCAACCTACGACCCAGTACTTGCTAGGTTAAAGTGCTTGCGGCCAACTGCCAAACCTTGAGCGATATGATCGTACCCCCACGAGAAAGATGGGACACACGAGCAAGCTGTCAAGCTCGTTTCAGAGAGGAACGTCGGTGTGTGGCAGGTAGAGGGACTGGTATCAGGAGGGCAAGAGGTGCATATACGGAATTCCCTTCTGGCAGTCTTTGTGAGTGCCCTTAATGAAGCTACGAGACTGCGGTAGTTCAGTACGAGTAAGTAGACTAGTAGAAACGTTCTGTGCTCACCTATGCTCACCTCAGGACAATTGAAGGAGTGTTACTGAGTGGAAAAGATATGTCCGGAGGGTTGATACAGCTCAAGCACAAGCGCAAGTGAATGCCTGGCGCCCGGAGACGCAAAAGCACGAGAAGAAAGGTAGCGTGAGTGATGGCTATGTAGATTGTGGGTGGGGAGAATCCCGTCGGAGCGCATATCGAACATACACAGCATCACATGTTGGCTCGAGTACACGCGACGTTTTCTTATCCGGTCCCAACCCTCCTGTGTGTCCTCGTCAAAGCGAGTTGAAAACAGTGCGGTATTTCCCCTCTAACCCATATGACTTTACTCCTTTCCCTTACAACGTTCCATCATCCTCGCTGATACCGCTACGTCAGTAGCGCTGACTTCGATTTCCTCAATTTAAACACCGAGATCGATTACGATACGATCAGTCTGTTGTTGATCTACCAATGACACGAAGAGTCTGTCGATGGTAGGCGATCCGTGTGCACCGAGTACGAAGTTTACCTTCTGGCTCCTCTGTTCTCGTTGGTGGTCAGACAAAACACACAGGATGACCTGGTTGCTCAGTATAGACTACAATGTTGTCAAGAACATCGCCCTCCGTAGTGCCCTGCCGTCGGTGCTTGCGCCAGAAAAGACATGTCTTCCGCCAACGCTCGATCATCATACCAGTGCTGGACCAGTCATCCTGCTTCTCGCTCTCATTTGTCCAATTCGAATGAATTCCTAATGTGCAAGGTGATCCTTATAGTTCCTCCGACTTATACCCACAGTGTATCACTTCACACCCGAAGGAGAGGGCGCGATGGTAGCTGCGCAGCAAATTTGAAGTGGTACAAGTTGTCCAAAAGCTCCGAATGAGCACGCAGGAGAAATGTCGCTGGAGCACATCAGCTACCCACCTCACCAATGGTTTTCCACAATGCGATACAGAATGTTGGTCTCGACGTCGGTGGACGAATTATACGGGCTCCGGTAGATTATCTTACGGGTGTGTTTTCATCTTCGTGCCCATCACCAAGTACTAATGCCGTTCTATTGCGTACCCACCGGCACAACCCCTTCATCTTGGCTTCTATTTGGTACCCGAAAATGGGTCATCGGAGTCGGCTTTCCCAGGGGTTATTGGTTTGTGCAGAGAGTGGGGCGAAGAGATGCACGTTCTCCTCCAGGGGCCCTCGCTGCCTGCTACGCGCTCGTTGATGTCTGCGATCAGGTGCAGCGGATTGGCTGACCAATAACACTGTTTGCGAGCACTGTCAGCCTTGTAACTACCCTGCGTAATAAAGTAAACGTCGTATGACGGGGGTCATCAGCACCCCATGGACGGCTTATGGCATTCCGAATCCCCCACCCTCTGATGGTCGTAGCTCATGTATGCCTTATCTCTTCCAACAAGAGTCACAGGTACTTCGAAGAGACTCTTTGATGGTGTTGTATGAACTCCCTGAGACCCGAGCCCTCTCCGCTACAATCTGCTGTGACACTGAGCGGCCCAATACTTGCAAATATATGTGAATGCATCATTCGAGCAATAAACGACATAACCCCTAGTTAGTTATTTCTAAGTAGACCTGCGTCGTTTATGACTTGAACTGTACATTCATAGAATGGCATCAAAACGGATCATATAACAAGCATGAGCAACGACAAAGACGAAGAAATAATTGGTTAACGGGACCCCTTTCGTAATGTAGGCACGGAGGAATGAATCTCAACACCCAGCATAGAATAGGTATCCACGCCATGATAGGGGGCATCAATCACTTGCGGGCTTTCACACCGCGTTTCGCCTTGTAGTCTGCCACCTCGTGGGCTTTCGCATTGCGGTCTTTCACCTCGCACAGTTTCTTGCGAGGGAATCCAAGATGCACCTCTCGAATGTGCCTCACAATACATTCGCGGTTCACCGTAGAATTACAGGCATCGCACCGGACAGGCGTGCGGCGCGACATGTTGTGAATGCCATGGGCAGAGGCCAGATGATCCCGACAGTGATAACCCAACAGCGTGCGACATATTCCCCCTTGACGGTCTCGCAACGGACAAAGGGTGGTCACTGAACTGCCAGTGGTGACTACGGCGCCGGCATCACCACTCAGCGGTCCGAGGTGTCCCTGGGAAGGAGCAGGATATGGGAGGGGAACCTCATCATCCCGGCCTGGGATCACTGGGGAAATGGCTTGTGTGGGCTGTCGTGTATCATGGAAGTTACGAGTGGGCCCTTTGTGCGTATAGAATCGAACTTACGACAGTATACCCTGCATCCGGATAGGACATGTTGTGATAGTTTGGTGTAATCTGCGCATTAACCTAGTGGCCAAGAAGGCGGTGGTTTTTCGGGGAGTCCACAAGGGTATATCGACAACGCAGACATAGTCGGCGTTCCCGCCACGTACGGTTGTGAGATTACGGTCATAAGCATTAACAGGTTGTGTAGGGGGTACTCTCCTCACCTCCTGATGTAATGGTTCATTTGAATACGACAATGGTGTCATCATGCTCAAGGCTTGATGATTTCCGTCCATTATTTCACCATCGTTGCACCCGGCATCAGATACGGATGTATCCAAATTAATAAAGTCCGGGTGGAGATATTCCGCATTCCAAGCAGGTATACCAGTTTGGATGTTTTCTTCGACAAGCTGGGAGTGTGACGTAACGGGATTGCCAACTCCGACATCTTGGCCATTCCAAGCGGGATGTGTCTGGTCAAGGGCGAGAGCCCGGGTGAGTGGGAGGTAACGCGCATAAGGAGGTCATTGTGCGGAGGGGAGCACCATATTAGTATCCCTAGGATTCCATCGATCAAGGCTAAACGCACCTCAGCGTGTTCAGTATCGTCAGCGACATAGGGTGTGTGCGGAGCATACTGGGATTGTGATAAGGGCCATGGCTAAGAAAACAGTGGAATGTAACTTACAACTTGAGTTTCATGTGTTTCGATGGGGGGCACGAGGGCTGAGTCCCAGTAAAAACTGTGTCGGATTAGGTGGGACGTGAGCTGCTCAGGTCGGATTTCGTCAGATTTGGTCTGCTGAAATCGGACGAGGTAGGATCCGTGGGAAAGTTTGTTATGTGTGGTATTGCATTACATTGCTGTTGTAGAGTGTAACACTACACAACATGCCATCGACATTGTACATGGTACGAGTCTCATCGTAACATTGCAATGCATCGTATACACATCGCATTGCTAACCCCAACGAATTGTGCATTGTGCAAGTCATCCCCATCACTTGGGCTGCTGCGGAGCTGCTGTACGTGCATCCCTCTTCTCTCTTCTCTCTCACCATCCTTAGCCCGCTCCCGCTCCCACTCCGCTCCTCTTCCAGTCGTCTTCTGGGACGTTTGGGCTAGTTGTGCAAGCATTTAATAAGATTGACGGTTGCGTATATGCGGGTAAGTCTCGACTGTTCCATTGGTTATGAAAGGTAAAAACTGTTGGAGCGATCCCCAGCCGGTGCACAGCGGTAAGCGACGTAAAGGCCAGTGCACCATTTCTTTAAGTGTGCTCCTACTGATTATTGTCCTTAGAGATTCCAAATCAGCTGTTGAGTTGACTACAAAAGACGTAGGAAGTTCACAACACATCGAGCAGCTAGCGAAGACAATTTCAAGAGGTAACGTATTTTAATGATATGTTTGCAAGCCGGTGGCAATGCAAGAAGGCCATCTCATCCCAGATCCTGCCAATATAGACTATGACAATCGCTCGATCCTCGGGATGTTGCTTCCATCCACTGCCAAAACGAAGGAGGTGAAAATGTGTCCGGGTGCAGCAAAAAATGCTAGGTCAGCATCGTCTTAGTTTATGACATTGACTGTCTGTGCATTTCACTAGGAACTTATGCGTGCTTCGATGGCTGATGCAAGCCAATACGGATGGAACGACAGAAGAATTTCGGGTATATTGGAACTCGCTGACACCTATACAACGAGAGAACTACCATCTTGAAGCTGAGTGACTTGAGGAAAGTGGACAAAGCCATCTGACACTGTTGTGTGCAGTGGTATGATGCACTAGCGATCGCACGTACTTTATTATCTTCTATTCTATTTTCATTTGACAGCCTTGTAGCTGTACCTTACTCTCATTCTGGCTCCCCACGTTCCCCATGTGCCCGCTATCTGAAGACAGCTCTCGTTCTGGCTCCCTGTGTTCCCTGTGTGCCTGCTATCCAAAGGCGGCTCTCCTTCTGGCTCCCCACTGCGTTCCCTGCGTGCCCGCTATCCAAAGGCAACTCTCCTTCTGGCTCCCCGCATTTCCTGTGTGCCTCTATCCAAAGGCTGCTCTCGTCCTGGTGCCTCGCGCTTGCTGTGTGCCCGCTATCCACAGCCAGCTCTCGTATTTGGTGTGCCGCATTCCCCGTGTGCCCGCTATCCCCCACTGGCTGCCTGGGAGCAGGCACGTATTCCCCCAGATCACGTGTAGGGTAGTACACCTGTAATCAGACTGTATCAGATTCGGACAGAATGCAATCTGCTGTGAACGGTTCATATCGGTCTGAATCAGGCGAGATCGGATTGGAATAATAAAATCCCATGGGATCAGACGAGGCCGGTCGTCGTCATATTCTACATACAAACAAAGAATCCATTGAGATCGGACGAGGTATGATTGTAACTAGAGAAATCCGATGTCGTCCGCTGTCGACCTGCCTCCTCATGTAAAGAATTCGATGTGGCCGGGTCACATCTGATCTCATCGGACATTCTCAGGGTATCCGATCTCGTCCGACTGGAACCGCCCTGATCATACAAAGTTTTGCCTGGGGCTGAGTCCCGTGTCAGGCGACTGGACGAATACAGATCATGCTAGCATTATCTTAGTAGTGCCTTTAGGCGGGGAGGGTGGTGGGACGACGAACCTCGGAGAAGGTCTCGTAATGACCATGCCTGAAGACAGGACATGTCAAAAGTTGGTACTCAAATGTGGAGTGACACTCACGTCAACGGTGGGATGGTCCGGTGTTGACGTAGTAAATCTCCGTCGTCATAGTGGTACATGTTGGGATCGTACTCCTGCTGTTGTGAGAAAGCCACATCCCTATAAAATGATGGAGGCGAATGGTCTGGCAAGGCGTGCATGTCGAACAACGGCGCCGGGGAGGATGGGTCACGTTGCGTATCTACAGAACGGTCCATGGACAAAGAAAGTGCTGAAAAAGAAAGTGGGCAATGGGCGAAAAGGAAGTTGGAGATGTTCGAAAGGGAAGATATGAACAAGTTGTCTGCACGATACGGTGTAGACGGTAAGTGTTTAAATACACTTGGTATTGGCAGGCTGTCTTACCAAAACGCTACCACCTTCCTTGTATGATCGCACGGCTACGCCCTGGTCATACTGCGTCCGTGGAGGTAAACGCAATCTCATGACAGTCTGACAGATGCTGAACTGGCAAGATATTTACATGAACGTGGGGACTGGACTCAAAAAAAGAGCCAAGTGATGGTCACGTGATGAATTCACCAATTGACCAATCGGCGGTGATTATATACTGCCCAGGTGCGGCTTCTGACACGCGTGCATTTCACCCGCGAGGGTGGGCAAGAACGTTCATTCATGATCGGCAAAACACTGGGCTGTTGTGAAGAACAAGTCGCGTCGGCGTACATGGGTCTATCCGATCACTATGTTGCAGCGTAAATAGGGTACATCGCCCCTCTTAGGAAGTAATATAAAGGCATTCAATCAGAGGTGAGGTGGACTAATAGACTAATAGTAGTTAGGCAGTGATCTAGGGCCGACCGAGGATGACATCGCCTGATTCGGCTAGATCTGCTCGATTCCCGGTGGGACGGCGGTGGCGGCGAATAAAGCCTTCTGATTGGCTGGAAAGTCCTGTGGCATGAAACAAATAAAACCGTGGATGACACTCATGACAGCTTGTGCCGACGTCGCGTGCTGCGTACCGCTAATAGTTATGTTTGCTTCCGACATTTGGCTCCCCGCACGGGCGTTCCCGCTGCCGTCACCCGGCCGTTGTGGCACGAAGCTGGCTGCCAGCTGCACATTTTCTGGAATATTAAACTGACATACAGTATTTATACGAATATCCACGCTACATGCCTTCCTAATTTGAGAGAAGGCCATCGCCACGCACTGGCTCGATTCAAGATGTGCTCGCCGTCCCGCCCGCCAGGAGTTATCTGTCGGTCTAAGATGACTGCGCTGCGACCGACTAGAACAACTCACCGATAACGACACTCCAGCAAACATTTACTTCCGCGAGTGTCATGTTGATCATGCATTTGCGAATTCAAAAGTACAGCCTTGTGCTTGCTCACAATACAACCACAACTGCGTCGGTGTGTTTAGGACTTCGACCTGACAAGTAGAAAACCCATTCCCAGCACACGCTGTGTACTGTTGCGATGGGCATACACACGCTGAAAGCGTACTTAAAGCCTGCATTCGTTTTCCCGAGAGCTTTCCGCTCTATTCTGCACACGCGCAAAGCAGTTCATCCTACCCGATACCGCCGCCCGACATGCCCGCCTTGCGCGACGACTCGCCGCCATCATCCTTTCGGGACGTGGCTCGCTCACAACAACAGCAGGAGTAGGGCCCCAACCTCATGCCGTATGCTACCTCGTGCTACCTCGACGGTCATACATCCCACTGGGAGCGTCACTCTCGTTGTGTACCAAACTTTGAGAACTCCCCATATGGTCTTATCCGAGGTTCGTCACCATCTTTGCCTTGAGGACAGTTCTAACACACTGCTTGTATGGTCAGCATATTCAGGATGGTTCGGCAGTCTTCATCCCTTTTGGTTGCCCTGGGAACACTCGGGCCTCGAGATATAAGTAGCAATTCGGTTAAGCTCTCAGGGACGACGCCCGTCGCAATCCCCTGTTTGCTCAGCATGCAAGTTATCCACCTGACGGCGCTAAAAAAAACGCTGACGTGTTCAGGGTATGTCCAGCTTGGGCTAATGGCATTCTAGGGTATTAACATTGGGTTCTCTGTACAACGACCGCCTAATGCAAAGCCCGTATATGTAGATCTTGTTCTTCGAGCGTAGGCAGCACAAATGCACGTCTCTGGGGTGCCTGTACCACCAGCAGATGGTTTCGACATCCCATGTTATATTCTCGATGTCATCGACAGCGGCAAGATAGTTTGCACAGTCGCCGTATCTAATAGGGGTACCACATTTTCTGCGATTGCCATCTTGCCATCTACACGACTTGTACACATCACGATCAAAAGCCAGCGTGCCTTAGGGAATCTCGTCGATGTTCGTGATCGGGAAGGTGATGATACGATGTGCATGATGGGAGGTCCCTGCAAGCTTAAGACACAGAGCAAATTAGTTGGACAAGACCTATTGGGGAACTGACCCGCTCGTTTATCAGTTGCATTCTGAAGCTGCCGGCGGTGTTCGGATCTATCCTAGTGGTAGTAGATCATCGCTGGGGAGGCCATCAACGAATGCAGTTCCTAGCGGCAAGAACGGGCTTCAAAGCCACGTCCACGAGGGTACGGAGCCATGACCTAGGTCCCCGAATGTTGAAATGTCCCTGGCTATCCTGACGACTGTTTTATAGCATAAGACTCTTGTACCATGAGGAAAGTGTGGCATGTGATTCGTGACATGGGAGGCGTGATCGTGTGTGCCCAAGCCTGACTGGCCAAGACAGAAACCTTGATCGGGATGAGGACATGAAGAGTACTTGTCGTGTGTGAAACGTACGAGAAATAATGCCCAACGATAATGCGGCCTCCGCACTCCATGAATGTGATGAAAAACTTAAGGGCGAGAGCGATGCCGAACCATGGAAGGCGGATTACATCGTATCCTCCGTTTAGATGGCAAGCTAGACACTCATTGAGCGCTAGATGCCTACTAGTACACAGAACGACCGGTGGGTCCGTAGATGGAGGAATGATAGGCACACTGTCAATGATATGAGACACCGCGGTTCCCGTACATCGATGGTAGCAAACCCATAGCCAGATGCTCCATCATCACGGCAAGCTACACGAAGAGGGCATGGTATCCAACAGCCCGTCTCTTTCGACATCCTCGCGGAGTGTTTTCGACGAGCGGATACTGGCAGCGGTGGCCCATCGTTATCGTCCCCTTAGACGGCTATGGAGAGTATCGGTGCTGATGTTGCTAGACGAGTTCAACGAGCAGCGTGCTGGTACGCTCGACCGATGGTCCTGCCCGATGGCGTTGTTAGGTGTTGCTTGTGGAGAAAGGTCAACGTAATGGAGCCGAAAGCTACACATTGGCACTGCTCTAGACCGGCGTCATATCCAAGTTGTGGTCCATGCATGGGTCATGCTCTGACTCTCCCCGTTCCATCATGGGAAGCAGCTCGGCAGGTCGACAGACAAAGCTTGATCAACGGACCTTCTTAGTCTACTATGAGGATACCTGGTGTCACTCTAATACATACCTTTCCTGTGGAGCATCATGCCTCAGACTCCAAAGCTCTGCTGGCACGCTTGGTTCCTGCATCAACGTTTACGGTACAAGAAGAGCAGTATTACAGTAACTCAAAGTATAGTGCGACTCGCCCTCACGCACTTTAATCAAAAAATTAAATAAAAAAAAAGTATAGTGCGAAAGCGGAGGAGAGGAATGTATGACTATGGGAGGGTAGCGACGACGATATTGGCCATGACCTGTCCAGAGCAGAGGCTGTACAACCCGTGGTAAATGGATATCACGAACCTTGCGGATCATAGCTTTCAAGGGGTGAAGTAACGTGAATAAAACTGACATACTCGCGTTTGTTCACCATATACCATTCATTTGCCTCGTTCTTGCCTCGTGTGGAGTTGGTTCTCCACTTCTCCGTGCGCTTCTGATGCCCATGGGGCCGAGGACCTACGCAATCTCATAGAAATTCAAATTCATTGATCCTTCCGTCTAAGATAGGCAAGCTGCAGCCACGCAGAGTAACCCTCCCCTGATAGAAGATATCGGGGACCTAATAGAGCCATACGTTAATCTTCCTGTGCACGAGAAGGATCGAAGGATCAAGGTCACCAGTAACCGACATATGCAACTAGTATCAATCGAGGCTAGGCGTACAAGAACAGTTCAAGAAAGCCTTCTGAGGGTTGTTCCTCAGCTAGGTCTCTCATCTCCGGAAGTTTGAAACAAGAGATTAGAGTGCTTACATCCCGTTAGTAGCAGAACCTCGGGCAACATAACTGAACTCCTAGGAGAGACGGGATACACGCAGCTGTTAAGCTCGTCATAAGGGGCAGGAGGTTGGTGTCAGGAGGCATGTAATTCTCTTGAGTCGGCGGTTGGCAGTCTTTGCCACTTGTCGATAGTTCCAACTTCCATAGAGCAGCCAAATCATACAAGCAACCACCTATGACGTGACTATCGGGTACTAATGTAGATGCATGGTGACCAGTAGCAGTGGATCACCGTTACCGGATGTCACCATGTTATTGGTATGGAATAGTAACGGGCAGGTGGTAAAAGTGAGCAATAATGACGACAATTAATTGGTTAGATGACAGAAATTAATTCTCGCGAGGGTATCTAAGATGCACCTCTCGAAAGTGCCTCAGAAAAGATCCGCGGGTCAGCGTAGAACCGCAAGCACCGCACAGGACAAGCGTGGTGCGGGACATCTTGGTAATGCCATGGGCAGTGGCCAGATGACCCGCACACTCATAACTCAACATTTCACCGCATATCTCCCCCTGGTTGTTTCTCCACGTACAGGGCCGTAGATCGCCGGAGGGCTGTATTTGTAGAGGCCCTTGGATAGCTGGAACGTTGGCTGTGACGAGGGTGGTTACTGAACTGCCAGTGGCGACGGCCGCATTGGCTGGTCCCTGATGTCCGTGAGAAGGCGTAGGATACACAGGGGGAACCTGAATAACTGGATCTGAAACCACGGGGGCAGTGATTTGGGTGGGCTGTCAGGTATCACAGAAGTAACGAGTCATTAACCTTCTGTGTATGATGAAATTGGACATACTACAGCATTTCGAAAGTTCGAGCATGGTACCTCGTCGTGGTGTTCAGTATGTTGCAAACCATCTTGGTAGTCACTGTGCGTCCCTTCACGATTTTCATCCCTTCCAGGCTGGACCGTAGTACGATGGAAGAAGGGAATCGTCCCCGCGCTGGTCACGGTTTCATCAGCGATGTTTCGTACGATCGGAGGAGTTACAGGCGCCGGGGAGCGCTCGGAGTGCACGTGTCCAGGTGGCAGAACCACGTTTGACAGTGGAGATAGCGATTGGTGCGAACCGAAGAAGCCTGTTTCATCTCGGAAGCCAACAGCTCCGAAATGATTGGGGTTCACATGGCTATGTTCGAAAGTCCCAGCGGGCTCACCAGCCTCGACGGCATCATGACTAGAAGGGAGACCGTCGTCATGTGGCGGCGGGTTAAAGGGCGGAGCCTTAACAATTGCATCAGTAACCCAACTGCGAGGTAACGGCATTTTGAATTCCTACATGTTCCTGGTGCACCTGGTGGAGGGTGTGAGGCTGGACGTGAAGGACGGGAGGCGCATTAGGTGGCTGTTGTACGGAGGAGAACCCAATGTTAATACCCTTAGATGCCACTAGCCAAAGCTGAACGTACCATGAACACGTCAGCGTTTTCAGCGCCGTCAGGCAGATAGCTTGCATGCTGAGCAAACAAGGGATTGCGATGAGCGTCATCCCTGAGAGCTTAACCGACTAGCCACTTACATCTCGAGGTCCAACTGTTCCAAAGGCACCCTGGAGGGTTGAAGGCTGTGCCGAACTACTCTGAAAATGCTGATCATACAAGCAGTATCTTAGAGTTGCCCTCAAGGCGAAGGTGGTAGCACGACGAACCGTGGGTGAGAGCATGGGGGTTCCCGGAGTTTGGTACACATCTGAAAGCGGCGGTCCCGTCGACAGTGGGACGGCGAAGATCTGCCACGGTACCCCTTGGCCGTCAACGTAGCGCCAGGTTGGATACCACATGGGGTTGGGAGCCGACTCTTGCTGTTGATGTGAGCGAACCCCATCTGGAAAGGATGATTGCAGCGAATTGTCTGGCGAGACGTGCGTGTCGGACGAGGGTGTCGGGTAGGACGAACTACTTTGCATATCTGCAGAACGGACCAGGAAGGTCTGGGGGGGACGCTAGAAACGAAGAGAAGAGGAGAAAGCTCCATATGCTGGACTTAAGTACACTCTCAGCGTGGTAATATTGGCAGGCTGCCATCGACGTACGCCAATTGCAACAGTACAAAACGTGCGTTGGAAATGCCCGAAGAAACTTCTTAGGTCCAAATCCGGAACACACCGACGCAATTGTGGCTGAATTGAAGGGTACGCACAGGGCTGCGATTTCGAATTTACATGGTATGCGCGGAAGTAAAAGGTTTGCTAGAATATGAGACAAATCAACGTCTGCATCCCGGCAGGTTCTCGTGGGACATCGGACCGTTCAGTGGAATGCGGACCTTGGAGACCAGTGGCGTTATCGGTGAGTTATTCTAGTCGATCGCAGCGCAGACATCTTCACCCGACAGATAGACGCCTGACGGACGGGATCGCGAGCATTTCTTGAGGGCACCTGAATTCAGTAGATCTAGCGGGCTATTTATCCCCGTGCGAGGGCGGAGATTTCATATCTGTGAAACTCGGTTTAAGATGTCACGTTAGGCGCCCAATGCGGGAAGTGCTTCGTGGCCCTGCAAAACCTTGAATAAGAATACTCGGAGATGGCACCGAAGCCACAACTTTGTGATATGACTGGGACTAACCATCTCATGTAAAGCCGTCCGACTAGAGCAGCTGCAACAGTGGAGTGAGAGCTGCGTGACGAGCGGTCGGACTGTACGGTACGAGTTGAAGCGTGACTAACGTGACCCAGTATATTAGCCAAAACCGAACCACATAACTTCTATGTATCTGGGGGTCTACGACCGGTGATGGCAGATCAGCGTCCCCCATGACCGCACTCGTAGAATGGAATATAGAAATGAGTCAGCGAGTAATGTTCACGAGGAAGTAATTGAAACAACGTAGTCAATGTGACCCCTTTTCGAAGTGCACGGAAGACCTGTGTGCAGATTGACACGAACGTCTATCGAATTTGGCGAGTATACGAGGTACCCATTGGTCCCATGCCGTATTTCGCTTCCAGCAACCAAATCCAAGTCCCCCCTTCCTAAAACGCCAGATATATTTGCGCATGTTCCTCTCTCCACAGGCGCCGCACTCGACGCGCTAGCTCCTCGATATGGTGACAATGCCATGGGTAGAGGTCAGGTGGTCCTGACGATCCATACCCACGAGCCCGCCGCATATGTCCCTCTCATCGTCTTTCTACTCGCAGGGGTTTAGATCACTGAAGGACTCCAATGTCACTTGTGAAGACTCCTGGGTCGCGGAGAATGTAAGCTGAGGTGGGAAAGGGTGTGCCTGGGAAGTTGCCGACTGAAAGCTTGCTATGTTGTCCATGGCGAAGGTGGTCACTGGACTGCCAAAGGGGACGATAGCGCTCACATCGCCGTTGAGCGGTCCCAAGTGTCCTTGGGAAGGAATAGAATGCGTTTAGGGAACATTAACTTGATCCGGAATCAAGAAGGGAGCGAATTCGGCGGGCTGTCAGGTAACATTGGAAATTATCAGTGGGTGGACTGACGAGGAGCTTAGGGTTAAAAATCCCCCATTTGGAAAGTAGAGACGTGAAAACTCATCGCAATCTGCTGTACTTTGCACATCACCCTGGCATGCGCAAACAGCAGCGGTATTCGGATAATCCATGTAGAACGCAGGTGGCACGGACACAGTTGGCACATCCAACATACGATTGCTGGTATGATAGCAGGTGTTAAGCTGGCTGCATGGAAGGGAAATGTAGATAGTCTCCTTACCTCGTGAGGAAAGTCGCAACAAATACTGTCACTGATGTAGAAGATGACGGCGAAGAACCAGCACACTACAGACAGTCGATGGAAGACCCTACTCTGACGGCCAAAAAGATGCTCGCTGTCCTCGGGGGCGCTCGTGTGGTAGAAAACAGTCGACACGGGGGCTGCGGGAACATAGTTTTGAGGGTGATGGTAGACTGAAAGTAAAAGCGTGTAGAAAGGAGTGTTGGGGGGGGGGGCGTGTAATATACGTGGAAGCCACGGATTGCTTGGAACATGGGGATTCAAAGGAGCCCAAGTACCGAAAGTGGCGATGTGTCGGCGTCAGATACCCCCTGGATTGGAGGCCAGACAGGGATGTGGATAAGTTAGGAAAGGTTTCATGTGAGACTGATGGGAGGGCTGCCTTCCATAGGAATATAATAAACCCTTCGGAGCATTGAACTTGGGGGGGTTAGTCCCATTATCTGGAGTGGCAATGTGATGGTATCGTCTCTAATTGACGAAGTGCGCCAAGCATGTAAGCTAGGTAGAAAAGTATGGGAATACGAACTTCCAACGACATTGGTTTACTTACTTCAAAAATCTGGTGTCACGCCACTTTTACACCAATACTGAGGGTAGACAAGGGGTTGAATCTCTCTCAATTGAGGAGCCTCCTCCGACTCAGAAGTCAGATCTCTATTCTTGACTAAAACCTCATCTAACTATTGGGAGGCCGAGCGGTCAAGGAAGAGTTGTCTGCGGCAACAATGGCTACAATTCCAAATGACGCCCACAGCGAATGCACAGAAACCTGTTGAGACTTCCGCAGGGTAAGTTTCGAGGAATGCTGGCGTTCAGCTGGTCTTTTGGGCTGGGGGTGCTTGTTGCCGAAAATAAATAAAGTCCAAGTCCAAGCAGAACGATAGCGAGTGTCCATTAACAGCGTTGGCCCTCAGACTCTGCATCGGTGACCTGAAGCATGTAATGGGTTCAGAACGTTCGGCAGAGTATACTAATTTTTTTTCTTTCTTTTTTTCTTTTCAGACCTCCTTTCGTCGCAATTGGTCAACCGGGCCGAAACCCATAACTGGAGACTGTTACTCACACGTTCACGTGGCCCAACCGACGCAACCTGCAAGTAGGGTCCACCAGATGTGCTGAGTCCCGGGTATCAAGGATCGGCTACCTTGCACCGTGCGGGTAAGCTGTGGAAGGGCAGGGGGATGGGAAGGTTTTCGGCATGGGAAAGTTGGATGTTTGTGAACTCACCAGATATATGTCAGACACAGCGTCTAGTTCATTAATGACCTGCCAACAAACGCCTATGGGAAGCGAGTAAGTGCACCTCGATCATGCGTGGCGGGCAACGTAGGCCGTGCCAGCGACAGCGACAAAGGCACTACTCCTGAAATTAGTGAGAATCGAGGGCCACCACAATACAGACTAACCTGAAAATTGTTGATTTCCCATACGAATCCGAGCGAGCCAAAATGAGTCCACAGTGACTGTTGAACCGTGGAGTATTAACGAGAAGGTTACACCTGAGTCCTGAATGCAATGTTACTTTAAGACGGAAGACGGGAATGTAGATCTCGCCCGAAGTGGCTATAGTACAGCGTACTTTGTACAGTGGTGTTTCGCTGGCGCATGTGAGGATGAGAGGCATCGATAAACTCTGTCAACTCTGCCTGCGTGAGGCCGCCATCAGGAAGTTTGACTTGATAGCACGTAACGTGGGATATCAGGTTGGCCAATTGATGCGCGAGGACTCCAAAAAGGGCAGTTCCTTTGTTTCAGTGCTGTATTACATAATGTCTCGTTTTGCATATATCGAGCACAAACGAAGTTCCGATACACCCTGGTTCGTGAAAGAGAGTTTTACTATGTTGAACTCCAGAGCAACTAAATAAATTCGTAGTGAAGTCCAAGGGCAGGGAAACTCCACTCAGTGCATATCGAGCAGTCATGTCCAAAGAGTAACACGAGGTAGCATCACACGTTGGTTCGTTACTTATATGTAATGCGACGTTTTTTCACTCGATCTTAACCCTCTTGTGTTCTTGTCCAACGAACTGCAAATAGTGGGGTATTTTCCCCTTCTTCTATGTCAAAGTGCAAACAGAAAGTCCCAGTGTAGGCGTAAGCAACAATAGCTCCGAGTGGAGCTATGATTTTACTCCTTTCCCTTGCAACGTTCCATCATCCTCGCTGATACCGCTACATCAATAGCGCTGACTTCGATTCCTTCAATTTAAACACCGAGATCGATCACTGTGTGATCAATCTGTTGTTGATCCTCCACTGGCACGAAGAGTCTGCCAACAGTGAGCAATCTGTGTGCGCCGAGTACGATGTTTGCTTTTCCTTTGTTGATGGTCAGACACAACACACAGGATGATCTAGTTGCACAACATAGACTGCAAAGCTGTCCAAAATCTCGCCCTCTGCAGCGTCCTGCTGTCGGTGCTTGCGCTAAAACACGTCTCTTTCGCGAACGCTTGATCAACTTACCAGTGCCGGACCTCCCTATTGCGTACTTGGAGATGAAATACATGATATGGCCTCCCTGCTTCACGTTTTCATTTGTCCAAATCGCAAAGTTCCCAGTGTACAAGGTGATCTCTATGGTTCCACTGACTACATGCTTATATCCATAGTGCAGCGTCCCACACCCGAGCGAGAGGGGGCGATGGCCGTTGTACAGCAAAATTCGAAGCGGTACAATTGGTCGGAAGTTCTGAATTAGCATGGAGGAGGAATGTTGTATTCTATCCAAAGGATGACAGAGGAGACCGATATCATGTAGGTGCGAGAAACTACAACTTTCCACAACCGTGCCAATATACTAGCCTGCTAACGCATCGCTACGTGATATGGAGACTTGACCGCAACATTGGTAGACGAGTTATGCGGGTATCGGGCTGTGGATTATCTTGCGACGCTAGTTCGGTGAACTAAGGATCCTGCTTGATAGCTTTTGTTCGGCGTTCCCCGTGGGGTAGGGTCAAGGATCAATGCAAAGATGGTGAAATCCCCTGTACACTGCGACACTGCTTCTGATCATTGTCATATGCAAGTTGTAGTCGAAATATGAGTAGACACACAGTCATGTTCTGACTCTCCCTGGTTCATCGTGAGGAGCAGTTCAGTAGGCTGATGGACAAAGCTCAATTGACTGAATTCGTCTTTTACGAAGACTCTTCGTATGTAGTCTCATTCCAAAACACATACCTTTCCTTGTGGACAGTGCCCCACGCCAGGTCCCAAAGTTCTTTCATCGCCTATTTTGAATTCCTCAATGGGGGGACACTACAGCGCCGTTTGTTCCTGATTTAACGTTTACGGTACAAAAACGAAGTATGCATTAGATTAACTTGAGGTATGGTGTGGAAGTCGAGGAGGGCAATGTGCAGCGGGAAGGCAGTAATGACAACGTTTACTAGCAATGACTTGCGGCCATACGGAGACATCTCAAGAGGCTTCACAACCCGTGTACAAACGTACTATGGAAGAAATTGATCACAACATGATGTTGTGGATTGAAGTGCAGAGTGAACGAATGCCACGGATCTTGTGGGTAGCTCTCTAGAGGTAAAGGGATGGGAATATAACTGACAGGCTTATGTTTGATCACCGTATAGCATGCATTTGCCTCATTCTTGCCTCGTGTAGAGTTGCTTCTCGCCTTCTCCGTGGCCCTCTGATGCACATGCGACCAGAGGGACAACGTCATCTCATGGAAATCCAAATTCATTCGGCCATTCTGTCCAAGATAGGTAAGCTACGGCGACTCCCCCTTGATGGAGGAAGACATTAGAAGCCTTGTGGAGTGATACGTTAATCTGAAATGGATTTCTGTGCGCGAGAAGGATGAAGAATTAGGTTATGATCGACATGGATGTGCAGCTCGTATCAACTGGCGCGAGATGGATCCGGTCGTGCAGGAACAGTTCAATAAAGGCGCCTGTTTGAGAGGAAGACTGGTGGTTCGTTAGCTCAAGCTTTAGTAGGTCTACGACCCAATATGTCCGTGATGCGCCAGGATAAGCAGGCTTACCTCCAAAGTTAGTAACCGAACAGCTATCATTAAATTAAAGCCCTTACATGCTGCCGACAGAACCTTCAGCAACATGGTCGCACCCCCGCAGAAGACGGGATACGCTCAGCTGTCGAGTTCATGATAGCAGGGGAAGGGACAGGTGTCAGGGGTACAAAGTACGTACCTTGGAACGTAAGGCTTAACGGTACATACCGCCAGGCTGGCGGTTCTACCCATACCGTATGAGTTAGCCCGTCGCCTGTTACATGCTACACGTGTAGAGGTCTTTACCACACTGATCCCAAATCTTGTCCCAACCCTTCCGTGCATACGGCGGGCTTGTATTTCCGTCTTTGTTGACATGTCGCACATAATGTGCCTTGCAGTATGCCCACCGTCTGGGCACAACCGCCTCCGAATCTTGGTTTATATTTCGTTGGGTGTCATCGACATCGGTTTTCCAGGAACCCAGTCAAGAACGAACGGATTGACTCGTGCACCACGAAGTGGGATGAATGAATTTATGAGTTGCGGAAACTGGTTCAACGTTGACTCACGGGAACTGTTGTCGAGAGATGCACGCTCCCCTTTACGGGCAGGCCCCTTCTGCTTCGGCAGATTCGCCGATCAATTGTATTTACTGAAAGCCTTGCATGTGCTCTGTGTATATAATGAAGTACTCACCATATGGTTTGAGCCTCGCTCGTTAGCTCAACGTCTCCATGGAAGGCTTCTGTGGCGCTGTGCTATGAACCTTCCTGGACAATATTTCCATTATGGTTCTATTGCGATTAATCTATCACACAGAAATCACCTATGTGACGCTACAGAAATCTGAGTCCGGGGGACAGACGTACGCGGCTGGGTCACTGGTCACCCCGCACTCCGTCCACCTCGTATTCAATGTCAGATGTGTTATTCTCTCAACAACGTTCGGCTCAAATACGGATGCATCAGTCTATATCATGGAAACTTACCGAAACTTTGTCCTCAGACGGCCTCACTATCTTTCGAGGTTCCTTCCGAAGCCATTCTATATGTAAACGCGGGATATTTGTATTCGTTTTTCTCGGGGTGGTACGGTTCGGCTCGGGCTGGCAGTGCAGAGGCTTATATGGCAGGCTTAGGGCGTGGTCTCAAGGCTCGGACGAAGGTGCGGGGCGACGAGCAGGCTTCTCGTCTTGATTATTTATTTCGTATGTGGTAGCTACCCATTTATACGTTTATCTTATTTCGTTATTCATTGTGTTGGGGCGTCTTCCGCCCTTCTACCCGCTCTATATCTTTGTCCCGTCGTTGGGACTTTTTCTATCATATGTGTTGTGCTCCGTCATACGGGCGTCATAACGTTTCTATTTTTGTGTTCTGAACTCGGGTTGTCGAGACCGCTGTCTCAACAGTTTTCGGTACTGTTTCCTTCTGGAAGCCTGGAGCCCTACAGCTGGCGACATGTCCGCCAAGAATGATTTATCACGCTTGGGGCGTCACTGAGCTAGTTGTCTTACATGGATAACGACGAACTCCTCGGATGATAAGATGCTGTAGAGCGTGTGATAAGAATCAGTATATAGAAGCTGCACGTCAAGTCGCAAAAGTAATCGCTAGGGTACCGGGATATTTCTCAGATGAAGCATCGGGCTGTGGATTGTATGTACATATGTGAGATGTAAATAGCTGCACGCGAATATTGATATATGGAGCTCCGATTCAAGATGGAGTTTTGTACGTGCGAGCCTCCTGTCTTTATGTGCTCATATCAACTAGTTATGGTTGCTACATGTTCAGATACCGTTGGCGTACTTGTAAACAAGGGGGCTACCGCCGGCTACGGCTCCACACTGGTTGTAGATATCCGCGGAGTACCAATAGTCGTATACGAATTTCCCAACCCTCCAAAACCACGCATGGGAACATATATCGTGCTTCACTTGTTTTGTTTCCACCAGGACGTCGAAGTGAGTGGGGTGGCCACTGGGAGGGTTGGAGTGGGAAAGTCACTGGGAACTTGCACGAGTAGGGAAGGAAGCACAGGGAAGGTAGGATAATGTGAATGCTTGCAGTTCCACCGGTGTACCCGCATTCAAGGTGTTATGTGAAGGAGTCATTGGAGGAAACTGAGGTGGAAGCTGCACAGCCCTTTTCTTCCGGCGCGGACACAATAGGTGCTTCTCTCTGAGGTGTCTCAATACATTCTTTCGGCTGACTATTTTGCCAGGAAAACACCAGCGACACTCGATTTTGGCATCGGATGCTATGTCCTTGATGTTGTGGATTTTGGCGAGATGGCGTGCCAGACCGTCGTACGTGACAAGCATGTCACAAACTCTATCGCCGTTGTCCCTCCAGCCACAGTGTTTGGGTGCTGTGTGATTAGAAGGTTTGCATGCTGCAGGCGCATTCACCAAAATTCCAGTGTGGGAATGGTTTGCCTCTGGTGATCGCTCGCGCACCGAAAGATACTCAATCTCATGATGGTGGAGGCGGTATGACGGCTGTTGATGCCATGGCGCATTCGGATGTGACGATGGTGTCACCCTGCTGGAGGAGCAATAATTTCCGTTCACCCACTGATAATCGTCTCCCCGTCCAGGCTGGGGTGCAGTACAACCGAGTGGGAAAGGTTTCGTCCCCATGTTCACCGCGGTGTCATTAGCGGAGTTCGGTAAAATTGGAGGAGGATCACGTCCTGTGAGCACGTGCCCAGATGGTGGAGCCATGTATGGAAGTGGAAGCCGCCATTCATCCGTGTCACAGAAGGTTCGTACATTTCGGCATTGACGATGGCCTCTCAGAGTTCCGAGATTGATAGGGTTCGCGTGCCCATGTTCCGCAATCCATATAGGCATACGAATCTGGACGGTGTCATTAATAGGAGGGGAGTCGGCGTTGTGTGGCGGTAGCTTAATAGACGGAACCTTAGTTTAATTAGTAACCAAAAACAATACATTCCAAACTCAGGCCTACCATTGAAGACTGCCCGTTATCTCCAACGGGTTGGGTCGACCATGATGAAACAGGATTCCCAACTCCCTGGTCGAGGGTGTGAGCCTGGGGTGAGGGAGGGGTCAGTACCCTTGGAGTGT
Source organism: Pisolithus marmoratus (assembly GCA_024613145.1). Taxonomy (NCBI): domain Eukaryota; kingdom Fungi; phylum Basidiomycota; class Agaricomycetes; order Boletales; family Pisolithaceae; genus Pisolithus; species Pisolithus marmoratus. The sequence goes on from JANFAE010000166.1 coordinate 187,749, forward strand.
CATCGGCCAAGGTTGAATGTACCATGGACGCCTCAGCGTTTTTAACGTCGTCAGCACGCCGAGGATACTAGGGATGCGATAAGCCTCATGGCTGAGAACTCAGTGAAATAGCTACACACATCTCGAGTTCCATATGTTCCTAACGCTGGCGCAAGGGCTACGGCCCGCGTCAGACGATTTCGAAAATGCCGATTATACTAGTGGTATCTTAAGAGTTCCAATCAACACGGAGATGGTAGAACAACGAACCTCGGATAAGGTCACAGGACGGCGAGCCCTGAATACAGAGTGTGTCAAAGATTAGTACACAATCTGAAATAACGCTCACGACAATGATGGGGGGGTCCGATTCTGACGCGGCAAATCTTCGCCAACAGAGCAGTACCTAGGTGCACCATACGGCACGTGGTAGGGATCACACTCCTGCTGTTTCTGTGAACAAACTATGCCCCGAGAGAAAGGTGGCGGGAAATGCTCCAACAGGACGTGCACGTTTGACGACTGTGTCGAGTAGGATGGACCATTTTGCATTGCTGGTAGAGTAGATTAAAGTCGGACAGAAGGCAGCGAGTGAATGCAAGTGGGGTGCTGTGTAGGAGGGGAGGTGATAGGTGAAGCCTTCAGCTGCACGGAGTCCCCATATTTATGTTAGCGCACTGCCACCAAAGCACACCAATGATAACAGTAAGAGCGTGCCAGGAAGTAGATCCGTTAAGATGAGAATTTGGGCCATGTCGAATCACCAGGCACACCGATCCAGCTTTGTGGCCGCGTCTGTCAATCGCAGATCGGGAGATATCCACGGAAGGAAATTTGCAGGGACTTCCCGAAGATAAGCGTTCTTGCACGGCTCCCTCATGCGATATCGGGGTCCCATGCAGCACAGACATTGAGGTGGGAGCTTTTTTCATGGGAAAGCGGTCCTGGTAAGTTGCAGCAGCAGCTAACTAGCCCGGGGTAACGGGACGGTGTGTGTGTTTGAGACTCCTGTGACCAGTACAGGAACCGATGATGAGGTAACGTCCTCTCTCGTGGCGCAGAAATCACATCTGGAACCTAGTGTCATTGACACTCGAGTACTCCGTGGCTCTGCAAACACTAATTAGGACATTTCGAGAAGACAGGGAGCCAAGGCTATGTGGCATAATTGGCGTAGACCATCTTTGTAAATCCGTTCACCGGAATGAGACCAAAAAGCCCAAATGTAGTGTACGAGTCGAAGTGTGGCTGACCGTTAGTGGGTATTTGATCAGGAACCGGACGGTTGTGACTGCCATTTATTCGTGATAAAATGATGCCCAGTTTGGACGGATTAGTGCCGTTATAAAATGGAGTAGAAGTGGGTCGTATAACAGGAAGGTGCAACGATCACGAGGAAGCAGTTGAAACGGACCAGTTGATGGGACCGTTTCTCGTAGCGGACGTAAGACCTGTGTGCAGATCGAAACGGACGTCTATCAATTGAGCGAACACACAGTAGGTATCCTTAGACTTACCAGAGGGTAACAATCCTTGGATTACACGCAGCGTTTCGTTTTGACCGATGGCATGCAAGGTGTCTTTCCTTAAAACGCCTCAAAAATGATTTGCGCTTCATCTCCTCGTCGCAAGCGCCGCACATGACGAGTGTGCTACTCGATATGCTGACGATGCCGTAGACAGAGCCCAGATGGTCCTGACAATGCCAGCCGACGAGTTCGCCGCATACGGCCCCTTTATTATCTTTCCACTCGCAGGGCTTTAGAGCAACGACGGAATGTGACGTTATTTGCCGAAGCTCCGGCGCAAAGTTTGTAAGTTGAGAGGAGTGAGTTTGAGGAGCTTCCGACACAAAATTTGCCTTAGTGGCTAAGGTGAGGCTGCCCACTGAAGTGCCAGAAGACGACGGCGCTGGAATCGCTACTGAATGGTCCACCAAAGTACCCTTGGGAAAGAGCAGGATGCCTATCCGGAAAATTAGCTTCGGTGGCCTGAGTCGAGGCATGAAGTATGCGGTCTATCAGGGAAGTTGAAAATGATCAATGAGGTGCTGCCTTTGTACGCATCACAGTCAAGCTTACGCCAACAGATCCCATGTTTGGAAAGTAGGCAGGTTCTGAGAAGGTTCGCTATCTCGGAATATGTTCATTTGGGGGGAAACGGTTGCTAGATAGTGGGCCATAGTGAAGATGACAAGGAGGCGCATCGAATTCACTTTCCGGGTGCGGAATAAGGTCGAAAACTGAGGCCGAAGGAGCATCGTTTTCAAGGTGGCGGTGGGCTGAAAACGAAGAGCGAGTGGAAGGGAGATGTTCGGAGGGCTATAGTGTATATAGAGGCTACAGCGCCTTTTGGAACATGAGCATGGAGGGGAGCCCAAGTATCTAAAGTGGCAATGTGATGGCATCGTTCGCAGTCGAACACCCCCTGGCTTGGAGGTCAGGCGAGGATGCGGACAGACTAGAAGAGGTTGGATGTGAGGCTGTTAGGAGGGCTGCCATACATATGGGGGTAACGGATCCTTCAAAACACTGACATTGGAGACCAACCCAAGATCTGAGGTGATAATGTGATGCCGTCGTTCCCAATTGAATGGAAGCCCCCAGGGATATAACTAGCAAAGAAAGTACAGGGATCCTAAGCTGGAAGTTTAAAAGAAAGGGTTAATAGAAAGTCCAATGAACCTCCAACGACATGAGCTTACTTTTAAAAACCTGGCGGCTCGCCGCTTACACATCCCGGAATTGCGAGTAGATGAAGGGTTGAATTTCCTTCGACCGCGGAACCTCCGCCGACTCAGAAGTTGAGTCTCTGCATTTCGCCATAATCTCGTCTGACTATTGGGAATCCCAGCAGTCAAGGAGTGATTGTCTGCGGTGACAATGACCATATTTCCCAATGACTCATACAGAGAATGCATAAGAACTCGCTGAGGGAACCTCTGCCAGGCAGCTCAGCCTGCATAGAGGAACGTTGCCTTCCAACTGAGCTATCTGGTTGGCGATAATAAATATGGAAATGAAAGTCCACGTAGAACCACAGCGAGTAGGCACCCGCTGTGCGCATGATGGCCCCAAAAATGATCGGAAGAGTATACTGATCGTAACTTTTAACTTTTCTTCTCATTTTGAGGCTGCATTTCCTCGCAAAGGGTGAATAAGGGCTGAGACGCACGACTGGAGACTGTATTTACATCTTCATACAGCCTCTACAGTCTTCCAACCTTGCAACTTGCAGATGGCGGTCTACAGGATCACGCCGAGACCCGGGTATCAGTCAATGACTGCCTAGCACCGCGTGGATAGGAAAGTGGGATGTTTATTAATTCCGATTCACTAGACATATGTTAGAGACAACGTCTAGTTCATTAAGAACCGCCAACATACACTGGTGGGAAGCGAGTAACCGTGCCTCAGTCCTCAACTCTGTGCGGTAGGCAGTACGGGCATTGCCAGCGACAGTAACAAGGAAGGGCGCTGTTTCTGAGCTTAGTGGGAGGATTCGAGTCATCACGACGATAACTAACCTGAAAGTCGCTGATTTCTGATATGAAATCCGAGCTGGCCAGAATGAGTCTACATGGATCCTTGAACCGCGGAACAGTGAAGATTACACCTGGAGGTGATGACGAAGTGTGGAATATGGATCTCGCCAGACAAGGCTGTGATACAACGCACTTGCACAGTGGCGCTTCGGTGGCACACGGTGGGGGGGAATATGAGCCAAGCCTTCTGTGCGTATGCGCATATAGCCGTGAGTTTTAGCGCGTGTCACGTGAGTCGATATCAATGAGCAGCTTGGCCAATTGATGCGCCAGGATTCCAAAAAGAGCTGCCTCTGTGCAATTCCCGTGTCAACACATCACACAAGTGTCCGATTGTTCCTTGCTGCATCATGTCAAAGCTCAAACAGAGTTTCCGATGCTAGACGCAGATTACGATAGTTCTGATGAAGTTTTTTTTTTTTCAAAATTCTGCACTTTCGTCAACGTTGATTTGGATTTTCTTGATTCAATTTGAACGATGAGGTAAGTTGACTACCGTACTATCAACTGGTGGTTAATTCAGCTCTTTGGCGCAGACGCCGAGGGCCCGCACACCGGAGGGCTAGCAGATTTGATTTTGTCAGCAGCGAACTCGGGCGTTGGGGACCGGCGAAACAGATGTCGAGGAGAGCGATCTATATGCATTCCTTGTTGTCTTGAGCTGCGACGCACGATTACTTACTCATTCTAGTTTCTCAGTGCTCTCTTGTGGATACAGGATAACTCGGCTATGAAGGCCGTCACAGAGTACATGCCGTCGAAAACATCAACTGGTCTTGCCGTCCACAGCACGCTGTCTTCGTTTCTTGCGCCAACACACAGGTCCAAAAAGAGGTGCGAACGCACGTAGAATTTCTCCTGTGCAAACGCTTGATCAACACGCCTGTGCAGATCGCTCCACCTATGTATCGCGTGCTTGTCGCAAAAATACAAGATGCAGTCCCACACGTACACCTTTCAGACTTTCATTCGATCAGCCGAATGACTTAATTCCCAGTGCTGCGCAGGGCGATCACTATAATCTTACCAGCTTACTTGTCTATATTCCGTGTGTATCACCTGACACCCGAGGAAGAGGAGGCAATGGTTGCTGTACGGAAATATTCGAAGCGGTACAGGTTGGCAGGAAGTTCTGAGTTAGGAAGGAATAGAGATGGTGTATATGGATTCCATCCGGAGCGCGAGGCGGTCGTGAAGGTTCGCATTGGGGTCCCACTCATTCATCCGACACGTTACACTATCTCATACGAGTCGCCGTTTTCCGTCCATGTTTGAGCAGCACGTCGTATTCTGATTCTTCCCGTTTCGTCATGGGAAGTAGCTCGGTAGGTCGATAGAAAGTGCCTAGTGAACGAACCCTCTTCGTCTCCTATGAGGTCTCATTCCAATACATACCTTTCTTGTGGACCATGCCAGAGACTCCGAAGTTCTTTCATCACCTTCAGGTTTTTGAGTATGGCACACTTTGTTCCTGGCTTAACGCTTACAGTACAAGAACAACGGTATGCATTAGATTAACTTGAAGTGTAGTGCGAGAGCGGAGAAGAGCACTGCAAGGCAATGTTGACCATATTTAATACTGCCGTGCATGAACTACGGGCCTACAAAGATCTGTCGAGATGCTTCACAAACCGCTTTACAAATGTGTGGTGGAAGATATTGTTCTCAACAGTCGACGTTGTCGATACCCTTGGAGACATATTGCCAGCAAGGCAGAGATTAGAAGCGCAGGTAAGCGGACGCTAAGAACTTCGTGGGTAGCTGTCTAGGTAAAATAACGCGCATGTGACTGATGCGGTGAGTTTTGCTCATCATACACACTTCATTTTCCTCGCTCTTGCCTCGCGAAGAGTTGCTTCTCGACTTCTCCGTGCGCCGCTGATGGACATGTGACCCGGGGCCTACAAAACCTCTTGGAGATTCAAATTCACTCGCCCCTCTGACCAAGGTAGGCAATCTGGAGCCACGCGGAGTGACCCGGATCCTTGGTAGAGGAAGACATCAGGGGCCTAATGGAGTCGTATGCTAATCTGAGATAGATTTCTGTGCACGAGGAGGGCAAAGGGTTAAGATTACCAGTGATCAACCTGGAGTCTGCTTTTCTATAGCTTCAGCGATGTAATTAATGAATGCATATGCAGCTTGTATCAGCTAGGGGGAGATGAATTTCGTCGTGCAGCAACAGTTCAAGAGAGGAGTCCTGACGAGGAAGGCTGGTTGTTCCTCAGCTAGGTCTACGAGGCTTATCTCAAGAAACTAGTAGATAAATATGTAGCACCTTAAAGTTCCTACCGTTAACAGAACGCCGAGCAACATAGTCACGCCCGCAAAAGATGCGCGACGATGCGGTCAGCTATTAAGCTCGTTGTAGTGGTCGGCGGCAGGTGGCTAGTGTCAGCAGGTAAAGAGGCGGTCTTGCCATTCGTCGATACAGCCAGCCTGGCATTTCTACCGCCCATGGAGCAGCCCACCCACGCGAGATAGCGTTACATGTTATCACCTGACCCCAGTCCTCGTCTAAGGCATGTGTTTCCATCAGCTTGCCATCAGGTACCGACATTCTAACCAACCAGCACAACCGCCTCGTTTTGGATTCTATTTGGCACTCGAAACGCGCGCCCGCTGATTTCCGTGAACAGATGCAGCAGATTCGTTGATCAATGATATTGTTGTGAGTAATGCTGGGAGTCTGAAGTGTGACTGTTTAATACATACCATATGGGTCGCTCGCTGAGGTCATCAGCGCCCCGTGAAAGGCTTCTGTGGCGTTCCAAATTCATTTGTGCCATGCCTCTTCTGACAGAGTCATACGTGTTCCGAGGAGACTCTTCCGTGGAATTGTGCTGTGAACTAACTTCTGGAAGCTTAGACACCAGGGGGAGGCGTTGCCACCGGGGACCTTGCTCGTGTTGGGGCGTCTCTTTTTGTTCGTGGCCATTTGTGTCGCAGTTTTCAGATATCTTTTGCGTCGATTCGTACGTTGGGACCCTGTATTGCCATTGCGGGGGGATATTGTTGCTGGTTTGGGACATTCCGCCTACCCAATCAGACACGTATTTCGTCGTGTGAACGTTTTGTACACGAAGCCAACACCGGGTGACTTGCCGAAAGTAAGGTGACTTCAAAGCAATTTCCTTCATGGTTTACTGCGAAGTTAGCTACCTTGTTTCGATGAATGCAACAGTAGAATGAGAGCTACGGAACAAGAACGAGTGGCCTGACTATGACGTGACTAATTTGTAGGTATGTGCAGATAACCAGTGGTAGCGCATCAGCGTGGTCATGACCAGTGAGGAACGACGAGGAAATGATGGCAACAACACAAACGGGGCTACCTTTCCAAGGGTAGGTAATCATGTTCGCAGGCCGAAACAAAGGCCTCTCCATTTCTCAAGCAGGTATATATGCCTTGTTAGAAGACAGCAATCATCGGCAGCGAGGGAATCCAAGATCCACTACTCGAAAGTGTCTCAAAAACGATTCGCGCTTGAGTTGGGAACCGCGAGCACCACAGGTGACAAGCGTGCTGCCTGCTATGTTGACGATGCCATGCACGGAAGCCAGATGGCCTTGACGATCCCAGCCCAAGAGTTCGTCACATGTACCACTCTGATTGTCCCTCCACCTGCAGGTCCTTAGATTACCTAAAGACTGTGAAGTTACTTGTGGAGCCTCCGGGGTCGTAAAATTCGTAATCTGAGGTGGGAAAGGGTGTGTCGGAGAAGTTTCTGATGGAAAGTTTGCCATGTTGGCTGTGGCGAAGGCGCTTAATGAACTGCCAGAGGCGACGACAACGCTGGGATAGCTGTCGAGTGGTTCCAGGTATCCTTGGGAAGGGGCAGAATACGCGGGGGGAACGTCATTCACTTGATCTGAAATCACGGAGGAAATGGTTCGTGTAGGCTGTTAGGTAATACGGAAATTACGAGTGAGTAGCTACCTTCGCACTGATCAAACCAAAATTACGATGACAGATTCTGCATTTGGATATGAGGGTTGGGATATGTCGTAGCAGTTCTGTGCACTCTGGTGACCAAAAAAGGCTATTTGCATCGTGCATTGGCAGCGCAGGCGTGGTCGGCATACCCGCCGCGTACGGTTGCTAGAACACGGTAATAAGCGTTAACCTGACTGCGCAGAAGATAAATATGGACAGTCTACTTACCCATGGCTTGCTTGAAGACGAGAATGTTGCCATCTTGCCGGAGACCTGGCAATTTCCGTCTATCCGTTCACGATTGGCCCCCCCTCCAGGGTGAAGCGCAGTGCGATAGAGGGGAAAGGGTATCGTCTCCATGTTCGAACGTGGTTTCATCAGCGATGTTGAGTACGATTGGGGAAAACGGTGCGGGCGCTGGAACGTGCCCGGTGGGCAGGTGTCCAGATGCTGAAGCTACGTTTGATAGTGGAGATGGCAATTCATCTGGATCGGAAAAGTTCTTTACATCTCCGTAGCCGCCACGATGCCCTCTTGGAGTACCGATATCGACAGAGTTTTGCGTGCACGGGATCGTCAATCGGAAGGAAATGAACGTCGTGTAGCGGCGGCTTAAAGGGTAGAACCTTGGTTCGATTAGCTAGCAACCCAACACGCTGCCAGAGTCAGACATGCCACCGAAGATCCACCACTTTCTTCAGCGAAATTATCAACTCCTACACCCTGAGCACTGCAAAATGGATGCAACTGGCCACGGATGTGAACCTGAGAGTGAGAAGAGAAGGATAGCTATGTTAGTACCTTCAGGGTGTCGATGATGGCCAAAATTGAGCGGACGATGGACACCTCAGTGTTTTCAGCATTGTACTAGTAGCATCATAAAATTTCCTGTATCGCGGAGAAGATGGTAGGACGGCGAAGCTCAGATGAGATCATGGGGTGACTATATCCGAATACAAAGATATGTCAAAAATTGGTGCCCAATGTGAAGCGGTGCTTACGTCAACGACACGATAGAATACTTCCGGTGCAGTATATCTTCGCCACCAGACCAGTACTTACCTGCGTACCGCAACATACAGCACGTGGCTGTGATCCCACTGCAGCTGCTGTTGTGAGCAAGCCACGTCCCAAGACAACGACGGTGACAAACGGTCCAACAGGACGCGCATGTTGGAGGACTGTGTCAAGTGGGATGAATCAGCTTGCATATCCACAGAACAGACCACAAAAGAAGAACGAGAGAGGCGGAGTTTTCGACTGCACAAGGGATAACGTACTCCGCAGGCGTTTAAATGCGCCTCGAGCGCGTTGATACTGGCAGGCCGCCACCAAACTACGCCGGTCGGGGCAGTGAAAACGTCTTCTGAAAGCAGCTCCGAGAAGCTAACATTCCAGAATTGGTCAGACAGAGCCCCAAACATACTGATCCAACTGTCTGATCAGATTGTAGGGTGATCCCACGGCCATGCCCGTGTATCCGCGAATACACCCATACAGAACCCGCAGAGGTAAATGCTTCCTAGCATCTCTCAGGGATAAACAAATGTCCGCACCTCAACAAGCTCCTTTTACAATGTTGGAAGATTCCATGCAGTGCGAACCTTAAAAAATGGCAGCTGCTTCGTGATGACGGGCTCTGCTCGATAGCGGGGTCTGCTAACCGGTTTCTCAACCTGAGAAGAGTGATGGGAGGATGAGTATATCCTTCGCACCCCAAAACCAGTAGAGCCAAAAGTGCACTGTTTCCTAGTATCCGCATCACGGGAACTGATGAAGTAGCATCAAACATGTGGTATTGAATACAAGTTGTCATGCTCGGCGGAGCGTGGATCACTGGTGCTTGTGGCAGGACAATACCTTGGAGGCCTGTAATGCTTCGATGAGAACATTCCGAGATAGGAAAGTGGAAGCCAAAACTATGTTGCACGACTGACACTAGCCACTAGATGCAAACTCGCCCACTGGAACAGGCGTGACGTACTAAGGTGAAATGCACAAGCGTCCAGACTGCAGTGCACGAGTTGAAATATGTGACAGATACCTCAATATTGTAGCCAAAACTGGACGACATGATTTCTATCTATTTGTGGCGTACGATGACCAGTGGTGGGGGATCAGCGCTCAGCGCCGCTCACGACCACATGCATAGAACGGAATATAGAAACGGGTAGGTGAGCGATGTTCACGAGGAAGTAATTGAAACAGCACGGTTAAAAGGACCCCTTTTCGCAGTATACGTAAGACCTCTGCACGATCGATACAGATATCGTTTAAATTTGTCAAACATACAATATGTATCCAGAAGATAGCAATCCTTGGATCCTACGCGGCGTCCACCATTGAGCGACGGAAGCCAAGGTGTCTCTCTCTGAAATGTCTCAAAATAGATTTGCGCTTCATCTTCTCGTCGCAAGCACCGCATGTAACGGGCGTGCTACTCGATATGTTGACGATTCCATGGACAGAGCCCAGATGGTCCTGACAATGCCAACCCACGGGTTCGCCGCATGTGTCCCCTTTATTGTCTTTCCACTCGCAGGGCTTTAGACCAGCGACGGACTGTGATGTTACTTGTGGAGGCTTCAACGCTGCAGGGTTTGTAAGTTGAGCTGGGAAGGAATAGGTTTGAGGGGCTTCCGACAAAAAGTTTGTCATAGTGGCTGAGGTGAGGCTGCCAACTGAAGCGCCGGCAGTGACGTCGGCGTTGGCATTGCTGCCGAACGATCCCAAGTGTCCTTGGGTAAGAGCAGGATGTCTGTCCAGAGCATCGACTTTAGTGGTTTGAGCCGAGACCATAGAGGGAACGAAATGTGCGGGCTATCAGAGAAGTTCAGAGGTATCAATGAGGCGCTGCCTTTGTACGCATCGCAATCATGCTTACGGTGACAGACCCCGCGTTTGGAAAGTAGGAAGGTTCCAAGGACATGCCATAATAGTTTGTTGCACTTTGCACACCATCGTTATGGCCAAAGATGGCAGCGGCTTTCGAGTAGTCCACATGGAACGTCAATGCCGCAGACGTAGTTGGCATATCCGATGCACATGACGGCTGGGGTATGGTAACAAGCGTTGAGTTGGCTGCATGGAAGATAAATAGTCCTTTACCCCCGGACGAAAATCATTGCAAATTCTGTCACTGATGTCGAAGATGACGGTGAGGCACAAGCGCATTTCAAACAGTCAACGCAAGGCCTACGTTGGCAGCCAAAAACCTGTTCGTTGCTGCAGAACATGTTCATCTGGAGGGGAACAGTCGCTGGATAGTGGGCAGTAGTGAAGATGACAAGCAGGCGCATCGGATTCAACCTCTCGAGTGGGGAATAAGGTCGAAAACTCAGGTCGAGGGGGCATCGTTTTGAAGGTGGTGGACTGGAAGTAAAGAGTGTGTGGAAGGGAAGTGTTGGGATGGCTGCAATATATATGGAGGTCACGGAGTCTTTAGAACATGAACATGGATGGAAGGCTCCCAAGTATCTAAAGAGGCGATGGTACCGTTCGCAGTCGAATATCCCCTGGCTTGGAGGTCAGGCAAGGATGCGGACAGTCCAGAGGTTTGATGTGACACTGCGAGGAAGCCGCCATACATGTGGAGGTAACGGATCCTTCGGAACCCTGACGTTGGAGGCCGATCTGAAATGGCAATGTGATGGCGTCGCCCCAAATAGAATGGAGGCCCGCCAAGGATGTAAACTAGCGGGAAAAGTGCGGGAATCCCAGGCTGGAAGATTAAGAGAAAAGGTTAACAGAAAGCGCTATGAACCTCCAACGACATGAGCTTACTTCCAGAAACCTGACGGCCCGCCCGCTTACACATCCCTGAATTGTGGACAGCTGAAGGGTTGGATTTCTGTCGATTGCAGAATCTCTGCCTGTCGCCACAAGTGGCGTCTGACTATTGGGAAGCCGAGCAGTCAAGGAGGGGCTGTCTGCGGCGACAATGACCACGATTCTAAATGACGCACACAGTAAATGCACAGGAACTTGCTGAGGGGACCTCTGCCAGGCAACTCAGCGTGCATCGCGGAGCGTTGGCATCCAACTGACTTACTGGGTTAGGGGGCTCTCCACCAGAAACAAATATGGAAACGACAGTCCGCATAGAACCACAAAGAATGGACACTGGCTGTGTCGACACTGCATCGGCGGTCTGCAGCCTATGCCCATGATGGACCGAGAAACGTTCCGAAGAGTATACTGATTATCATCTTGGGCATTCTGATTTCCTTTTGAGTCTGCCTTTCTTCGTAATGGATCGATCAGGGCAGAGACCCACCGCCAGATAGTACTTACATGTTCATATGGCCCTTACACCCCCCAAACTGGCAAGCTACAGATAAGGGTGCGCTGGATACTCCGAGTCCCATGTGTCAGTCATCGACTGCTTGGCAATGCGTAGATAGCAGATAGATGCAGAGGCCAAGAAGAGACAAGGTTGTTGATATGGGAAAGTGAAGATGCTTATCAACTCCGACTCGGACTCACCTATATGTTCAACAAATGGTTGTGGGAAGCGAGTAAGCACACCTAAACGTTGTAGAGCGGGCAATGTAGGCCGTGCCAGGTACAGCAACAAAGAAGAATACTGCTTCTGAACTTAGCGGTGGGAGCAAAGAGCCATCACAACGGAGACAAACTTGAAAGCATGAAATCCAGAATGAGTCCGCACCAGTGACGTTGAACCGTGGAATCTAACAAAGAGTTTACACCTGAATGCACCATTAATTATGACTGGAGAGGGGAACTGTAATACAACCTACTTGAACATCCGTTGGCGCATGGTGAGGGTGATGATGAGACCTGTCTGCTCTGTCTGCATGAGGCCATCCGGTACTTCATGTGTTTGACCTGGCGCGAGTAACGTGGGACATCAACTTGGCCAACGGATGATGCGCCTGGCAGAATTCCCAAAAAAGCACCGTTCCTGTCAAGTTCCTGTATCAACCAGTTCAGTGCTGTATTTTTCCGTGTGGCCGTATCATGTCGAACCGCAGACAAAATTCCGACGCCAGACCCAGATTACGATAGTTCTGATGGAGAAGCATTCTTTTATTCGCTCGCAATACCGATCGTCCTGCTGATACCACCGCTTCGCTTAGGCCCCTATTTTCGTTGAACTTTGTCAACTTTAAACGCTGCGGCCGATTGCCATGCTATCAACCGGCTGGCGATTCAACTCTTTGGTGTAGACGCCGAGAGCCTTCACCCAGGAAGGTAAGCGGATCTGATCTTATCGGCGGCGGACTCGGGCGTCGAGAGCACCATCAAAACAGATGGCGAGGAGGGCGGTTCATGTGCTTTGCTTGCTCTCTCGAATTGCGATGCACACCGGGTACGATTACTTGGTGTTCCTGGTTTCTCATGATCTGCGGGCTTGTCAATGGAGAGAGAATTAATACGTAGGACAATCCGGCTATGAAAGCTGTTGCCCAGCACATGCTGTCAAAGTACCAGCGGATCTTGCCCTCCGCAGCGCCTCGTCTTCGCTACATGCGGTCTAACCACAGGTTCAAGTACACGAGGAACTCGTCTCGCGCGAACACCTGATCAACATACCAGCGCAGGTCGTTCCTTGCATACTTGGATACAATATATATGGTTTTGTCACCGCTTCTTGATGCTTCCATTTGATCAATCACACTGATGCACAGTGCTGTGCAAGGTGATCCCTGTAGTTCCACGTACCGCATGCTTATATCCATACCGTGGAACCTGATACCCAGGGAGATGTGATAGCACGGTACAACGAAATTCGAGGCAGTACAATTGGGCTGGAAGATCCGAATTAGCACGGAGGTGAAAAGTTGTATGGGCGACGAAGTAGCCAAAGTTTCAACTATGTATATCACCCTTTTCGTCACGGACCACATAAATGCGAGGAAGTATGGTTTTGGAGAGCATTGCCTCAATGTCGGTAGACGAGTTGTGCAGGGTCCTGTCGACTGTCTTGTGGCTCTAGTGCGCTCGATCAAGCTGTGAGCATGCTCCAATGTTGCTGGTCATTTCCTTCGGAGTAGGGTGCCGCAAAAGTAGCGAAAGTTGGCTTGTACATGGTCCTGACCCGTATCATATCCAAGCTGTAGTCAACAGGTAGGCAGACGCACAATCATGTTCCGCCTCTCCCTGCTTCACCGCGAGGAGTAGCTCAGTCGGTCAATAGGCAAAACTCAGTCAACGGACCCACTACCCCTTCCAGGAACAGAGCTTGCCATTTTAATACATATCGTTCCTTGTCCATCGCCTGTTTTGGCTTCCTGAATAGGAAGACGATACATGTTTTGTCCCCGAGTTAACGTTTAGGCTACGAAACAAAGGTATGCATTAGGTTGACCCAAAGTATAGCGCGGAAGCCAATGAGAGCATGCGTGGCAATAGGAAGCGGTGATAACAGTACTGGCGATGACATGTAGTCGTGTGGAAACTTGTTAGGAGACTTCACAGCCCGCTTACTAGTACTACATTTAGTGGACGAAACCTGTGGCAGGATCGGTGTTGTGAGTAACTTTGAGGGTCGTAAATGTCAGTCAGGAGTTAAAGCGCGCGGGTTCGCGGAATACGGATGCCACGAAGCCTGTGGGTTGCTTTCCAGGAGTTCAGCCACAGGAAGGACTGACAACCTGTTATTGGTCACCATACACATACCATTCGTTTACCTGGCTCTGCCTCGTGCCGAGTTGCTTCGCAGCTTCTCCATGCGCCTCTGATGCACATTGATCAGAACGCAACGCCATCTCTTGGAATTCCCAATTCTTCCCATCCAAGATAGGAAAAGCTGCTGCAGCTATGGGGAGTACCCCTTGATGGAGGAAGATCTATCAGACTCAGAAGCTTGATGGAGTCGCATGTTTATCAAAGATGGACTTCTGTGCGTAGGAAGGAACAAAGGATTAAAGTTATGATCGCCGTCGAGTCACTTTTCTACAGCTTCGGCGACGAAATCAATATACGCATTCTATGCCGTTGGACACAGCTGACGAGTGTAGACGGGAGTGGAGTACACGGAACTAACTAACGGGTGGAGTTACGAGTAACCAACTAGGGGTATGCAAGACAGGAGAATGTTGGGCGAAACTAGAAGGGTGTCCGGCTCGAAACGACCAACTGTTGGCAGGACGGGAGCCGACCAGCTCAGTGTGAGCTCAGTGTTTGAGTGGGTCGTGCCGGGCAAAGGGGAACGGAAGAGGGTTTCCGGTTTTGCATGGGTCTGAGAGAGGGAGAGCTGGGCGAGTGCGAAAGAAACGACGGGCTCGCCTACACGACTTCGTGCTGGAGGCGGTGGAGGAGAAGAAGTAACTGCCACACTTTCTCACGCGTGGACCCAATTCTATTCTTGGCTGACTGAAAAAGGCAGACGTGGACTATTTGCTATCAGCTAGCGGGAGGTGCGTATATGGTCGTCCAACATGCAGGAACGGTTGAACAATGCTCCTAGAGACTCGACGAATGCCGGCTGTTTCTTAGCTTGAGCTCTGGTAGGCTCCCAATCGAGCAACGACCCACTACTACGTTAAAGTTCTTACGGCCAACAGAACCTTGAGCAACATAATCGCCCCCCTCCCCCCGAAAGATGGGACATGCTGATCCGTAGATGGGAGCATCGGCGAGTGGCAGGCGTCAGAGAGGTTGGTGTCAGGGGGGAAGGAGGTGGATGTAATTCGCTTTTGGGCGGCCGGTTCCGTTGTCCACGGAGCAACCCACCCACATGGGAAGATGGGATAGGCTCACATGATGGCTCGTTACGCACGACATACTTATCACCTGATCTTTCCCGTGTTGTCTTGTAAGGTGGGTGTATGCTTCCATCTTTGTGCGTGCCATCAAGTATCGGCGCATATTCCAAGAATCCAATTGCATACACACCAGTACAGCTGCCTCGTTTTAGCTTCTGCTTGGTACGTAAAAACGAGGCCTGTTTTTCAGAAATTATTTTCTTAAGAGCGTATTGACCTGCGTAGAGAGTGGGGCGAATGAGCCGCGGACACTCGTAGTCCCACAGGAAGTTGTGGAAAATGCACGCCCGGCTAGCTTTACGGGGTAAGCACGTTCTTGAGTCTTCAGAAGCCTTGGCTGCGTTCTACGTGCTGACTGATGACTCTGCGAACAGGTGCGGCAGATTCGCTGACGAATTATGTTGCTGCGAGCACTGGAGGCGTTGCAACTACCCTGTGCAATGAGGCATGTACCACACGACCCGCCCGCTGGGGTCATCGACGTCCCATGGAAGCTTCTGTGACGTTCCGAATTTTCTCCTTTCGATGGCCATGCCTCGTGCCTTACCTCTCCAAACAAGAGTCATGCGCATTCCGAAGAGGCTCTTCGGTGGCGCTGTGCTGTGAGCTTCCTCGAGACGTGGTAAACACTCGGGAGCAATTTCGATTACGGTTTGCTGCGACATTAGCCGACAGCAGAATGGGAGTTACGGCGCGCGAACGTACGGCTCGATCATGGCAAGACCACATTTTATAGAACGTGAAAGAAACGGGTTGCGATATAACAAGAGTGACAAGGAATTAATCGAAGTAGCACATGTAACACGACCTCCTTTCAGTGTAGATCAATCCTGTACACATGCCGAAACCAAGACTCCTCTACACTCTCGAGCACACAACAGGCACCCACGCCCCGTTAGAAGGTAGCAATCATCTGTGGCCAGGAAATCCAAGATCCACGACTCGATAGTGCCTCAAAAACGATTTACGCCTCAATTGGCTGCCGCAGGCACCGCAGGTGACAGGCGTGCTCCCCGCCATGTTGATGATGCCGTGCTCGGAAGCCAGGTGGCCTTGACAATCCCAACCCAAGAGTTCGCCGCATTCATGCCCATGATTGTCCTTCCACACACAGGGCCTTAGGTCGCCCAATACCTGTAAGGTCACTTGTGGAGCCTCCGGGCTGGCGGAGTTCGTAAACTGAGGCGGTGAGGGGTGAAGCTGAGAAGTTTCCAGAGGAAAGGTTTCCATGTTGGCTGTGGTGGAGGCGGCCACTGAACTGCCAGAGGCAATGACAGTGCTGGCATCGCCATCGAATGGTTCCAGGTATCCTTGGGAATGGGCAGGATACGCGGGGTCCTGGTAGCTAAAAACGGCGGCGGTTGCGGGGAGGCTACGTCGTACATCGGAAGCGTAGGCGTGGTTGCGTTCCCACCGCGTACGGTTGCTAGATCACGAAAATAATCGTCAGCCAGGCTGCGTGGAAGATAAAAGCGGATAGTCTACTCACCTCGTGATGCCACGGCCCGTTGGAAGATGACATGGGTATCATCCTGCTGGAGGCCTGGTTCATCCCTTCACGATTGTTCCCCCCCTACAGGTTGGAGCACATTGTGATAGAAGGGGAGGGGTATCGTCTCCGCGTTCGACGCGGTTTCGCCAACGATGCTTGAAGAGACCGGGGGACTTGCGGGCGGTGGACCGCACCCAGTGAGCACGTGTCCAGATGGCGGAGCCATGCTTGAAAGTAGAGATAGCGATCCGTTTGGGCCCTCAAAGGTTTGTTCATTTCTGTGACCAAGCGGTCCTCCCAGGGTGTTGAGATTGATAGAGCTCGCGTGGCCACATTGCGCAGCCTGCGTAGGCACACCAACCTGGACGGTATCATCAATAGAACGGTAACAGGCGTCGTGTGGCGGCGGCTTAAACGGCGGAACCTTAACAATTGAATTAATAGTAACCCAGCTCTAAGGTAACGACGTTGTGAGTTCCTACATTTTCCGAACGCATCTGGCTGAGGATGCGAGCGTGGGGGTGAGGGAGCGGATGTGCATTGGGCAGCGGCTGTACGGAAGGGAACTCATTGTTAATACCCTTATGATGCCATTGGCCAGCGTATTCAGCATCGTCAGCAACATATTGTGGGTGCGGAGTATACTGGATTTGCGATAAGCCTCATGACTGAGAGCTCAGTGGAACGCCTACTTACATCTTGAGTTCTAAATGTTCCCGAGGGGGGTACGAGGGCCGAAATCCGTGTCAATGGTTTGGAGAATGCCGATCATACTAGCAGTGTCTTAGAATCCCCTTCAAGACGAGGAAGAAGGTAAAACGGCGAACCTCGGGCAAGATCATGGGACGACTATATCTGAATACAGGATATGTCAAAAATTGGCACCCGACGAGAAATGCTACTCACGTCAACGGTAAAATGGTCCGTGCTGGCGTACCACATCTTCGCCATCAGAAAAGTACCTGGGTACTGCATCATACAGGATGGGGCTAGGATCGCGCTGCTGCTCTGCTGTGGGCGGGTGACAGCCGGAGAGAATGACGGCGGCGAATGCCCTAACACGACTTGCATGTTGGACGGCTGCCTCGGGTAAGATGGACCACTTTGCATGGCTGGTAAGTAGATCACAAAGGTTGGAATTGGACGGGAAGCGGTGGGTAAAAGGAGAGTGGGATGCTGTGTAGGAAGGAAAGAAGTGAAGCCTTCAGCTGCTCGAGGGTACGATCGACCTCGTATATAACACTTTTCTGAGCGTGGAAACGTGGGTACGCACCCAACAATCGCGACGGGCGTGCTCCGGGGAAGCACCGAAAGTAACCTTCAAAATGGATTAGATCAAACCTCCGAGAACCCCGATCCGGCTATGCGGTCGTATGGTGGATATGATTGTGGCTACGCCCTTTTATTCACAAACGTGAAGATGTCCGTGAAAACCATGTTTTGCGGGAATCGCCAGCATGTAAGCGATTTTCTACACGTCTCCCATGCGATACGTGAATGTTTCGTGCGGCGAGGGTCTTAAAGTAGCAGCCATTCCATCAGTGAGCTGTCCTGGTGGATTCCGGCGGTTACTAACCAGCCATCCAAACCCGATAAATACGAGTAAGGGGACGGTGAGTGTGGTTCTGGGACTCCGGAAACAGTAGACCGAGAGTCTACTGTCCCCTAGTACCCGCCGTAACAGGGACCGGCGACGAGACGGCACCACCAACCCCGCGGCAACGACCGCAAGGAGTTGTTCTTGCTGGTGCCTGGAGTACTTCGTTTGTGGCACCATGCACGTTGTGGCCCCGACAGCTTTCTATCAGAACATTCCAAAATGACACAGGAGCCAAAGCTGCCATGTGACATAATTAACACTACCGGAAGAGAATGCTGAGAGCTGCGGAACGAAACTGGGAAGCTCAACTGCAAGTGTACGGGTTGCAGTGTGTCCTACTCTTAGCCGATATGTTATCCGAAAGGTTTTGACTGTTATTTATTTGTAGGTGTATGATGACTAGCATGGGTGACTCAGCGTCGTTCATGACCACAGTCATAGAATGGAATACGAGCGGGTCGTATAACAGGGACGAGCAATGATCACGAGGACGTAATTGGAACAGGGCAGGTAACGGTGATTCCTTGTCACAGCATACGCAAGACCTGTGCGCAGACCAGAACAAATACCAATTCAATTTTGCGAGCACATAGTAGGGATCCATAGCCTTACCAGAAGACAGCAATCCTTGGATTCTACGCAGATTTTCGCTTTGATCGAGGGAACCTAAGATGTTTTTCCCTAAAATGCCTCAAAATAAATTTGCGCTTCTTCTCCTCGCCACAAACACCGCACTTGATACGCGTGGCACTCGGTATCTTGACGATGCCGTGGGCAGAGGCCAGATGGTCTTTGCAATCCCAACCCACGAGTTCGTCGCATACACCTCCCTGATTTTTTTTCCACCCACAGGGCCTTAGATCTCCAGAGGATCGTGACGATACTTTGGGAGGCTCCTTGGTCGCGGAATTCGTAAACTGAGGTGGAAGGGGTGTACCCGGGAAGCTCCCAACGGAAAGCCTACCATGTCGGCTGTGGCGGGGGTACCCTCTGAACCGCGAAAGGCAGCGGCAGCGTTGGCATCACCACCGAGCGGTGGAGAGTATGCATTGACTCGATCCAAGACTACGGGGGAAATGGCGTATGCAGGCTGTCGGAGAAGTTGAAAATTATTAGTGACACGCTGCCTTTGTATCGATTGCAATCGAGCTTACAGCGGCAGATCCC